>JAUYWH010000016.1:4480045-4492987 GCA_034779795.1 Ctenopoma multispine
ATAAAAACTCAGAGTAAGGAACAGGAGGACGGTATACTATTACAAATAAAACTGGTTTTTGACATTTCCAGTTTGGATGGATCCAGTTGCAATGTTTGGCTTTCAGACTTGAGATTTAAATGTTTGTCTCATTGAATGAGACCTGGTACACTCCAGCTGGATTTACCGTATGCCTGTTTGTTCAGAAGAGTGAAATGGCAGTAATGGAGTGCTGTAGAGACGGTTGACCTCCTGACAGATTCTCTAGTTTCTTTGAAACTTGGTTGTCAGTGGTCATCGTGTCACTTCCTTCTTGGTATCTTCTTGGTTATTTATTGGTCAAATTGTGAAAGAGACTCGGCAGTTCCAGACTTTTTACACTTAAAAAAGGAAGAGTTCTTCAACTAGAAGCAGGGAGATGGTTTTAAAATGGGGAAGGCATAAAAACGTTTAATACTATTCACATACATGTTCTACCCAACTAGTACCATAGGAAACAAGCTGGAAATCAGTGAAGTTGCTCTTTGCTAATGGGCTAAATGCCAGGCATTTTGGAAAATGTGATGTGCATTTCTACAGCATTCCACAAATGTACTTTTTATAAGTTTTAATACATATATAAAACATTTGTAAAACCTTGTTTTGCTTTGTGAGTATTTCATGTGTCAGCGTTCTTAAATATGAAATTCTATAGCATCCCCCTTAAAGTCCCAGCTGCCTGCTGTGCAGTCCACAGCCTCAGACAGGCTGGCTTTAGCTGAGACCCAGCGGTCGTTGGTAATTGAATGATTCGCAGCGGCCTTAACTCATTTATGACGCTTTCCCGCTCAATTTAACCTCGCCTTGCTCATCAATATTGCTCTGTTGGCCTCCTCAGACGGTCAGTGAATGCTCATCGAGCTGCTCCCAGGTCTTAGCGCGGTCCAATCAGGTTTTGGAGAAGCTTCCTGCGTGTTTCCTTCTGTCCTCTGTTTTGTGCTGAATGTGACTAATGTTGCATGAATCTGTGTTTATATCTTCCTTGTGTTTTCTTCTCTTTTAGTTCCACGTGGTGTGATCCAAAATGGTGCCCGTGTCAGGAGCCAGGCCCTCTTCCCCGTGATCAGACCCCTACCTGTAAGCCCTGTGGGGAGCAGAACCTCGGCCATAAGGTGAGTAATCTTTGCTTCTGTTGCCCGCGACCATTCACTTAACGTCAGTCAGGGCTTTCACTGTGAAAACACATTCCCTTACAGACATACACAGACACACCCTCACCCACATGCACACATTCAGAAGCCTTTAAACACACACACACACACATACGCAAAACAGACCATGCACTGAAATTTTCCACTGATAGTTTACATAATTACATCTTTATTGTGTTTAAAAGTCAGAGGCATTCACACGCTCCCCACTGCTGAGAACATTTTATCCAGGTGTGTTTATATAATGGTCTCTCTCACACACACACACACACACACAAACAGGTTTATTAAAGGGAGAGGCCTCATGATTCAAAAAACATTCGGAGCATGCATGGACATGCACATCCATCACAGGAGCATAAGAATATGATGGTCTGCAACACATAATGAATTAAACATACCCAAAGGCTCTCTAAAAGAACGCAGTGAATATGTGATCGTTCTAAGGGGTGCGTGTTTTTTCTTATAAGATATTAATATTCTAACCCTCTGATTCTGAAGTGAGAAAATGTCCAGGGGACAGGACACGCTGCTCAAGCTCCTTTTGATTTATTGGTTGTCAGAACACACCCCTGTCATTTAATGCCTTACAGAGAAAACTCTCCTGTGACTAATAGAGCAAAATATCTGTTGCAATATAATGTATAAGCTGACATATAGTGGACAGTGGTTAAATGGCTTCGCTGCAGAATTGTCGCTCTCTGGTGTTCTGGCTTTAAAGCTCGCAAGGTCCTATAGATGCTGAGCAAGTTGCACAACCTTAGGACGCATGAGAGCTGCTCAAAATGCCCTGTGTCATCTGAAAAATGCATAGGTGGCAATCTGAAAATGAGTCTGCTCATTTCTAAAAGGAAGGGCTGACTCTTTTTGGAGATCCAAGGTTTTAATCTGACCTGAGAAATATGCACATTAGGCCCAAGGGGCCAATTTCAGGGTGATAGATTATTGCCTTACCCTTTTCTTTTTTTTGCTTGTGAATCCAAATGCAGAGTAGGAGTGAAGCGTATACAGGCAGGCCACCTGGCTGGCAGTGTGACAGCACGAGTAACAATATTCTCTCCCGCTCTGTGTCCTCGCTTCATACAGATCATCCCTGGGAGATTATCTGAGCCGAGGACAGGACAGTCCATCCTGCTACTCACCTCCGCCCTGCAGCGAGGACCTCCAGGACGACCATACTTACAGCACCGCCAAATCCCCCAGCAGGCTGTGCTCCTCCCAGGTTGCTGCCCCATCGTCCCCCCTGGACGACGACATCATTGCTGTGGAGATCCAATCAGACATCAAACCCGAGCCCCGGGAAATCCCTCTGGATTCTCACATCACCACTGCTGCCGCTACGTACATATCCCAGCAGCCCCTGCGCGGACAGAGACGTACTTCTGGGGCTGGGACTCTGGCGGGAAGCAGTTTGCCCTGGACCAAAAACCGAGCAAGGGGCATTAGCGACACGTTACCGCTGAAGAAGCGGCGTGCAGCAGCGGTGGAGAAGCCGGAGAGCGACGACGAGGAGATGAAGGAGGCGGCGGGGTCGCTGCTCCACCTGGCGGGGGTCAGAGCCTGCCTCAACAACATCACAAACCGCACCGCCAAGGGCCAGAAGGAGCAGAAAGAGACCCTGAGAAACTAACACACATAGAACAAGTACATAGTTGCGCAAATTCACACAGACACGCATACACACATTAACACGCATCAACACGATACACAAATAGGTTAACAGGTAATGTTACTACAGCATTAGTCTCAACGGACACTTCTCATCTCCCTCTATCTATCTGCAGGGCATTAGGTGAATCCTACTTATTTGTGGCAATATCAAAAATCTATGTTTTCCTACATGTTCAGCAACACTAACATCAATGGGTATTTTTCATGTGTCTTTGTTTTTTTTGTTGTTTAAAAGGGGATGAAAGCCATAACAAAAAGCATGTTTTGTCATTAATTCGGACAAAGTCGAATCACATTGCGGAGCAGTACAGTACACGGACAGAAGATGGCTGTTTGTCTTACCTTTTCGTTTCTATGTGAATCTGTAGCAATCTTGCAGTGATGCCGGAAAAGAAAGCGGAGCCGACGAGACGAACCTATTTAACAAGACTTAGAGCTCCGTCGGCCGCTCGCTAGCATCACTCTCCTACATCCACGAGCACAAATGTGAGACTGTGCCAAAGATAAGCGACCAGGTTGCTTCATGTAGCCGATACGACAGCTGACAAAAAAAAAAAAAGAGAGAGAGAAAGAGAAAGAAGGCATAGTGGTAAAGAAGGGCAAGAGAGAATGACCTTAAGTGTCAAGATAATTGTAAAACCCTATGTGATATATATTCATGCACTTAAGATTATTTTACGCCACTTATAATAAAAGCATCATGGGTAAAGACATGGTTTATTTCAAGAGCACTCATAGTATTTAAGAATAGATATATTAAAATTTAAAAAATGGTCATGTTTATCACCATAGAGATGGATAGTGTGCCGGGTCTGAGGCAATATCTCCTTCATTTTGTTGTTGTTGTTGCATAATGTAAGTGTCCCTTAAAATTCCCCAGTACTTCTGTCCATAGACATAGACACCTGGTATAGATGTTGTAGCTACCAGAAGCTACCACACCTTCCGCTTCATTTGACAGTGTCAAAGAACTATATACATAAACTGTGGGTTTAGATTTCCGTTTGTGTCTGTTTACCCTCACTCTACCCTCATAAAGATATAAGCAATTTGTCCCGTGTGGACAACTCTGTAAAAAGGTTAGAAAATATTTTATTTTTTTCCTTTCTTAATTGAAGCAATTTGACCTGCAGGACTTTCTCAGTTATATTGCATGGGTGCTTGTAAATAAGATAAAAAGCAAATCTTTTTTATTCAAAGATCATGTAAGATAAACAATGTATTTAGCATGAAGCATGACTTATTTTCATATAAACCTTGATCCTAGAGGAAAGAAAAAAGTTTTGCCGCCAATTCTTATACCCGTGATTAAACTGACATATTTTCCTTTCTTTCTTTGAATCTTTTGGGTTCTCTTTTTCTGAGCGGGCTTTCAAAGACACGTCTTCAGGGAGGAACGTGGGAGATCACTCTGCAATTAGAGGCCCGAGGGTGCCACCTCTGGGCTTCAGGTTCAGGCTATGTAGGCCAGATGAATCACCTCTTAGGGGGTGGGCTTCCGTCTTCTTCTGCCTGTACAGTGATTTTTTTTAGGTGTTCAATGTTAACCCCCGTGTTATTTCAGAACACATCTGTAGAGTGTGTGAGTTTGTGCGCCCAGGAACACACACCCTTTAACATTGTGCCTGCCTGCCTGCCCTCAGTACCTCTGTGGTCATGTCTCTGACATGTTTTGACAGAACGTTACCTGTCTTTATTTATAACAGTATTGTTTTTTTTTCCTCTCCTGTGTGTAAATGTACACGTGTCCTTATTTTTCATCGACATTGTTCAGTGTAAATGTATGGATCAGACGGGCATGGGAAACTTAGTAGGTGTCTTCAAAGAACCTCATATCTCCGAAAAGGCTACTTGGGAGTTGAACTTAAAAGAAAAAGGAATGTAGGACATGGCATATGACGTAAAAAGTTCTTCTAATTTACATACAGTATTGTTAACCCTTTGCTTAAAGGTATTACTAGCCTTTGTGGATGTCAAGCTTGCATACTGTCTATCACATATGTATCTCAAGAGCCCAGTCTGGAGATCAGAGGCTCATTTTTTTATATATATATATTTTGCCATTCTGCAAAGTGTTTGTGTATCTCACTGTCCCGAACGTGACAGTTGTGAGCTTTGACATTCTTTGCATCAGAAGTGATACGGATACTGCCCTGCCATTACTTGGCATACTTTTCCTCAAACAGTAAGGCATTCAAGTGTTAATTTTCCCTCACTTGCAGAAATGCAGCGCATAGGAAAAAAAGCTGTTTTCTTAGACAAAAACATAAGCCGAGCTTGGTTGTAGCCGCAGACTCAGACAGGCTGAATAGACACTGAGTGACTGTCAGTGAGCCAAGCAAGCAAACAAATGCATGTCCCATCCACTGTCTTTTGCCACCTGTAGCATGCATCGCCAGCTTTGCATTATGTATGGTATCCATGCCAACATAGAAAAAAATGCTAAAAGGAGACACCGTCAGTGTTCTTGTTGTGTGCCATCCGTCTCTCGTCTGGTATCTGTCTGAGTGCTCCCGCGGCCCAGGTCAAGTACTCTACTGTATTTGCAGTAACAATCCAGTGTTGTGGTGACTAATAATGCGTTCAGTTGGCAAGAGGCATGTCGAGGGGAGAATGTGTCCCTTTAGCAACCACCTTGTTTCCTCTGACTCACTCAGTGACATGCAGGAAAGATGACCTCCTGACCTATAAGTCTTGGAAAAACAGAGCAACACATAAAATATAGTCCGAACATTTTAAAGCAATGGAAACCTAAAAGAAGTGTTTCTTTCAAACCTGCCAAACGTACAGTGAAATGCTCTAAAAGATAAAGTTGCCTTTTTTTTTCTTTTTTTTTTTATTTGCAGATGTTTTTATGCGCATTTCTGTTTTGTTTTCTCTCTGACAAAGTTATCTTCAATACTGCCATTATTTTTTTGGTGACTGTCTGAGCTGAATATTGGAAAGCCATAGGTTAGAGATGTCAAAATGCAAAACTGTTATTGATCCGTGAGATGTGATGCAGAGTACACCCAGGTGTTGGTTTCTTTTCAGTAAATGTTCAATTCCCTCCTTATTGTGCAATCATATTGCCAAAGAATGATTTCAAAACCTATTGCATCACTACATGTAAATATCAACGTTGTCCAATACTGTGGCAAAAAAATATATAAATGTTGTTTTATTTTGTTTTCCATTTTCTGAAAAACTACAATGATGTTTATGTGATGTATTGTCTTCCAGTTGGTTGCAATAATAAAAAATACAAGTTGCAGATGATTAGTTTGGCTGTTTTTTTCAGATGAATTCGGGTTAAACGAAATAAAAATAATGTTGACGCCAAAGTCATTGACATAAACTAACAAAACATTACACATTTAACCATTTTCCTAAATATAGTCTTACAAGAAAACATATCACCCTTCTTTGTCCCCCTCCCTTGCACCACTTCAACATGCAACACACGGTAGCCCCCATTTACTGGTAAAGTGCTAGCTTTGAACTGGAGACTCTTTAATTTGCTCTCAAGACTGACCCCAATCATTAACCTTACATATTCCCATCAACAAGGGTCTTATCATAACTATGCCTCTTCTGCCAGTTAATTATTCATTTACTTCCTCTAATCGTTTAAGTTCAATACTTCTGTCTTCGAGTCCAACTCAGCTTCCCCCCCTCAGGGAAAGAAGAAAAAAAAAAAAGAGTTAAGTGTACCAAAGAGTTCCTCAATGTCTTATCAGTCTGAGTCGTGCCATTTTGGAACTGTGTGGCAGTGGAAGCCCATTCATAATTGAAGCCGAGACAGGCTTAATCTCGAGCCAGTGCCTCCCTGTGCAGTGCGCTCCCACCACCAACACAACTGGAGCTAGCAGCTCCTCTGTTGCTATGCAACTACAGCAAAGAAAAAGGGGGGGGGGGGCATTCTCCAGATCTTTAGAGAGCATCATACTACTCAGTTACTGAGAGTGAGACTCAAAGGTAGTGACAACATGCCTCAGATAACATAGCTTAATGTGTGATCACGTCTCATAGTCTGAGCAGCAGCTACTAAACATAAACCTCCAATCATCATGTTCACATCACTCCAGTGTTTTCTTTTTTTAATGAAGAAAGAAATGGGTTACACTTATTAATTCAAAAGCACATCCTCATCAGTGTGAGGTAGGCCTCTAATTTCCTCCCGGCGGAATAAATGAATTGAATTTGCTTGTAGTGACATTCCATCTTAGAGGAGGCAAACTGAAGTGCTAAGTAAATTGATGCAAAGAGAACCGCGTGTTCCCCGGTCTACATCACATCCATATCCACAGAATGACCGGCAAGGCAAGTTTCCATGGAGACAGAAGTGGAGGTAACATTCTCTTGTCAGCTTTCATTTGTTGGAAAGCTTTATTGTTTTTGGAAATTTTCCCACTGGTAGGCAGGAAATGTGTGTTTTTGATTAAGAAGACAAGACCTATAGACTTTCTGCTCATCCACAGATTCACTTAAACCTCCTTTTATCGGATTTCATGTAAAATAGTTGCATGCTGTACAAAGTCAGTGGATTGTGTGTGTGTGTGTGTGTGTGTGTGTGTGTGTGTGTGTGTGTGTGTGTGTGTGTGTGTGTGTGTGTGTCATGGGATTGAAAAACGAGTTTGCTTTCTGAATTTTCTGGTATGTTGTGTGATCACACTCTAGTGTCCGTGAGGTGCTACTACATGAACAGTGCTTATGGCATAAACAAAGGTGCCACAGTTCCCACATGTGGCATCTTTGTACCACATGTGGTTGTTGCTCCTTTTAAGTCTCACTCTCTGTTCCTCTACATATGATAGAGGCACTGTGGAGAAATTGTATTTGAATAGGAGTTCGAGTTTAGGCATTAACATGAGGTGGGCACCTACACCTTTAGTCTTCTTTGACTTTTTTCCCTTCATGTTTTACCTATAACAGACCAGTTATGCAACTTTTTCAAGTGGTGGAAATTGATATTTCCAATTTCCAAATAATATTTATATTTCCAAAAAGTAAAGGTAGTAATCTACCTTACCTGGGTAAAAGACTACTAACTAAATTGTTAATATAAATGTATAAGAAGAATTTAACTATTGTAGCTGCTGCTGTAGTTTAAAGTATAAAGAGAGAAAATATTATATCCTCATCATCACGTTTTATATTTATCAATTTGTTATCAGCAAAGTAACAAGTAATTTAGGATCTCAAATTAATGTTGTGAAGCAAAAAGTGCAATATTTCCCTCATAAATATGCAAGAATGTCACAGCAGAAAATGTGATGCTTAAGTAAAGCACACGCATCTTAAAATCACACTTAAGTGCAGAAGTGCAGTGTCTGAGGAAATGTACATAATTATTCAGCACTGATCAGCACTACAGGGTAGTGGTGGGAAGTAAATAAGTAGTACTCTATTCAAGTTCTGTATTTCAAGTTTTCAGTTTTGAGGCACATATATTTTACTTGATTATTTTCATATACTGTATATTTAATATATATTACTTTTACTTGATACAATTCAGAAATGTTATCCAAATAGAAGGAGTTTAAATAATTTTTATAGTAAATTTTTCAACAAGACTTTAATATTCATATTTACAACAGCATCAAGTTCAGTAGTGTTAAACATTTTCAGTAACTCAGTCAGATTGACAGTTTCGTCGAGGTGTCCATTCACTTAGAGTACATGTTGGAGTAAGCTTTATAAGGCTCCTCCTACTCTAGTAAAGAATTTGAAGCATGTGCTTGCTTTGTAGAGTAAAGGCTACTTTAGATAATACTTTTACTTTTACTTTTACTTAAGTAGTGAGCATCAGCTGCAGCTTTATAACGGCTTCTCTTTTCAGATTTTCAAGTTTAGTCACCAACATTTAGTGTGGACCTCTAAAAAAAACGTTTTAGCATTTAAAAAAGGGAACTGATCTAAATTGTTTCATGTCTTGGTTAGTATTGGCAAAGGAATGTTAATTACTAAAGTCAACCATAGAGGAATAGGATTTAAAAATTGTATTAGCCTACAGCGCCCCCTTTCTGTCTTCTGTCATCAGATTCCCAATAAATCTAAAGTTTGTATTTAATTCCTTTCATTTCCTTCTGGGTTCATTTAGTTTATTATACAGATGTGTTAGGCTATATTAACACATCTGTATAATAATGCTATAAGATTTAGCTACATTTAGCTATCCGCTGTGTGGAAGTATGATTCACGTTGTAATTAATTCTTCATATGGGTCCTAATATTTATAGTAGGCGTAATTCAGTTAACAATGTCAGTGAGCATTATACATTTACTGCGAACAGTAAACACGTATTTGCCGCTTAACGCATTTAGACTACATTTCCCGGCAGTACTGGTGCCGGTTGGTCGTCATGTTTCGCACGAGATCTCGCGAGATTTGCAGCCTGACCCTGCCCTATGTCTCGCGCACTCGCAGCTCCATCGCTCAGTATATAAAGCAGGACAACGACGGAAGGAGGACGGCTGGGGATTCGCAGCCCGGGATTGTAAATAAGACCGTTGAAACTGTGTTTTATTTACAAAAGTGATGCCGGCTGTTTTACAATATCGTTCCCAGTTGTTTTAAGTCGTTTTTCGTAATTTTTGGCTCTGTTTCTCGCCTATTCCCGTGTGGTTTTACACTACGCGTATAATGGCGAGCTCGGCTAACTCGAACCCAGTGGTAAGGATCAATCTCTCAGGATTGTCAGCGGGGAACACGGGGGTAAAGTTAACAGAACAGATTTCAACGAGCCTGTATTATTTATTGCAGTATAAAGAACCTGATTAATATATATATATTAAAAAAACACCTCACTGTTGTACGAAATAAAACGAAGACTTAAGTTTAGTCAATCGGCCATTTTGATCAGTTTTCGAAACTAGATCACGTTAGTTCTTTTAGAAGAAAGCACCTGGTAGTGTTGGGACTAAATGGTAATATACGAGGAGCTGTTTGGCTTTAGAAACTGAATACAATTGAGTAGTGTTTGAGTTTAGAGTTAGTGGTGATAATGCTTTTGCTTTAGGTTGTGAGTTGGGGACTATTAGTTGTGAAGCGTTTGAGTTAGTGGGCTCATTATAGTGTGACATTTCTGAAATTCAGTGCACAGCTGAGTTTGTTGAGATTTGATTTGTTTCGTGTCCAGTGTTACTTTATTTGGAGGTCAACGCGTTGCTTGTGTCGTTAACGTTACAAAATAGGCAGATGGTAAATAGTTTATTTTGCATAATGTGTCAAATACAAATGTACGCAAAAAGCACCTTGCCATCATCCACTGCGAATGAGTTAAGCTTGTGTTACTGGAGAAATTAAGTGTCCTTAAGCTTTAAGTCGTCAGCGCTCAGTCAAATCAGCCTCATCATTGTCCTCCATTTCCACGAGCAGAAGGCAGGATAGCCGCCCCCCACCAAAAAAACAAGAAAGAAAAACAACACTTTTATCCATCTCATATCAGACTTGTCCCTCTCCCTGTCGACAACGCCACATTGCTTTGAGTGAAAGCTGAACACGCATAAGATATGACACCGAAAACACCCTCCTCATTCCGTAACACGGTGTTGAACCGACGAGGCGGAGGAGCGCTCTGTAAAATGGCTTCCACGTCTCCCCGCTCCTCCGGTTCTCTGACCCTCCTCCTTTCCGCCGCCTGGTTTTATACAGCCATATTGGCTCTCTAATATAGACTGCCCGGGATGGGACGGTGCTACTCGACGCTACGTCACCGGCTCTACATATAAACACCAGGCTGTGCTTTAAATAGTGGAGCAGCAGACAGGCCGAGGGGGAGGGAAGGAGAGGCCGAGGTCCGTGCTGCGGACATAGGGGACGGTGCAGCGCGGCTTGGCCTGCGTGCGTGTGTGTGCGCGCCGCCTGAAGGCTTCACGTTATGCAGCGTTTATCGTGCTGAGGCCGTGGCTGTACACTTTTAAACGATGTGCGTTTGATGTTGGTGTGCTGCAACGCTAAACATTGTTGTTCGTGACAGATCCAAACATACTGTGGGTGTGTATATATAGACCTGCTTCATATGGATTAGCATAAGAAACAAGGCAGTGCTGTGCAAGCCTTTAAGCCAAATCCCAGGGATTATACTGCACCGGTTTACACATCACCTATTAAAAACATTAGATTTATTTGTGTTTATATGACAGGGTTATTATACATGTTATGTAATGTTAAAACATTGTTTCTACACTCTTATTTGTGTAAAGTTGTTTCCAATTGTTAAATAATTAACACTAATATTTTAAGGCTCTTTTGTAAATGTTTTCTGTCTTTGTGTTTGTTTTCTCGCAGCCTAAACTGTACAAATCTGTGATTGAGGATGTAATCAGCGAGGTGCGAGAGCTGTTCCTGGACGAGGGAGTGGATGAGCAAGTGCTTCTGGAGCTGAAAACGGTAACAGAGCTCAGCAGTGTTGTTGGCGTGTGCGACCGCTAAAAGGGGAAATAAAGCATCACTGGTGCATACGTGTGGTGAGGTGTGCTTCACTTCAAGCCTGACATAGGAAGTAGCTGGTTTGAAGCTTCTCGTGTATGGTAGCATAGAATATATCAAAGTAGATTCAGCCGTCTGAAGAAGAAAATCCAGAAATGTATCTTACGATTGTCGTTATAGGCTGATTTCAAACAATATTAAATGAGTTCCAAACAGTAACTGTGGCAACTTATTGCTCATTGACTGAATATTCATAATCTTGTTTTTTGCAACACGCTGAGCCACCGTCAGCCTCTTGACAAATGATGCCTCTGTGACGTTCTGTCTTCTGCCTGTTGCCTCAGCTATGGGAGAACAAGCTGTTGCAGTCCAAGGCAGTGGACGGCTTCCATACCGAGGAGCAGGCAGCCCTGCAGGCCGCTCAGCAACACCAGCAGCAGCAGCAGCAGCAGCAGGTTCAGCAAGTCCAACAGGTCCAGCAGGTCCAGCAAGTGACCCAGCCAGCGCAGACTCAGCAAGTCATCCTGCCCCCCCAGCCACAGCAAGGTAGTAGTGGTTAAAACGAGTAGCAAAACATGCAGCAGTAGAAGCATAAAATAATTAAATATTACAACAGGCTTATATGACTTAAAAATGTTTCTCTCCACAGCTGCCCAACAGCAAGTCATTGTTCAAGACTCTAAGATTATACAGCACATGACTGCAACAGGCATGGTAAGGAGATGTGTGCATACATTTGCATTTAAAATGACCATAAAACACCATTTAGAGCAGTGGTTCTCATATTTTTTCTATCATTCCCTACTTGGCAGGAAGAAATATTTTCACGCCCCAGCTCAACAATACAATGACATAAAAACATATAAAACATAAAAGTCATTAAAATCTAAAGTCGTGGGGAATCTGTTTTCTTTGGAAGAACTTAAGTGGCTTATGGACGTGACTGTGGTGTGATGACCAACACACATTAGCTGGGGCGCAAATTCTTTTATTCCAATCATTTCTTTAATATTTTCACTCTACAGAAGACTGACAAACTGATATTAAGCAAATTAACACCTCCATTTCAGTTTGTATTTCGCAACCCTCGGATGTTTAAGCTTCCCTTGTTAGTTCAACCAAGTTAAATATGTTTGCTTAGGCTTGAATAGTTTAATAATAGTATAATAACAGTGATAAATACCAGTAGAATTAAAAGAGAACAGCATAAATAATCTGCACATTGGTTAAAAAAAAGAAACTGCTAACAAAGCAGTTATTGGCATCTGGAGCTGTATATTTGTGTTTTGTTGTCTTATACTGCCTACATTTCTTTGTTTTGTTTTACTAATGTTACATTGTTTGACATAAAACTTAATACATGATACAACCACTGCACCGAGACTCCCAAAAAGAGGTGGTCTAGATCTGAATCGAAGATCCCCTCGGAGAGCAACATTTTTCTTTGTGTAGGAAATTTAAAAAAAACAACCAAACCAGAAGTGCTACAATAATACAAACTCATAAACTGATTCGAAAGAAAACTTACTAAAGTCTTTTTCTTGACAGTGATTAATGTGAATGATGTGGTGATGAATAACAGCGCTCAACGCCCCCCAGTTTCATCAGATCGCCCCCAGTTTCATCAGATCGCCCCCAGTTTCATCAGATCGCCCCCAGTTTCATCAGATCGCCCCCAGTTTCATCAGA
>JAUYWH010000016.1:4506967-4522857 GCA_034779795.1 Ctenopoma multispine
GGTCTGGGCTTCCCTACTTAGGCTGCTGCCCCCGCGACCCGACCTCGGATAAGCGGTTGATAATGGATGGATGGATAACCATGTTAACTCCTTTGTACAAAAGGTCAGATCTCTTTGAGATCAATCCACTGAATCACACATTCAGAAGACACCCAGGAGAATTCGATCTAGTCACCGGAGACTTGTGCAAGCAAATCAACTTGCAGCCTTTGTTCGCCTAATATAAATATGGCTGTGACTCAAGTTTCCAGCAGAGCATTGCTGATTAAGTAGTATTGTGATAGCGAGAAACACCAGAACTAAAAGAAAGTGTGAGGAGTCAAGCGAGAAGAGTGCTTTCTCAGCTCCCAATCATCGTCGGAGTGAAGGTTTCTAAAGGAACAGAGCGTGGCACTCTAACGTGCTTTGTGCAAACTGGATCAGTTTTGTCCAAAGCAGGATCGGGCAAAACCAAACGTGTGCACGCTTTCAGAAAATCAATACATCAAGCTTTGTTTGCTGAGAGGTAGAATAGATATTAGTTGTATCAAAGGATGGGAAGTAGGCTCTAAACCAATTCTCGGGAAAAGAAACAAGGCCAAACACCAGAGACTAGTCCCCTGAGACATCCATCTTTTGACAGGACTTTGCTGATTAGAGTATTATGTTCACTATTTAGCAAATTCTGTATCTGTGATTAGGTCGTTTTTCTATCTGTGAGCAAACAAAGCTTGATGTATTGATCTTCTGATGCAGTGCTTCATCATGCTATGGACAAAATTGATCTTGAGTATGTCATTGAAACAGCAATACGTGCCAAGAGTTGGATAGGAAGATCAATACCAGGTTTTATTGTTATAAGTGTAAATAGAAAGCTACAGCAAGCAGCCAGTTAGCTTTCTTTGAGACTGTAGGCAGGGGAAAATGGCTAGTCTGACAATGTCTAAAGGTAACAAAACGCACCTGCCAGCATTAATGTGACAAAGCGTCACCTTTTTGGATAGTGTATAAAGAAAGTTGCTAAGAGATTTTCCACTTTTCAGCCTTTTAGGTACTTACAGAAGCATGGGTCCACTGATGGTTCCTGCAAAAGCCCTTTCATCCATCTTGGTCAAATACTTATTTCTGTGAAAGTCACTGGACAGAAGAACACATGTTTAAGTTTATTAGGAGAAAAGTTATCCTTCACATTTCAATCAGATGGATAGAGGTGAAGAGTGGCAGAACAGTTTCCCAAAACCTCATTCAGTCACATTTCTGTTTATTTTCTCTCATTTCAGGGGTGAAACATGACAGAAAAAGGTCTCATTCGTGCTGTTGATTTAAATTAGATAGTATAAGATGTGATGGTGTACTGCTTATACACACTGTACCCTCACTACACATCTCACTGAATCCCCTAAATCTAATAAGGATAATAGACCTGTGAGGGGGGTGTTTGTCTTGGTCAGACTTTTGCTGGGATCACTTCTCTTCTCAGAGCAGATCAGGAGCCAAAGTAAACACCCATGTGGTAAGACTCACTAGCCTCTGACCAATGGCTTAATTAGGGTCTTATAAGGACCTGGGCATTGTGTAGGTGTTGTAAAAGAGAAGAGGGGTCAGTAATACCTCATATCCTCTGGATTCCGGACAAGGGATGACAAGAAGAGTGGAATACAAGAGAAAAAGGACCAGGTGCTCACCTGTTCTCCTCACAGAGACTCGTAATTCATCTGAGTGAGGATATTGAATATTCAAGTGTGAAATTGATTTCTACATGTCTGACACAAATCTATGGTGCAGTGTACAGGAGTAGGTGATACCCACTTTTGAAAACATATTTTCCCATGAGAACTTTAGCTTGCTAATCAAGACGTGGGCTTATTCCCCTGGGTGATCCTTCTTTGCTTTTGTAGTGTCATTTTTGGGTAAAACAACACACGCGCCAGATGATTTAATCCAGGAGAAATCACGAGCAGCCAAATTTTTGGAGAAATGTAAAGCTTCTCTATTGATAAATAATGCACTACTATAGATAAAATCGCGTCTGTGGAATGTATTTTATAATACTGATGTTAATGTCCTACATTTTTCATACATAGTTGTTTATGTATTAAACAAACAAGCTATAATGTGACATAGATATGCTGGTAGGTCAATTTCAGTAATTTCAGACACAGCCAGACTAACTGTTTCCCCTTTATCACTGAGCTAGCTATCTGGCAGTGATTTGTTTACATATGTACTTAAATTTAAAATACAATTACATAAAATTACAATTAGTAATTTTTTTTACTTAACTTGATAATTTCCATTTCTGCTACGTCTTACTGTAACGTCACTGCCTTTCAGAGGCAAATGTTATATTTTTACCACACTACATTTGATAACTTTAGTTACAAGGTACTTTTCAGAATCTGATTATTGATACAAAATACAATATAATGTTTATAAGCTATGCAGCTGTATGTAAAGTGGAAAAAAATCTTACATACTCTATCATTAGGTAACATTTCAAATGCAGGATTTCTACACTGTGGTACTGCTATCTTTACTAAAGTAAATTTTGTACTTCTGAGTATTTCTTCCACCACTGCTAACTGGCTGTTTGACTAGCTTTGCATTTGCCAAACAGACATGATGGCCATTATGAATCAAATAATCGCTCATATGTTTTTCTCCTTAACAGTATTTACTGAAAATCCCAACACATGACATAAATCCCATGAACCTACACTTGATCTAGCTTGGTTCCATTAAAGGCATGATGCTGGATTTCTCTGAAGCCATTTCCATACAGCATCCTGGAACAAAAGTTTAAACAAGAAAATAGCACTGATTAGAATTCTTCTCTTTAGATTTAATAACTAATCTACTGCATGAATATACAACACATCTGTTGGTGTTTTAACTTCTTCTCTTCAATGACAGAGATAAGTGGGATGTACTGATGTTGTCTGTGATCTTTGTCTGTGCTGTGTATGCTGTGTGCAGTTCATATGTTTGTGTTGTGTGTGAGTGTCTGTGGACTTGTTTTTGGTTTTTATTTTAGAGAGTGAGTTCAGAGTGAAGACATATTTTCAAGGTGAGGTCATTTTGGCTGGTCCCCACTTCTTCCAGCTGCTATTTTAGGGTTTGGGTTGAATTAAAGGATAAATTATAATACAAGGGTTATTATGTATTTACTACAGTATTAGTATATACTGTATCTAGTTTTGTACATGTATTTACAGCATTTCTATGTATGCAGTGACTTGATATCTCACACTGTCAAGACGCCGCTGGTGATGCCACTGAATGAGTTGGCAGGGATCTCAGTGATGTAGGGATGATCCACAATTTCCCTGCAAATGAAAACACCAAATACAGAAGAAATTAAGTAATAAATAAATACAGTTCACTGGAATGTTGAGAACTAATAGCTCATCTTTTAGAGAAAGTGACATGAACACGTATCTATAGATGTAGGTTGGAGCTACAGAGATTTTCAAATGTGGTAACATGTGCTCGTTGTCTGAAATACATTGATGCACAAACTACATGTGTGACGCTTTTGGCCTTTCGCTTTCATCCGATTGTGCGTAATGATTTTGAGTGTCTATGCAAATTAGTGTGTGCGGATGCCTGTCTGGGATTGGTTCCTGGATGTCCATACCTACCTTCCACCCCGCCCCCCTTCTTAGCGATTGGACCGGCACGTTCAGTCACGTGCTCCAATCAAAGGTAAAGCAACTTCCCTGCTAACGTGAAAAGCGACTGAGATATAACACATATGTCTTTATGTGACATAATTAACCAGCTGGTGGAGGTTAAACTGGGTTTTGTAATGACTTGTCATGTAGCATACAAAAAATGAAATTTATTAGGGAAGTGGTCTTGTTAGTTAGGTTAGGAGTTTTCAAAATTGAGACCACGTTTCCCAAAATATCCGCTGCACTGTGTTGCAAATAAATATTCTATGTTGTTACTTAACCATCAGTGTTGTATGCGATAGAAGAAAGTAAAACATATAAGAAACTTTTTTTTTCATTGTCCTATCATTAATTTTTTTAAAGAAAAATACAACAAATAAAAATAAATTAGGACAGCCTTAGTCAAGCAGCTTTGCAGCCTGTCATATGACTCGTTTACATCTTTAGACATAAAACTAAATTCCAGGGAAAAGTTCTAAATTTAATTAATACATATTAAATATAAAACAAAGCACAAATTTTCAGAATTGACAGAAAACAAGTAAGTCGATTACTGTGCTTCATTTAAAACATAAGGATACGATTACTTACAGGATGAAGTTCATGTCAATCGAGTGGATATTGCTCAAGTCAGGGAAGAAAGTAAGACCAGTGTTGAAAATCCCCCTGAACAGCACAGTGATAGAAACAGTTAATGAATATGCCGCAGACACAAAAGAGGGTCATATGGTTCTGACTCCATCCATCCATCCATTATCTACCGCTTATCCGAGGGTTCTGACTCCATGAATTGTTTATACTACGCACGCAATACTGTGAATAAATCATGTTAAATATACACTCCTATTTAATTTCAAGTTACCATGATGTATAAGCATAAAAAACAGAACATACAATAAAAATACTAACAGGTATTGGAGGTTTGGGAGATTCTTAAAGGCTTCTGGGTCGACATAGGTCAGCCTCTTTGCGTTCCGTATCTCTCTGGAGGAAAAAGCAAGAAAGGCATGTACTGAAAGAACAGAAGTATCATGGCCACCACAAAAGTATTTTAAAACACACATTACACGGTCTTAAAGGTTGCTGCAAGAACAGAGTAAGGTGCATGCCAGAGTCCAAGTGTAGGGAAAGTCAGTACAGACAGCCAGGGCCGGAAGTAGATTCCAATTAGTGTTTCATTAGTGTGTTTATTCTAGTCTGCCCTGGGTGGACCAAACACCTCTCTCTGCTGTCTGAAGCTATGTGGTGCTCTGGACTGTGTGTCCTGGCCCTTCTTCACACACCTGGCAAACCACAGTGAGCCCAGCCGACAGACAAGGTTGGATGAATAGAAGTCTCTTAGGCGGGAGACGTTCTTCTTCTCAGCGCTGTGGTGTTTCAGAAAGTACGGTTTAAACCAAAAGGTCAATTAAACAGTGTTAAATTGATGTCTTCTTACTTGGATTTTCTGTTTCTGTACAAACATGTTTCTGCAGGTTTTCTTCTGTCTTATTTCACCCATGGAGACATTGGTTGGTCATGTTAAATAAGCAATGTCAAAAGGTTTGTGTTCTTATACATTCAAGCCAAAGAAAACAACACCATCAGCACATAGGAAAAGATGTGCATACTGATAAAACCAGAAGAATGAAATATGTGAAAAAAATGAAAGTTGCAGGGTGTGAATCAAAAAAAAGAAAAATCAGCTGAAAAACAGTAAAATTCTCTGTATCATTGAGAGGAACAACATTGATAATTGGGTGGATTTGAAGTGGTTCATATCTATGTATGAATATGAAGGGACACTTCAAACTGCCTAACTTGTTATTACCTGTTATTAATATAAAAATACACAAAATAATTTCCATGCATAATCCAAAAAAGATGCTGCTGGTGCTGTAATATATATATATTTCTTCTTTCTTAGTATTATACTAACTTCACCTTCGTCCTTTCTGAATTCTCAGCACAGACTGCAGTCCTACATAGATCCACAGCTGCTGTCGGCCTGAAGCAGCCAACAGGAAACAGAGCATTAATTTGTGTCTGACCCTGAAGGAAACCTGAGAGAGATGCCATTATCTGATGTGTGGCACTACACCACACCAATCAGTGGCAAATAGGCCCCGGAGATCCAAAATACACTCCCAGAACACAGACACAACCCTCAGCTGGCAGTTTGAATTACTGTTTCTTTCTGTCTTTTGATATCTGGAATGAGGCAGCTAATTCAGAGAGGCTACAAGGAAGGATGATTAAGACAAAAAAGACAGCCAAATTATACACACACGTGGATCAAGTGATGTCAAACGAATGTCTGTAGCTGCTCATCATAGCTACTGTCTCAAACTGCTTGACGTGTCCACATTTTGTACAGCAACTAAGAAGTGGAAACAAATTGCATACACAAACTGCTGTGTTACGAGATGCTGTAACTTGGAACAAATCATTCACTCAGGCAGGAACTCTTGAAGTAATATATGAAGTGCTAGGAGGTGTTCGGCTGGAAAGTGTGTGGTCCACCCAGAGACACGGCCATAAATCTCTATCCCATAATTGAGAATAGAGTGCACCTTGCTAGACTTTTTCCCTTTTTCCCCTTATGAGCTGCTTCAACAAGAGCGGGAGCCCGAAGAACACTGGCTGTTGTTCCGCTGGTCTGCTCTAACATTCCTATTAGACCGGGTTCAGTAATAATGCACCCTGCAAAGTACATCCGGATAATGAGTTATTTTGTTGAGTTGAAGTTTCTTATCTTATCTTCATTTAGTAATCTCTCAACAGGGTTATTACTGCTCCCTCATGAACGGGCCAAACTGCTCTGTACCACTGTGATGAGGTGGTGTGAGGGAGAGAAATAAGCTACAAATGAGTTTCTTCCACACTTCCATTTGCTGCAGGCAAAGTTCAAAATTAAACATTTTTCTCTCTAGTGAACAGTAAAATAATCAATAAAGATCAATATAGGGCTTTTCGCTTTTCCTTTAGTTACTCACATGTGGGTGATTTTCCTCAAGCTGTAGAACGAGTGCCTTTCCAGCCTCTGCAGCATCACGTCCACCGATATATATCTGCCAGAAATAAACAGCTTAAATCTACTATACAGATTGTCTTTGTATTATCAAAATGACTTGTGTTAACCAGCGGCGTGACTAAGAGTGAGAGTACAGTGGTGCCACTGTGAAAGCAAAAGACCTGTTTTCATAGTTTTCAAGCGTGTGGTTTGTGATCAGAAAGCCTGCAACCATTTCCTGAATTTATCAAACCACATCGTCTAAAGTCTCCCGAGACTCGGGTAATTTTACAGGTATTCACCTCACATATACAATATCCAGTCATCAGTTATTTCTTGGTGACACACTCTTTAAATAAACCACAAATGTTGTACTGGACTAAATCTTAAACTGACCTACTTAGTGGAAAAAAATACATAAAATCGTTAAGTTAGTACTAGTTACTAGTTACTATCTGGACAAGGTACAGCGGGTTCACCGGCTCTGATCACCTGTGGCTGCCTACAGAAAACATCTCATCCACCTCCGTCATGCATGACTTGGAAGCAGGCGTCTGACTCAGCGGCCGAGGATCAAGGCTCAAGTGTATATTTACCTTTACACAGATCCTCCACCTCCACTGGGAGTCTAAAATCACCACACACCCAAAAAGCTCTGTTGGAATCCCTACAGCCAACGTCCAAACCTCGCTGCGGTTGAAGAACCAACATTCCTACCTAAGGAACGCATTAATGCTTCCAGCTGTGATTAGGAGCCAGCAGTGATACTAAACAGAGAGCACATCATCTGCTTGGGTGGGAGACAAATAGGAAAGGGGTTTTCTTATTTTTCTAAGCAGCTGAACTGAACTGAAGTGACTGAAAGACAACAGGTGGATGAGATTTGTGTTTTAGTGGCATTTAACAAAAAGTCTACAAGGAATTTGAACAGAGTAATTCTTCTGGATAAATTGCCACTCACATCCTCGAGATGTTGTCCATGTTGGAAAAGGCATCAGATGGCACGGAAGACAGACGGGTCTCGAAAAGCCATCTGGTTGAAAAACAAAGATTTTAGTTCAGTTTCAGGCACCAACACATTAAACTCTCAACATTTCTCTCTCCATCTCTCCAGTTGCCTGACTCAATCTTCAGACAACTTTACCTGGATGACTGAGAATCATGTGTTTGTTGTAAGACTTTATATGACTAAGATGTTCCTGATTTTTTTAAGTAATAGTTTCACATTATGGTAAAGACCATTATTCATCTTCCTGTTAGGAGTTAAAAGATCAGCACCACTCCATGTTTGTATGATAAATAAATGAGTAGCTATACCCAGCACATAGTTAGCTTAGCATAAAGACTGGAGACAGTGGGAAACAGCTAGCCTTGTTTGTTGTTTGCATGCTCAAGTTAATTTACATATGATGTGTCATTTAGAAGTGATGTAATAGATTTAGAAATATAGATTATAGAATAGATTTGAAAAGATGACATATCTTATCACCAAAGTCTCAGCAAGAAAGTCCAAAACATATTTCCGAAAGTATCAGACTCAGTCTTTGATAGATGAGGTAACGGTGTTCTTACTATAATGACATTCAGTACACATTAACACTGGGGGAATACTCAAGACTTTCTTTGTAATAAAAAAAGTGATTTCATAATCAAACTACGAAAAACAAAAAAACTAATAAAACTACATTTTACACATGATTTTTTTGTCTTATTCTAATATATTGTAAACAGACTTATCTATGGGGAAGAGAGAAAGAGAAGTGAGCTGGCACGAGAGGAGACATAGGAGATCACAGATAATGAATTTGAACATGTCGTTTAACATTGAGTAACAAAAGCACATATGCATATCTTCCAGTACTCTGTTGGCACTTTCTCCTTGATCTTGCTAGTGAAATTGTGGCATTTCTTTCCTGTGACTTGCAGCAGATTTTGTTGTGGTGCATTTAGGAATCACAACATAATAGCAGAAAAAAGAGAATAAGATGCTATCCACGTGTGTTGATGTTAACTTGTATTCCAGGCCCACCCTGCAGTAGGATGCACATTTAAAATTTGTTCCACCACATCTTGTCTAAACTAGCAACAGTGTCCATTTGCAAACAGGTATGAAAAATGACTGACCATCATCTTCATGCACCTTCACTTCATCAGAGGAACAATAGATTAATTCAGACGCTGCAGACCTGGCCCAGGAGTCTGAATCAGGCTCACATGGGAGGGTAGGTCAGCCACTAAGTAGACATGGGACCACAGCGCCCTGCGCAGGCTCTGACAACCTCAAACAAACAGAGGGACACAGAGCAGAAGCTGACACCAAACACCCCTGTCAGAACCGCACTATTTCACTACCCTGCTCAAACCCAAATAGCCAGCATGTATTTTCATTCACGAGTGCAAAGAGTAGATCAACGAGCCCATGTCACAGACTTAAGGAGAAAATTATTCCCTCAATTTGTCATTTTGGACAGAAACCTAAGAAAACAAACAGGTTGGGAATTGAGTTTGAAGTGGGGAGAAGCCACATAATTTATAATAGTGTCAGCACTGGATTGTCAACATGTGTGTGTTTACTATGGGCTCTGTCTCATTTAGATGTGTAACGGCCTGTGGTGACTGGAAGAGATTGGGTCAGATACATATTCTGCAGCAGATTTCAACCTGCACTTTCTCCAGTGTAACTCAGTGTAAACTCATCAAAATGCCATTGCTATAAAATCCTCTCAGTGAGAATGGATTCATGCACACTTCAGAGTTAAGAGAAAAAAGAAATAGTCAGAGCACACAATGTGCAGCAGTTAGTTTGTTGAATATTTTTTTAAGTATTATAAAAGATTACATTCCTATTCGTTTTCTCATAAACACACAGGATTATTAGTGTAGACTGTGAAGTAATAGCAACAATTTCCATAACACAATCCATCGGTAGAATTAATGGCTGTAGAGTGTCAGTATTTCCAATAATCTCAGCTATAGCTCATCATGTTCAGTGTCCCACTTCTTATTTACAATTAATCCCAGTGCTCATCTGTTACCATTCAGGAAACAGCATTAGGTTCTTACTCTTGAGACAGTTATTCGATGAGAGTTTGGGGGACAATGAATATCACAGGTTATCAGATGTTTTAACTACAATCCAAACCTTCTGAGGTTTCTGAAACACCGGGACTGCAGTTTTCCCCCACTTTTCCCTTGAACCCTTTTTTCCTCTTAATTATTCTCAAATGGAACCCTGTGGGTGTTTGAGAAATGTGCTGTAAAAGGTAAATATTGTATTTGAATGCATCGTCCAGACGCAGCCGGGACTCACGCTACGCAGACTTTTGAGCGTGTCTGTGCTTTCCTTTCCACCTCTCTGAGTCCCAGTGACACATGGAGTAACCCTGACGAGTACACACGGTCTCCAAGCTCTAAGTGTCCACATGTGCACACTCGCACACAGACACGCACAGACGTCTGCTTTCATTCACATTTTGTTTTGCGAATGGATTTTGTTTTTGCATTTGTTTCGTAAGAGAACTTTTAAACCAAACTCTTTTGTTAATAACAGACTTATAACTAACAGCAGAATATTACGAAGATTTTCATAATAAGTACATTGATTTAAAAAAAAAAAAAGAAATTTCAGTGTGCAAATCTACACTAATGTTCAAATTAACTTTGTCATTTAAAAAAATTCCTTTTCATTTCCCTTCTTGGCTCAGAGTTAGATAAGAATACTGAGAACTTTCTCATCATTGTGCTAAATATAGTTTACCACAGAGCAGCCAGCTCCCTTAAGCTTAGCTTAGCACAAAGACCTTAAACAGGAAGAAACAGCTTGTCTGGCTTTGCTCAAAAATAACACACCACCTCTAAATAACATATTGTCTGGCATTAATTATATTTGTCTAGACAAACTAAGTGTAAACAACAACACACGCTGTTTTACAGGAAAATGTGTTGAGCATAGCTAAGCTAAGCAGACGCTAGCTTCTGGTGCGGCTCAGAAACCAGGCGATATTGTGCGAAATGCTGACGATTACACTAATAAGACAAAAGACAATAACTGACAGCCAGGTTTGGTCAAAGTCAGGGCCACTGGACCCCACCAGCCTGAGCAGGGCAGCAGGGTCATTCATTCTTCACTGTGTGCACAACAAAATCAAACTTCCTTACGCCTCATCTGCTAGAACATCCCCCTCAATGCACAGTCTATTTTGGGCTTATTTGGCAGATATTTTTATCAGGGTGGTGACAGGACAGTGCTTGGTGGCATGCTTTCATGTCTTTCTATCCTCCTGGAGGGCTCTGGGTAAACTCTAGGGCAGGAATGTGTGTTGTACGTGAATTGGAGCAGTGATCGGGAGATAATTTTGTGTGATGGGTGCTGTTGGAGGCAATGCAACGTGGTGTTTGAGTTTGAAGGATGGAGGGATGTTCCAGTAAACTGTAAGAAAGGAATGAAGATTATCACAACATAAGGCAAAATCTTGTGAGCCCTGTGTCTGTGCATTAGGGGAATTTTGTGTAGGAGTAACAAGGGTCAAAATCCTTCTCCACATTGAGATTGGGAACTCTTGACTGTGTGCCGTCATTATAGTTCATTAGAAGTCTTTTGATTGAACACATTAAGAGCACAGTGTCCACAATATGACCCACAATACAGTATATAATGTAGCCACATAACATTTAGTTTGTCATCTCTAACAAAACTAGGAAACTTATATTCATTAGTACTCTTTATTTAGATTTACATTTGGAACATTAGGAAATGTACCAATTTAGTATGAAAGGTTACGTTTGTACACTGTCACATACCATCTAATTTATCCTTCAAGAACTGACTTAAATGGAAATAGTTCTTCCAGCTCTATGTTTCCACATCTGCCATGGAGTCTCTCTGAAGGGCATGTGTTTCCATCACTCAAAGCTGTGGCAAACTTAAAGCTGCGTTGCTTAGGATGTGTAAAACCTCTGCTATAATTTTCAGAGATGACCCTGATATTCTGCCATTTGTTAGCTACCAGGATTCTTGACAGATATTTTGGGGTGTGAGATAACAAGATGACCACAAATCAACTTTTGGTTGGATTCGTTTTTTACAATCTTTAGTTCAACGGACCACTATTGACATAGTCTTATACAAAAACCCTCTGCTACACTCCAGTACGTTTAGCACATGGCCGAAAGATGCTGTAAAGCCTTTGCTCCTCTGCTCTTCAGTCCTTCTTGCATAACTTTAAACTTTATTGAATTTTTATTTTGATTGCACAATGCAAGAAATTTGAAATCTCTTGGGGCTCGCTGAAACTCTGACGGGAGTATTCTACTGTTTCTCACTTTCTGGAACTATTACAGTAATAAACAGAAGTTTAAAAAATATCTTACGTCTGTAAACAAATATTTAATTTATAAACTAATGTACTTTATTTGAGGATTTGCTGGATTTTCTAGATTTTTCTCGCAACTGCAAATGCTACATTTATTCCCCCTTTTCATGTCTTGTCTGCAGCAGTCTCATGTTTGTGCACTTTGCACAAAGAACCCAGAAGCTTCTCACTACCCTGCAGCTCAAACCCAGTGAACTGGACGTCTGTAGGTTTCTTCTCTCTACTATTAATCTCTGTTTCTATCTTTTCCTCCACCCATATCAGTCTTTCATAACAGCAAAGTGAGGTATGTTATTATCTTTAAGCGCTAGAGTACGGTGTTATAGTGTTGTATTTGTAACATCACCATTTTGAAGTAAACCAGTTTTATTCATATTCAGAAGGTTTACATTATATATTTTACATTAGTTAAACTGTTTAGGTTAATGTTTCATGAATCTTTTTAATAAAACATACTTGAATTAACTATTTATTTCAGTCATGGCAATCATATTATTTCCATATTAAAATGCCTGAATGTTAATGTAATCACTTTTTTCTACCACATTTATCATCAAATCAAAATTAAAAATCCACACTGACAACTTTGAAACTTGTTAGTAAAAGTATGATGGATAAAAATGATGCCTTAAAATGGGATAACTACTTAACATCACAAGCAGCCTCAAACTCCCTGAGGGAACACTTTAAAGGAATATTCGTGATATTATAATGGTTTTTCCTCGGGATTAAGAGCACTTTACATTCAAAATACATGAAAAAAGCTCCTGCAGAATCACTTTTACAGATGCGTTTTGTACGCCTACTTACAGTGTCTCCGTGCTTGCTGGAAACCTGGGCAGAATATCAATGTCAAAGCAGGAGATCGTGTGACTCCTCCACTCGGAGCACTCGCAGACTGCGGGGCAGGAGTCAGCGTCCGACGCGGTGCTGACAGGCAGAGAGACGAGCGTCAACAACGCGCATGTTATCACCTGCATGCTGGAGAGATGCTCGCTCCAAAAAAAATTTAAAAAAATTAAGTCCCAATCTGACTTCTGTTTCTCCACGTGTTCGTTTTCCTGACGTCCACAATAATACATGCACATATTAATTTCAGTAAAATTGTCTACTAAAGCGTATGGTGTTTGTTTTGTGTGTGAGTCTGTGTGTGAGTGTGTGTGGGGGCCTAGTCCTCAGATAGATAGCTCTGCACTGTGTTCAGTTTTCTTGACAAGAACCCAGGAGTATGTGTGAGGTTGTGATGAAGGTGGAGATGCTGTAGGACGGACAGCAGCAGCTCTGAGGTGGGTTTGGAGGTGGTCTACAAGTTGAGGGGAGGGTAGTCTTCTGAGGCACTCTTGTGTTAGACAGCAGAATAGTCGTTTTTTTTCCTTCGTGCATGTTGTTTTTTTTCAGTAAAATGTACTAACATAGACTACACTGTCTATTCTGATATATTTCTACACTCTGTACAGTATAATTGTTTCTTTATTGTTTTATTGTCAAACATTTATTTTTTTCTGTCAGTCTAATAAGCAAAATATCTCACTCAGTTGTTAACATTACTGTTCTTTCCAGTAGTCTAGTTATTTTATGAGTGCAAACCCAACAGTCCAAGCCAACATATTATTTTTTTCTGAGAGTCTTTTTCTCTCTTTTTACATTTTTCAGTGTTTGTCTGCCGACAAAAGTTTAGACATTTTTCTTCAATCTAACTGAAGAGCGGCAGTACTGGCGCAAACGCATACCGATGGACAATGTAGTCCTCATGTAATAACTCCCCACACTGCTTCACCGTGGACAGCCTACAGTTCCCGGCGTTCTGTGCGGCAGCTGCGGTCTGTTGTTTTCCTACTGAGACGCGGCTAGTTTAAGTTGCCATAGCACGGATAAGCTGAGGGTGTTTCTTCTGTTAGCTAGCTCTCCCAAAGCAAAAACCAACAGTTTTAATGCAACGTATTTATAGTTTTAGTATGCATTTAATGTTTTTTCCACTAGACATATGCAACATGTTGTTGTTTTAACAGTATTATTATCACAAGACTAAATTAGTTGGCTAACGTTTGGTTAGCTAGCTAGCTACAGTTCACAGTAGATAGTTGCCACTTGTTGCTAACCAGGGGGAGCATCATTCACAGTGTCCCGGACTGTGATTGATTGTGAAGGCAGCCGTTTGTACTCATGTGTTCCGCTGGTCACGTAGCTTTCTGTGACTACGAGTCGTTAAGGTAACGTTAACGATGACAAAGCTGCCTTGTCTGTTTGCTATGACAAAAATATCGATTTTAAAGAAAGTTCAAAACCATCCTAGTGTGTTTGTTAATCGGATTAACGTTGCATTTAGTTATCAGCGTTTTTCGACCCTATTGTTAGTCAGTGTCCTACTTAGCTAGCCGACGTCTTTTTCTTCACACATGTCCCAAGCTATGGACACATCCAGCGAATCGGATTCATACGACAGGTTGAGGGGACACAGGTCTCGGGGGCGTGAAGCCCACCGCAGACCTGGCCGTTTCAGGGCCAGAGCCAGTGGGAGTGGTGACGAGGACAGACCAGCAGACATTTCCGAAAAGATTAACACCTTGGCGAGCACTTTACAGGTACTCTGTTACACCTCACGAGGGTCTGAGACGTGTGTGGTCAAAAAGACTAATTTTAGTGTTACCAAATATCGTATTTTCTCTGGCAGGACACCAGTAGAAACCTGACAAAAGTAGACCGGATGCTGGGTCAGTACAGGGAGCACACAGACGATCATGCTGAAGCCATGACACTGGTGAGACACATGTTCAGTTGATTGTTATATCATAACATACTTACAACTTAGACATACAGATGACTGGTTTTACTTTGTGCACCAGCTCAGAGAAAACCTGGAGGAGTCAATCAGTCAACTGCAAACACAAAGACTGAGCAGATCCAATGGTGTTCGAAGTGCTTCAGCTTCAGCCTCTACACTGCATACCAGCGACCTGGAAGCTTGCTCAGGATCAGGTCTGAATAAATAGAACATACATAGTTAGCTGTCTTCTTTATTGTTATTTGTAGATAATTTTTAGTAATGAAAAGTAAAGACACAAATAACACAGAAATACAAAATAATTTCTTATTGTTGCTTGAACATCTCTTTAGGTCATCAGCCTAAAAATGTTTGGCATCTGCTTAATTATACTATTTCCAAAAAACGAACTGAAAGCATGACATCTGTACCTTTTCAGAAGGCCAGCGTTTCTGCCCTACTTCTCCACTGAGGGACTACACAGGCACCCCAGGGAGGAGGAAGAGGTCTCAGTCTGCTGGTGTTCGCTTCAAGGATGCCAGCATGACCGGAGAGGATGTAAGAAGAAGAGACAAAAAACTACCAATCAGTGCCACTTGTTACTTTGTGTAGTTGCACAAGAATGCCACAAGAGTGTGCACTGAATCAGCAACATAGGACATTTGTTATGCTTATCCTGATAATAGGGGCTTGATCAGATTTTATGCAAGTCAGATATTGTAGTTGTTAGTATATTTTTCTTTTAGTACTTTTTTCACCATAGGAGGAGTTCAATCTTATTTTAGTTGAAATGCTTTCTAGAGTGTTTCACTAAATGTGCATTTCTGTAAATGCAGTGATGGGTAGCTGTGCTTTGCTTTAGCTGTGTCTTATATTTTGTATTCAGTATGTTTTTTGTTTTGTTTTTTTGTGGCTGTCTTACATAGATTCATACAGTGCACCAATCCTTGAGGGATCTGCGTTGTGACCAGAAGAGGCTATCTGATGACTTGGATAGAGAAATCCTCAAGAGGAATAGGTATCTGAGAAGAGAGACAAAGTATTAGCATCAAACCTTTACACACACACACATATATATATATATATATATATATATATATATATATATATAT
>JAUYWH010000016.1:4531308-4541603 GCA_034779795.1 Ctenopoma multispine
CCCCCCCCCCCCCCGCCCGCCCCCCCCCCCCCCCCCCCCCCCCCCCCCCCCCATCAATGTCTCAGTGACCAAATTTATATACAGTCTAATATGTTTGTGACTAATCAGTCTATGGATAATTAGCCCTAACTGACAGTTTTATTCAGAATAAATAACTAAATGGCACCAGGCTAACCTTACTTACTTTACCTATTTTAGACCTTACTTCAGTCAAACTTGAACCTTCAAAGTGATCGTGATGTTCTTGTGGATATGACGTTAATCCAGCACAGGTCTCCTTTCTGACTACTTTTCAGATGAGCCTTGCAGATAAACCAATTGTAGACTGCACAGTTTCAACCTTCTTTGACCTTTTTGTCTTAGCTTCCCTCTCTTTGCTCACTGTACCTGCCTTTAGCATATCTTTTGTTGAAATCTATTGTGCATTTTCTTTCTTTTTCCACTTCCACTAAACATCAACTGTCTTGTTCTTCATTTCCCTAAACCCATTTCTCCACACATCTATGTCTCCCTTCACCCTCTCTCTCTGTCTTTTAGGAGTAGTACTCACACAAACACGAAAAGCTTCTTGACCTTTCTCATTTCTGAATACCAGGAGTTGTCATCAGACCTGGCACGACGGGAGCAACAGCAGCTACGAATGCTTGAGCAGTTGAAGGACATACAGGTATTTTGATTAGTTACTGTGTAACACTGCATTTCATCAGTACATTGTTAATTAAACTGACGGACTGCACAAGGCGTGATTTTTCTAGTGGTAATTTATATCAAACATGCCTAGTTTAGTGTGTGATTCTGGACTCTGACGTCACAAAATTATAATGCTAATTAATAAAAAGCTAATGCTGCAATAATGCTATTGCTCAGAGTGGGTCCTATCGTCTTCGTATAGAGACGTCTTATCGTCACAGATTCAGATCACAAAGTATACATATACACTTTATTCATAAATTCAGTCATCCTTTCAGAGCCGAGGGCAGGCAGAGAGGAGGGAGACGGAGTATTTACTCCAAGAGAGCACAAGGAGCAGAGATGAATTGAAGACCAGGGCCCAGGAGGCTGTGCGCCAGTGGAGGGCAAAGTGCAGGAGACTGCAGAAGGAGCTGGAGGAGGCAAGGGCCCAGGCTCAGTTCCACACTGACAGGGCCTCGCAGGTCGGTTGGGGCAGATGCATTTATTACATGACTTCTGACACGACAGCCTACAGTAGCAGCTGCTGTTAAGTAGGTAGTGATCTTTATAATGTTGTCTTTCTCACCACATTGAAAAATATCCATCTCAACAAATCACCGAGTCTAGTGGACTGAGCTGCCTTATTTTAAGATATCGCTATTCAAAAGTATGAATTTAGAAATAAGCAACACTTTTTCAACCTGTGTGTTGCCAAGTTTACACATGAACAGCAATTTGCCCATCTTGAGTTATACTCTGTGTGAAAACATTTGCATAATGTCTTCTGTGGCTCCAGATAATGCAAAAATATTCCAAAGCGGATCAGACAAAGGTTGCATCAAATATAGGCTCTAGCATTTTTGGAGCTTGACCAGTACAAGTACAAGGGGAAAGGTACTAAAGGTTGAAATATTTGGTATTCTGCTGCTTTATTGTGTAACTTTTCTAACCATTGTTTTCTCTTGTGAGTCCCCTAACATTACAGAAGTGCAGTATTTGTATTAGATGTAGTCTATTTAAATTTAAGACACTTTATATCTGGTTTAAAATGAGGTAGTTGATGGTAAAACAGGTGAGGAGCCTGCATGAAAACATACAAGCACATTTGCATTTATAAGAGTGAAATTACTCAGTACAGTACAGTCAAGCTTTCAGTTTTACTTTAAAAGCACCAAAAGGATGACCTTCATCGTGAGTAACTTTACTCTTGTGTGTGTTAAATATTCTATATTATGTAGAACAGTAACAGCATACAATTTGCGAACGTATGCAGTTGGTAACAGGCAAGCAAAAGTGCAGCTGCTGTACACTATTTGGAGTTAAACAAGCACTTTGTGTCCGCCGTAGCGAGTATATAAATCAAAATGGTTCAGTAGTCAATTACGTTCCTGTTGGCAGTGGCTGTTTATCCTGTGTATGGTTGAAGAAATAAAAGTCTTTAGTTGTTGTAACAGAACTTTAAAAAAAGCTTACCCTACCCTTTAATGAGTTTCACTGCAATGTATTGACTTGTTATGTGTTGGAACTAGTGAGCAACTGGAGCTCACATACAAGTTAACTGTACTTGTTGTCTCCAGGCAGCTTTGTCTCAAATGTTCCGGCTAGTGCTGCTACTGCAGCTGGCTGAGTGAGTGACTGGCCATCTGGCAGCTGAGACTCTTACTGTCTTTGTTACATTTTCATAGCAGTGGAGCCTGGCTCACGCACAACTGCATTGACTTTAATGGTGTTTGAGAAACTTAAACAATCAATAAACTCTCTGCTGAAATACATTTCTCAACTCCAGCAGAGTAATTTGTGCCTCCCTCAGACATTGAGTAAAAAAACCTAAATAATCTCAGCCAAACTCTTTCTGCGGTTCTACATCTCACCAGCTTCAGTGCATCAGTGGATGGTGGAAGGAAACCAGGTTTCTACAAGTGGCTAAAGTGGTGATCACACCACAAAAATAATACACAAAAATAAAAGTCTCTCATTAGGTTGTTATTTTTCAAATCTTTTTTGCAGCTCTGTTTCTAAGCAGTGGTCCTCATTCGATTAATTTACAGTTTAAAAGCTGTTCAAGTTTAGTTTTTGCTTCAGAGAAAGAAATCAACACCTTCCCATCACTAGGGAAATGCACAAGTTTAAATATTTATGGGTTTTTCTGGTTCAATAGCTCCTTTGCCTTTCATAGTTAAAATGGACCAGAAATTCAACAACAGCATCACCTTCTGTACCTTTAGTGTAATTATTGGAAAGAGCAGATATAAATACATATTCTTGGCAGTTCATATTGTAAGTGACGTACACTTCTCAGTGTTTCAAATAAACAATGCGAGTGATAGACAATGAGAAATGTCGTAGAGCTTTTTATTTATGTGTCTATTCAGCCTAAACGAAGTAAGGCAGCACGTTTATTTCTCTGTTCATTTTAATTCATGCTTGTCTTTATAGCATAGAGACTTTTGTATCAAAGTCAGAATAAAAGTCCTGAATGATGTATGAATTAACTTAATAATAATATAACCAAACATGATGTCAAGTAGTCTGAGCACCTTTCGATACTATGGTACAGCAGTTGTGCTTAGCTGAATAATTAATGACTGGATATTATTATTAGCTTGAAAGTCACCTCCCAGTGATTTCCATTTCATTTGAACTGAGTGAGTCACCTCCAAACTCAGTCTGCAGCCTTGCGCCTCGCAGACAGACTCCCACCTGGCATACTCAACGTGACGCGAATTAATTACAAAATCATTTCTGCCCCCTTAATGAATTAGGGGAGAGAATCAAGTGCTCAATTAAATGATTAGGTTCTGAGCTACAGCAAAGTCTTTGCAAATTCCAGTCAAAGCCGGAGTATTAGAAGCAATCTGCCTTGAACAGACCTGACCATTGTCCCTTATCAGAAAGCTGAGTGCTAGCTATTTCCTATCAGTGCGAGAGCTGGTACTGCATATGTTTCTCTCCCTCTGTCTCTCTGTCACTCTTTCTCTTGCTCTCATCATTATTGTTAAAGCTCCTCTTTTTACACAATCATCCCCCCCTTCTCCATTTGTTGTTCTTCATTTCCCTTGTCCTCTGCCTCTCCCACCCCCTCTCCCCCACCCTCCTGCTCTCCCGTTCTCCGTCCAGGCAGCCAGAGAAAAGGAGAGCTCTCAGGCCCAGCTAAAGGCGCTGAGCCAGCAGACCGAGGCAGCCCGCAGGGAGCTCGCTGAAATCTTAGGACGTTTAGCCCAGCGCGAAGAAGAACTCTGCCGTAAGGATGTCGAGCTGTCCGAGACCCGCCAGCGGCAGTTGTCACTGGAGCAGGAAATCCGGGAGGTGTGGGGTCCAGAAATAGAATTTCTCTTTCAAATCATTAGAGACATGAATGAATTACATGTGTTTTTTCACAGGTCAGGCTTTTATTGAACTTTATTGTTTCTTGTATTTGAAACCATCAGCATATGTGCAATTTCAGTTCATTGGTTCAATAGCAGTTCAGCATTTCATTTCAAATATAACATCACTGTCATCACTGTGGCTGAATTAAACAGTCCCTCTACCACCATGAAGTATGCTATTTGAGTGTCATGTAAGGATGACAACTCTTTGAAAGTCAGCCTGCATTGAAGCTGTGCCAGGACACATGTCAGTTCTCTTCTCTGAACTGCTTGTTTAGTGTTTATAAGCACATTAGCATTCTTGTACAAATCCCAGTCTGCATCAGACTTGAATGAACTTTTGATTTATTGCTGTTGTCAGATCAATTTGTCTTGTTCAGATTGAGGAGTGGTTTTAAAGTGAACATTTATGTTTAACAAAAATCACTACAGCTAAGAGTCATTAAGATCTTTGATAAGATCCTAATAGTGCTCCTAACCGTAGGAGAGGGTGGCTTCAGCTGTGCTGGAGGAAGAGACTCGGCGTCAGGGAGCCGTCCAAGCAAGACTAAGAGAAGAGAACCAGAGACTGGAGGAGCGAGCTGAGATCCAAGCCCGTCGTGGTCAGAGAGACCAGGACACAGAGGCCGAACTCCAGGGTGCCCTGAAGCAGATGACCTCAGCTCATGCCCAGCTAGTGCAAAGGTTAGCAGAGGAGGAGAACTCCAGAAAGGAGCTCCAAAAGACTGCCTCGGAGCTACAAGCTAAGCTGACGGTAGTGCAGCAGGAACAGGCTACACTGGGGCAGCAGCTGCATCTTGAGAGAGATGTGCATCAGAAGGAGCTGCAGAGCGTGAAGGCGATGATAGAGGACGGCAGGATGAAAAAGGATCGTGAAATGAAGGACATGCTGAAGCTCTGCAGCCAGGAGCGAGATGAAACACAAGCACTGCTGAAGGAGGTTAAGGTAGTCCATTTCATAAATATGCTCAGAGGATTCTAATGAGTTACAAGATATCACTGTGAAACCTGTACAGTAAATGTGACACTAGAAGTGTCCAAAGGTGCTATGAAGAAGTTTCCCCCCCTTTCTGTTGATTTTTATTAGCATATTTGTCCCACTCAAAGATTCAGACCATGAAAGAAATTGTTATATTACACAAAGATAACCATAGTAAATACAAAATGCTCTTTTTAAATTATGTTTTCATTTATTAAGGAGAAAAAAAGCCAAAACTTGTCTGGACGTATGTGCAAAAAATAATAAGAAAGAAAACACTGTAAATCAAGAAGCAATACATTTCTGCACTCTCTGCTGGTTGTACTAAACAGGACTGCAGAGGTCTGGATAATCAGGTATCAGGTTCTCTCACACACATTTCTTGAGATCTCAAGGTTATAAGCCAACCAAAGCCATTTTTTCCCTTCACACCTAGGCATGGATCACAGAATACCACAGTCTAATTGACATTTAAAGTATCACTGGCACACATCAAATTTAACACAGGGCAACATGCCTCAGCCACTAAACATCTGGCATATTTCCGACTCAGCGAGACACAGAGAAAATTCTCATTTAGACTAATTTTCTTCATTGGCTAGGCCTATGTCCTCTGAGTAAAGGTGAATCGGGGATAGCTGAGCTCTTAATGGTGTGTGGTGCCCCACTGATCCTCACAGCTATTCCAAAGCTCCAAGCGTGAATATTTAAAAACCCTGATATCAGACCTCAGTCTCATCAAGGCAGTACTGGAGATTGGGGACTCCTCTCGACTTACTCCACCAGATCCCCACCCATTCTCTCCCTTCAGTATCTCCAATGATGAGCCCTCATGGGTACATTGTTTCTTAAGGGGCATGGTTCTCCCTGATATGGTTGAGTTTAGCCCATTAGCTGCACTGAATGGCATTAATATCTGACATAGCTCATTGTAATGGTGTCATTTTCGAGTGCAGTGAGGACAAGGGCGTTTGCTCGAATGTTTTTAAGTAGTAGCCTACGGGTGCAGCAGATGTCCCTAAGAAGCCAACCCAATATTCACAGAGCATAGCCAGAAGCCTATATTACAATTTTGGTACAGTCAACTGTCAGAAATATTCTTATTTTCTTGTCCTTGTCCTCTCACTCATGATTTCTCTTCTACTCGATCTGCTTTCTTGCTGTCTCTCTCTGGCTTAATCCCTCTCTAACTGCCTCCCTCCAGTTCTAATTTTGCATTTTCCATCTGTTTTCCTCTCTCACTCCAAGCACTTGTGTTTTTCAATTTTTCTTCTTTTTGTTTGTGTCACCCCTGTCAATCCCAGTGCTCAGCCATTGTTGCTTATTCCACTTTACTGTATCTTCAGCTATGTGTCATAATGTGATCACTGTAGATAGAAAGCTCTAATGTCTAAGGCTGGATTTGCTTTTGAGAGCCTGAGCTGCTCTGTAACATGCATTAAGGGCTTAGACTATAATTTCAGTCTTCGTTGTGGTATTTATATATTTTCTTGACCTATTACATGATGATCTCTGTTTGTGCAGTATAAAATGTCACATCAGACCTTATTGTGAAATCAGCCTGTACCTACCAGGTGTCACTTCAGATCTTTTACTGATTGAGAGGATCCACTAGTCAAAATGAACACATGAACCACAGAGGAGCTTTTCTGTCACTTAAATGACAGCTTTGAAAGCTACCACTTTTGGTCTGTTCAATTTGTACGACTATTTAAGTTTGTAGTATGCAGTTGATATTTTTGGAGCAGATCAATCACCAGTCTTTATTATCTTTATTTATTGCCTGTGTATCTGGGCCTTAAAGACATCCACTCTCTACTAGGCAGATGCAGCATCAGACAAGGAGCTATGTGGGGTGCTGCGCGTCAAGTTGGACAGGATGAAGGATGAGTGTGATAAGCTGGCAGCGCAGCTGAGCACAAAAGACGAGGCACATGCTCTTCTCCTCAGAAAATACCAGCTACTCAAACAAGAAATGGATGACAAAGTAAGTCCTGCTCTGCCATATTTTTTAAACTTCGTGATTAATATCAAATGACATAAAACTTAACAATAAATGCATCATATCTGTTGTCATATCATGTCTTTGTATATCAGTGGAATACATCTATTCTCAGTAGATGTTATGAAATGTGTCTGCTGATACTAATGAATTGTGACAGCCCTTGTCCAAGAACATTTTAAGGAAAGAAATAAATAAATAAAACTAGTTCCAGTTTTAACAGCAGCTTGCTCTTCCCTAAACATGCAGGTGTAACATTTTCTCTTTTTTATCGCCTTTATAAACTAGTGAAGACTATATGTCTGCGTAAATATAATGTCTAGCAGACTACATATTCATAAAGCACACAAAAAGGTATTTGCTTTTGTTTTTCTCTTAACATTTTAACTTTTTTTTTTACATTTATCTTTTCTGGATCACATGTTTGTGCACTTTACTTTCAAAAACCTTCCACTCGTCCTTACTGGTATGAAGATCTAGAATATGTAAGGTGTCAAAATCTGGACTATTGTTAAATAGGCTTTATCAATACGGCCTCAGGTGTTTTACAACAGCAGGTGTAGTATTGAACTTCTACTCACCTCTCTCACAGGCTTCTGGTAGTTGTATGGGTCTCTTTGGAGGCATCAATTTATTGATTTGAAATCAGGTGAATGCAGAAAAGGGGGTCTCATTAATGTATCATGGGTGGTTTATTATTTCAGTGATCCACAGTCCCTGGGTAGCACTGATCTGTTGATATTGATTTATTGTGTTCTGGTAGAGACCCAGAAACTACTGTGTTGTGTGGAGTTAACTACATGTTGCTTTCTGCATGTTGATTAATAGGTAAACTGCAAACACCTACAGTTGAGCTTGTGATGTGTCTGTTTACCCTAGTCCTATGTGGAGAATCTGCTGTAAATGCTCGCCTTCATATTGTCTTGTAAAATCCAGGTGACATAACTAAAATCACCAGAAAGGTTTATAGTCATTATATCCCACTCAGCTCTCTGTCATCCTCCACAGGTCAGGTCAGGTGAACAGAGACGTGCTTCAGAGTCAGAACTGGAGGAGAAGGTGTTGCGATTGGAAGCAGAGCAAGAGACGATGCTTACCTCCATGGGTGAGGAACTCGACGCCGTGTGCTGCAGTCTGGCCAGGAACGGTGAAGACAAACTGCAGGTGTTTTATTTTATTAGATTTTATTTTGTGTAAGAGTTTTGTGTCCACTATGAGCAGAATTGATTGAAAACAAGTACACAGAAACACAACTCTGATATACCATTGGGTTGTTAATGAAAATGTTGTCAAGTAGTTGATGATATACATACTTGCACAGCAGAAACGTGAGCATCCCTTTGCAGTTGTCCAATATTGATCTTCCATGCAGCTCTGGTCATTCACCAGCTCCTCAGATTAAAAGAGTCTTTATTTTGCTAGATGGTCACCTTTCTTGCTCTCGATTAGTAATAATTCCTTTGTCTCTCATTTGATGATTATAACATTTGATATTTTAATGTGCATTAATATTATCCTTTTTGTCCCAGTAAGAGATACCTGCAAACATTTTAATCATTACTCTGGACCTGTCTCATCTCCCTGTTTGTTTGGTCAGATTTTAGGTTAAATAGGTTTAATTGCACTTGTAGTCTATTTGTTTCACTTATAAATATTCAGAAAAAAAAAAGTGCTACACAAATTTACGTTTACTCTTTAGTCTAATTTAAAGTGCTTTTAAATTTAAATGATGAGATAGTTATGTGGCTTCGGGAGTAAAGGCACAGCACAAACTGCATTGGTTTGAGTTTGGACAAGAAATACTATGGCCTCGGGTTGGGTTTCGGCCACCTCAGTCTTTGGCTTAACAAGTGTTTGGACAGCAATGACAGCCTGACCTATTCTTTAATTCTAAAGAGATGAAGCAGAGATTGAGGAGATCATAGCCAAAATGAGAAATACTTAAAAAAAATAAATGTACATCTGTAAGCTTTCCTGCTTACTCAGCCAGTCTTGGTTGAAATACTGAAGGTAATATATAATCATTTAGAATTGGTGGTGGTTTCTGTCAGTGTAACCTTCATGTGAGCATGCACGCTACTCATAATAAAACTATGTTACACATGCCTACTGTCCGTACGCTGTGGTAAAGACGAATCGACTGCAAGTTTGTATTGACCTTGAAAAATATTCATCTTAGTGACTGAAAGAGTTATTCTAATAGCAAAAATATGAAATTGTTCAGGACAGAGATCCAATTAATGTGTTTGCCTCGTGCTGCAGAGACAGATTCTTGTAGGAACATAAGTTTTTGTCAGAGTATGTTTCTGCATGTTCAGACAAGTAGAACTATAAGTAAGCATCAATGTTCTCTGGTGCCTATAAAAATGATTATGCTGTTGTGTGGAGTTATGCCAAATGTAAATTTTTTTTTTCCTGCAGATTTGGGTGTTGTAGACACAATGTCCTACAAAATGAAATATTTCTCACATCTCAGTGGGCTGTCTACTCTTCCAGTGCATATTATTGGGTTCTTAATAGGATAAATGTCTTCTAACATGAAGTGTCTTTTAGTTTATTTTGTCACGGCAATTAATATTTAACTTTCCAACTATTCCAGATGCAGTACAGTGAATTAATTGTAAATGTAGAGATGAAATACACGAGAGACATTAAACACTTGTATCAGTAGGTACAGTAAAGCTTCACTTCACTGCCTACTGATGTTTCATACGTGTCTCATACTGGAGACACCTCCACCCTTATACACAAATCAACAGGGAGCCCAGTGCAGCAGAAGAAAACAGCTTGAAGCTACTTTTTCTTCTGCTGCTCTGGGCTAATGAACCCAGTCGGCTCTTATCTACTCTTAAAGATTTTTCAATCTGGTCCAGTAGTGCGAGCCAACACCTCGTCATCTGTAATCTGTCATGTTGAAAAGGAGTCAAACTTGCCTCTGGTTGGCCTAATGAGGGGAATCATTACTAGTTAAGGGGTGTATTACGTTTCAGTTACCAAATAATTATTTTCTTGCTTTCATATTGTTTTTAAACATCAGTGCAAGTTGTATGAGAGTGTAGCTCTTGTTGAATGTTGCGTACCACTTTATACAGTAGAAAGAAAGCATGTCAACCTCTGGCACTAAAATGTGAATGGATCCTCATCTCAGTTAAGTTACTGTAGTTACACACAATTATAATCCTTCAAATCTTTATTGAACACATACAGTACAGGCCAAAAGTTTGGACACATTCAATTCATTCAATGTTGTTTTCTTTATTTTCATGACCATTTA
>JAUYWH010000016.1:4548861-4630448 GCA_034779795.1 Ctenopoma multispine
GTGTGTGTGTGTGTGTGTGTGTGTGTGTGTGTGTGTGTGTGTGTGTGTGTGTGTGTGTGTGTGTGTGTGTGTCAGTGGAGAGCTTTTGACATTATGATGGAGGCATCTATGACATTGGCTCATTCATGTTGGAAGTCATTAGAAATGGTGGAACAGTTTATTAAACCAATCCAAACTCAGCAGCCAAGTCGCCACCATAAACATTATGTGTGGGAAGTATAACACTGTATAGTTGGTTATTAAAACAGTTTGTTACGTTCAGCTTAATGCTGAGCACAGTACACTTTGGTAAATATTGTGACATTTTCTTAATAAAACTTTATTGCTATATGAAATCTGATTTATTGCATCTGCATTTCATTAAGCAGAGAACCGGTGATGAAAGAATAATCGTATCTGGTGGTGTTCTTGGAGGTTGAGTGTTTGAGCCCTACCTTCCATAACTTATTGATTTAAAATTGGTCATTGTGTGAGTCTGTGCTCTGTTTCATATGTCCCAGACTTCAGACATGCTTCACAGAATAACAATAGGTTTAAAGAAAACAGCTTGCCTTCAGTTGTTTTGGGGGTTTTTGACGATAAAGTGTGTGAAAACACTTCCAGGAAATTATCACATAGCTGTCTTTTATTGATACATTTTCATCCTTAGAGCGAAACTCCTCTGCATAATCTGTAAATTATGTTTTGATAAATGCTTGATTTGCTATTTCAATAAAGTCTGCACTGACCATTTCCCCTCTACGTTGTTTTAGTCAGACATCAATACTTTGAGGTTGAGCTGTGAAGTCTAGTGTTAAGCACGATGTTCTTTTCATACACAATATTCTCATTTCAGAGCTGTTGGAGAGGAGCCGCAGGAAGGAGGAAGAAATGAGGAACCTTCAGGTATGTCTCTATTAATCCATATCTATCAGTTAACCTGCAATCTTAGTAGTAGATTTTTATTAAACAAGTGTCATCATTCTAACTGTAAAATTGTCAAAAAAGCAACAGCTTTTTGTTATTCTGCACATCTTTTGGGTTGTTTTGCAATAACTGCTGGGCTTTAGTCGTACGAGTTCTGTGATGCAGTGCTACAAACATTAGTTCACAGCCGTGGGCCTGACAGCTTCCTTGCAGCCTTGCTTGGACAAGTAGCTAATTACTGCAGACACAAGGCCTTGGAGTTTAAAAGCCACCAGAGGCCTTGTCTCCGTCTTTCAATAGTGCAGCATCTACACTTGGCAGGCCACCAACTCACATAGTCTGGAGTGGAGTCCCACAGCACCACACCATTAAACATCGAAACACATACGCACTAAATGCACGCACAGCTAAAATGTCTGCTAAGCAATTGTTATTTCCAAGTGTGTGTGTGTGTGTGTGTGTGTGTGTGTGTGTGTGTGTGTGTGTGTGTGTGTGTGTGCGCACGTTGGATGCCAGGGTCCCATCTGTGGCTGCAGGATGGCACCTGCCAGAGCTCGCGTGCAATTAATCAGCCCTCTCAGACCCAGCCGAGCTTTTAATTATGAAGGATGAGGAGAGAGAGATGTAGAGAGGAAAGACAGATAGACTGAAGGATACAAACGAGTAAAAAGAAAGAAGTTGTGGGCTGAGGAAAGAAAGTACCCTTGTTACGAACCATCAACACATTGCAGGCAGAGGGGGAGAGGCAGCCGGTTGCGGGGAAGAGCAGGTGTGCGTTTGAGTGGCAGATAAGAGGCATAGCATCACTTATGCATCGTTAGAGAGGGAACATCAGTCAGGAGCTGGATGAGCGGCGAGAGTGGTTTGTCTTTGTGTGTGTGTCAGTGTGTGTGATAAGGAGCCTGCTGTGTGCTACCGACTCTCCCTAGCTCCTGCATTTCCTTCCCTTGTTGCCCATTTGTTGGAAGCCTCTATTCTTCTTTTCTGTCACTGTTCCCACACACACACACACACACACAGTGGTTTTCTCTGTGCTAATCCACTATTTTAAGCAGTTACCTGGACTCACTGAGTTTATGCACATTTCATTTAATATAACAGAACATTTTCCGGCTCATTTGATTAGTTTAAACTTTAGTTTTTTATGTATTTATACTGTTTTTCTATGCAAATAAAGTAATACCGCTTTGTTTGTGTGTCTTCTCAGGATCGTGTTTTGGATCTCGAGAAGGTAATGTTTGATTGCTTTAATCAGAGTAATGACTACAAATATGGAAAATTGTTAAGTGTATTCTGTTTTTGAAAATGTGGAGTTATGAAGTGCACTGAAGTAGTTCAATTAGAAATCATGTCGACTTTCAGCGTGATTTGATGCAGACGTGTAGGCAGGTTCACCCGAGGCTATATTTGTTTAGGATTCCATAGGGGCAAATGCTGGGTTGGAAATGATTGCTTTAGTCAATGCTCAAAGCTCTGTTAATCATCATAAGTCTTGCTGATGGGGTTAAGAACCAAGCTGTACTGACAATACAGTATTGAGCTTAGCGTCCAAACTGTTAACGTCTACCACCAACATCCTTAATCAGCTATCCAGTGTCAGCCTGAAATGTCTTGTCAGTACTGCTGAAAGGTTATATTGACCTGAGCGCTTTTTACACTCTAGAAAAACCATAAATGAAGTCGACTAAAGCACGCCGTCCATCCATCACAGTTATGTGGCACGCTTGGCCACTTTAACCTTCAATTAGCCGTCGAGAAAGAAAAGGAAATGCTTTGGACCGCCATCACGTCAAATAATTTCTGCTTACTGCAACAACACAGTGGCAGGAAGCATCGACCCATCCTCCGCTATGCCCGTGTGGTGCGGATCATCCAGCGAGTCTTGCTTGTGTGTCAGTGTGCCATTCAGTGACATGATGATTAGAGCTGCGGTCGGTCAGAGCAGACATTTAATGAAAAATTGTGCAAATTAATTTTTTGTAACAAAAGGCTTCAATTAGTTTTCAAATTGACCAGGTGGTAAGAAATCCTGTCTCTTAGCTTGTGGGCTTGAGCATGCCATTTTCTTTGCTAATACATTGCTATTTTTTTTTTTATCATTACTTTACATTTAGTATGAGATAATAAGAAGGTGAAAAACATGTTTTCTGGAAGTATTCTAAGACTAAAAACATGTTTTCATTACAGCTTTTTTGCTGCATTGTTGTTTCTTTGCGCACTGTTGCCATGGGAACACCTCAAACGCTTTAAACCAGTAGTAGGAAAATGATGACAATACTGATATAGAATTTTTTTAAACACTGTTGGCATATGTTGGACGTAGGATGCTGTGGTTTACAGTGCACAAGCCCATATGATCTTCTAATATGTGCGGATTCTAATATTTCACATTTGTTCTGTGGGAGGATTTAAATTACACATTTAATAATAGTGCTAACAGTATCAGCTGTGCAGCCTTGTTATTTGGACTGTACATGCCGTTATCTGTGCATACACAAAGACATCAGACCAGTTTAAAGCCCACAAACCGCTGAGCCAGCTGTGCAGCCATCATCGGTAATCACTGCCTTCGATGACCCTTGACCCGGAGCGTCATCTCATTTCACCAAATGCGTTTTGATTATTTCAGCCTTGCTTCTCTTTGTTTCATCTTTTCCTCAGCCTAAAGTGAGCTGTGAGGGTAAGAGGATGATAATAACATATTTTATTGATCCCCTTTGGGATCAATGGGAATTAAGGCAATAAAATAATAAAAGGGATGATGGTCCAACATTCTCTCCTGTAGAATTGCTCATGTGCCATTGTAATAATTAGAGCTCTCTGCTACTGCCTTAAATGGCCATTCATGATTTTGAGAATTCATTTATTTCTAATCTAAATAAAGTTTGTAATTAAAATCATACACTAGAACAAAATGTGGCTTCAGTGCTATAAAGTGCTCCTTAATTACTATATGTTTAGTATTTTTGAAATTTTTATAACTTTTCTGATAAGTCATTCTAGTAGCTGTTTCACATTTTATTTATTGATACAGTATGTAAAGGTTTTTCGTTTGTGCTTTCCAGAACACAAGAGTAGCCCTGGATCACTTGGAGTCCATACCGGAGAAACTGAGTTTGATGGAGAACTTCAGAGATTTGGAGGTGAGTTCACATTCATTTGTAAAATAACTTAACGTTTTTCCCTCAAGTTACTAACTTAAAGTACAGTGAAATTTGAAAGAACTGAGGCACCATGCAGACGATCACAAATGAACAACCTCTTAATGTTGTTGGTTATTGTTACAGCCGCACATTGTTGCATTCATCCATTTCCTGTTGTTGTCAGATGCTTGTTCTTCTTGCTTGGTTGGGTGTGATGACAAAACCTTCATTTGCTGTCTTCAGGAGTCACAGCGACAGAGGGAGATGGTAGAGCAACGCTACACCAAATACAAAGAGATCGTCTGGGACCTGCAGCACCAGCTGGACGAGTCCAAACACCGAATTCAAGAGTACAGAGTATGACACACACAGAAAAATGCACTTTATAATGCCTTACAAGAGCCTGTAGTCCCAAACAACAACCCACACTTTTTCTATTTCAATCACTAATTGCACTGCTTTGTTCAAACAACAGCCATTTGGATAAGGATAGCTGACTTTGAGAGCCCTTTATGTGTCTAGCTCGCCCACACAGGTGCCAGTGTGTGCACTGCGTCTAATTTGCAACTTGTATGAATAAATGAATAATTTTCACCTGCTGGTAATGCATCATGAATGGACGCGAGTGAAACCAGCTCAAACCGTGGCGCATGTACACTGAAACAAAACCTGAATTTTACCAGTCACTCTTAATTGCTGCAGTCATCTTCTGTGCTGTGAAGCAGTCAAGGGAGCCATCAAGACATTGTTGACAGCTGATAGCCATCAGCAACACGTAGCCTCCCCTGAACAGCTATAGAGTCAGTTTTTAAAATGGTTTAATCTACCAGAATACCCCATCGGTTTGCCAAATGACTCCCGTGTTGAGCGGTAAGTGGCGATTGCATTAACTTAATAGCTGTTGCCCACCCGGGGTTTGTTTAAGGAAAAAGGATGGATGGAATGTCTTTACAAGACTTCCCTCTTGATCAGAGTCGGCCTCTGCAACACGTGGAATAGGGGTTCTCTGCTTGAAACACCAGATTCTAAAGTGTCATTCAGACAGGATTATTTTTTGGGTCAATGCTTGTCCTGTCATTACTGGGCATGTGCACTGTTACTGAGCCCTACACACAGAATAAAAAAAACCTAATGTGTGTGAGACTTCAAGAAATAGCAGTGAGCTGCTGAACCATGCAGCAGAATCACACAATATTTAGAGATATCTGTTCAGGCAGGGACACTTCAGCCTGCATTTTTACAATCAGATAAATGTCTGTGATAGAAGCTTTTATCATACACGGATACACACAGATCATAGACTGACTCAAATCACTCACAAACTGAATATTTTATTATTGGACCGTCTAAACAAGCTTCGAGTTCAACCAAATCTGACTCACAACTTCCATATTACAGTGCTGTGAAACCTCCTCCATGCATACAGAGCTGTTCACACTGGATGTACTATACAGTTTTACATTGTGCAGTCATTTGATACTTTTGTTTTTCCATCATCACATCATGGATGTCAGACAACTCAAACCATATACCCAGCATGGCTACAGACTTTTACTTGTTGTCCTCTTGTCTTCCAGGATGAGAAGCTGGACGCCACATCCAGGAGTCTACGACTGGCCGCTCTTTCTTCCTCCATCAAATGTCCCAGCGCGTTCCTTAGCAGCTCCCTGAGATCAGACACACTGTGTGAGTATTTATACACTGAAGATACAGAACCTGTGCTGTGACAGCTTATCTAGAGGACTGTGATAAAGCATCACACGTCTGCTCAGTGATTGCTAATAGCAAGTCCAGGTTATTTTGAGATATTTTTAATTATAAATTCAGCTTTTTTTCTAAGTAACTCTTATATCAGTCTTGATACTTTTTTAGTGAGAAACCACTAAAGTCAAACCTCAGAGGAAATATTTAATAGATTTGTTTCAGTGTTGCTTTATATCTTTTCATTTATATCACATATTTTATTATAAAGCTAAAGTTGTTAAGTAAGTTATATTTCAATTCAGTTCATTTATAAAATCAAGGTTAAAACCTTACAAGATGACATTATGTAAAGAATTTTTACAATGGTGCTGCCATTTCCGCTTTCAGTTTTTCAGCAGGGCACCCAAAGCTCAGACTGTTCATCAGAGCTCTGGAAGTGTGTCTGTCTGGTATCACTGCCAGAGGCTCTCAGCCAAAATCACTTGTATCACTTACTTAAGCTTCTTACACATAATTTGGCAGAGTGTGAGCAAAGCGTAGTTTGTGACATTTCTCTGGTTTACCTCCAAGAATTATAGTGTTATGACTGTGTGTGACAATTGTATTGTATGACTAGTTTAGAAGTCAGGACTAATACTAATGATTTAGGTTCCATTTCTCATAGAAATCTATTACATTAGAAAGTAACAGATTAGAGTAACAATAGAAAGGAGTATTATTCCCACACCTTTTAGTCTGTGCTAACTGCTATTCCTTTGCCTGTTTCAACAGCTCCTCAAAAACATCTGAGCAGTTCAGATCTGGATGACTCTGCAGTCAGCGGGGCCAAACCTCTCACAGATTAACTCAACCTCTGTCTCTACAGACCCAAAGGAACACGGTGCTTACAGCTGGTTCTGCTTTACTGGTGCTCGTCCAGAACAAAGAACAACTTGGCTGTACTAGGAGGCCTTGCACTCTACACTAATCCTCCTCGACTACCTCACACAGGTGATCACTGAAGGTGCTCGACAGCTGGAGGGTAAAACTGTGAGATTTCAAAGTTTGGGAAATACTTTGAAGGAGAAGACATACTGGAAAGAAGGCTTGTATGAGCTTGAACTGGATGTATTTTAATGGGTTAAACATTTTACTGTTACATTTTTTGCCATTATTCCAACATCTTAAAGGGCAACCTCACCAATTTTCAACTTGCATCCTGGGTCCTAGAACAGCAAATTGACCAAGATTCCAACCTTCATATTTAGATCAACCAGGTGGCATAATCTGAACTGAAAAACCTTTGTCAGAAGATATTTTAACATAGGGATGACAGTGGGAAGATTAATACATTTCATTTACACTTTAGAAACTAGAAACACGGTTAGCAAGTTGAAAATTGGTGCAGTTCCCCTTTAAACAGCTCAACAACTGTTTTAATATTGTTTACTTATGAGCAGTCTGTTCTTCTATTATGCCAATGTGTGAAGTGATTTAATGTACAGCAGCTCTACACAAACAGTGGTGCCTTATGAATAGAGTGCAGTTTTTTTCTATCAACACATTGTAAAAGTGCTTCATCATGAATATTTGACAAATTATTTTACCATCAATCTTATATATTGAGCAATTTTCATCACTCGTTTTGTGCAGTATATATTTATAAAAACAATAAGTACAAATGTATGTCTACTTTCTATGAAATGCCAAGGAAATATATACAATCTAAATAAATCCCCATGCAGCTAAATGCCTGGTTTTATAAGCACACTCGATGTCCCCTTCATTTCAGAGTGAAGTGTTTGCTTTGCAGCAGCTGAGAGACTCCAGCTACTCCCACTAGTTTATCTTCTGCTTCACTGGAAAGAACATCCTAAAGCCACACGAGAGAGAGAATGCCCTCCTTCAATTTACTGCTTGATTTCAAACATGTAAACACAGTACCTGCTGTGTGGACATTCCTCAAACTACATAATCCTCTATGAGCCACATGTTTCGCAGCATGCTACAAAATAAACACACTCAGTGCTTCGAGACTAAACATGCTGGCAGACATGAAGCGCTGAGACTGACGAGTCAAAAATGTAACTCAATACACCAATGAATAACGTCCATTTAAAGCATAACAATTGTCTATTTCCAATTTTTTTCCATCTATGACGATTTCCATTAAATTTTCATAACCACATTTCAATTTTCTCTAATAAAAAGTGTAATGAGATGAATATGTCCAAAGCAAATCTGGGGTTTTACTGTGTTGATCAGTGAGGCCGACCTCGCTCTCATACTAATACACATATGTGTCTCTCTTACTTACTTTTGACCGTCAGTATCACAGTCGAATGATACAGACTAAGTTTAAGTATCGCAAGACGAGGCCGTCACATAGTACACACATTTTATAGTGCTGTAGTATTTGGTGCTCTAGAGGTTGATTACGCTCCCAAAGGATAACATTAATTACACCACTTTACATAATAATTTAAGTGTTACTTACTGCAATCATGTTTCTCTTGAGTAGCACGGTATTAAATCTGAAAAAGAAAAAAAAACAACATACAAATTTATCAGCTTCGTGTAGGACACACGTTACGTTCTTTAAGACAATCTGCAGGTGTCTTTTGTACAGCAGCTCGTGATAATCAAAGAGAGACCGTTAAATAGACTTACTCCTTTATAAAAAATACAAAAGCTGATGTTAGTTTCAGAGCACACTTCACTACTAATGTTCTGTCCTGTCCTTTTTTATCTGTTTAACATCATTTTCGAGAAGGAAACGTCTTGTTAAAAGAAGCAAAGATTTGTTAGACTTAATAACAAAGGCAGAAAAAGTTGTTCAGCGTTAGTCCAGGCGATTATGGGTCCAGTCTGACAGAGTGTGTTTCACCAAGCAGCATCCAGAGGAAAGCAAAGCTCAACCAAGCTTAGAGTAAATTTGAGCTGCAAAGCTGTACTAAGCCTTCACTCAATCCCTGTTTCTCCTCTTAAGTTCTAAGTACATTAGGAAAGCCAAGGTCCAAAGAAAATATTGAACAACTCTCCGAACGCTATTCCAGCACAAACCGACTGTGCTTGTCTGATGACTCCTCAAACACGCTGTAGGTTTTACATTTATTGGCTTGTGGTTGCTGCCTCAGTTCAGGGTTCAGCACTAACACACACAGATGGCTGGCGAGGTCTCACCCGGTCCACAGAGTCTTTCACATATCAAGAGACAATAAAACAGAAATACAAATGTGGGGTTGTTTTTGCTTTTGTGACTTCTGTCAGATGCCAGCAGTGACATTCAGCGTTATTTATTCCCCCAAAAGACGTCAAACTTGTGCTCAGACTTAAATTTGAAGATGATGAGAGATCTCCCTCCTTCTCATTCATCATAATATTGATGTTTTCTCATTTCTCTAAATAAAACACACTTTCAGTCACAGACAATCCTGGCTCCCTAATGTACTTCTTTATATTGTACTACATCCCTAGGAAAGTGTCTGCTTATCTAAGCTATATTAGTTTGCAAAACACATGCAAACTCATAGATCAGCCCTACTGCTCCCTGCAGACTAGTTTCCCCATTTACATTCTGCCCCATCATTAGTCCAGCTTTACTCCACTTTGTCAGATTGAGAGATGGTAATGAATAAATTCAGAGTTTTCCACCGCTATGTGTTTATTTCTGTTTTCCAGCAGAGTAAAATACAGTCTCCACGTCAAAGGGAAGCGTTTGTAATCTGCATTTGCACATGCATGAGAGACTTAACACATATCTGTCTGAGCTTGTCAGAATAAATTGCCGCATGACAGTCAAAGTTAGCGAAAATGTGCCAGCAGTATTCAGATCTATTCAGCAGGACTCACAGAGTGATCCTGTCCCCGCCTGTGTGCACGCAGAAAGGCTGAGGAATCAGGTCATTAGCAGGGTGATGCATGTTCAGGTCTGACAATCAGTGCACACAAACACACAGTCATTCTTTCTCACAACACTAATACAAACATTGTTATGAGACTAACATAAAGCCAGTGCAGGACATGTAAAAAACACATATCCTACCTTCTGCTCAGTTTTCCTCAGGTTCAATGCTCCACTTTTGCACCACAGGTGTCCTTTAGCTGAGTCACATCAGTGGCTAACGAGGAGCCAGACAGTTTCCTCTGTGCTGACCTAAGTGCTGGCCCTCCAGTCTGTTCCTGCACATGCCGTTATCCTAACCTGCCGGATAATAGTTGTAAATATAAATAAATGAAAACAAAACAAAAAAAAAAGATTCCACATGCTTGAGTTAAATAACCAGCCCCCACCACATATTTAATCATACACATGTTTTGAGACACAGTTCTTTCACCACCTCAGTGCAGTGGAAGTTAATTGAATTTTGTTTGTTGTGCTCAGAGCATTAAAAAAAAGAAGACATTTCATGAAAGGTTCCAGCTTACTTTGTATAATCCACAGAACAGAACAGAACAGAACAGTGTAATTTAGTAGAATTACTGACAGATCGTGCTGTGGATTATTTAGAGCAACACAGACTCTGAAGGTTCGCACTGACTTTGAAAATAGCTGGAAAACTATTCTCAACACAGCCACATCCTACGGTGTTTATCAGCAAATGGAGTCAGATGTCATGGATGGTCGAGTGGTGGTGGATAAATAAACCTTGTTAAAGTTTCACTGTCCACTGACTCCTGGTAAAGAACTTTCACTCCTGTGACTGTCTTAATACCTGAAACTAAGTGATCTTTGTATCGATTTGTTCCCATAGTGTGACATTGTTTTTAAAAAGACACAATCCTTGCAATACTTAAATGTTATTTATAACCCTGCAAATGAAATTCTATTTACCTCCACTGTACTGTGGCTGTAGCAGAGGTCTCTGCCCAACATCTTAACACTTGCGTAAATAAAGACAACACTATCTTTCCTGGTTTAGATGCAATATTAAAATGATCATTTTCTATCCACCTCACCGATACAACACACAGCCCACCACGCAACACACACAAGACAACATATACATAACTGTCTTCACAATCACTGGGATTCCTAAACGTTAAGGCTCAGAGAATATTACCCCATTAAAAGTGCCATTAGTAAACACAGCAACCCCTTAGTGTTGCCTCTGCCTCTCACAGCCAGTCAAACAGTGGCGAGGTGTTTGCCACTGCTACTTACTGCTGTTATAGTGCTGGCGTAAGCCTCTGCAGCCGTCACCAATGCTGATTCCCATTAGAACAAACCTATTTGGCTTGCATTACAAACCCATTCAATCAGGCAGCCATGCTCTGCTTTTTCGTTTAAGCCTGGAGGCTGAGAGTGTATCCAGCCGCTGCCGTTCAATAAGTGAATGGGTTATTGCAGTTGAGTCTCCATATCAACCTCATTTTCTCCTGGGCGTAGAAAGAAAAAAAACATGTTTTATTGTGCAATTGTTGTGCAACAATTTGTATTTATAACCCATTTTAAAATAAGATGAAGTGCCATACACTCATCGAATATGCAGCAGTCACGGGTGAGTGGGGTGATTTCCATGTTTGATGGCAGACAGGTGTGGAGGAGCAGCCATTCAGCCTGCTGATTGTGCTGCCAGAATGACCTCTCCTGGCACCGAGAGCGGGAGGCTCATCGTGTCCTTTATGCCACACTCGAGTGTCATCACTTTTGTGGACCTGTGCTAAATCTCATGGAGCAGGCCCACATGACCTCACAGCAACCAGACAATGACTGTTATGACCCACTGACGTGGTTGGTTGCAGCTGTCATTTATTTATCACTTATCACTCACAGCATCACATGAATGTGTGATTAGTCTGCAGATGAGGGGGAAAGGACGTTGACTCTCACCCCTCGCTGGAGTGTCTGGTCTAAACTTCTCTTTGTAATCCTGTGTACAATTCTAATTAGCTTATTATATTTTTTCATACTGCACTGATTTTGAAACAGGGTTTGGCTGAAATCTACAAAGCAAATGAAATGAAACCTGCTCTGTGCAGCTGCTGTATTATGAGACCAACTGGAACAAGGATTTAAGCAGATTTGAACAGCTGTGGCAAAAGTAGAAAACGGGTACAGCAAAACTATTATGAATTAAAAAAAAACACATTTCAATTAGACTAGGTCAGTAATCGATGGGGCAGTTAAAGCTGGGTAGACAGTAATACGTTAATATAACGGTGGTATTAAAGAAAGTAACTCAGTATTTACTTTGTTCAGAAGCCAGAGTCCAGAATTTCTCTTAGCTAGACTAGCTAGCTAACTGAACGTCGCTAACCAATAGCGCCAACTGTGGCTAGCTACACCAACTTTTCATTACATTTAAAATTATTATAGTTAAATTTTAATATCATTTTTTTATAAGTGGAGAGTCAAAGACTTAGTTACATTGAAGGTAGTTGTTACTTAATATTTACACCAAAAACTACATGTTGTCAGGTGTGATTGTTGGGTCATATAGGATAACTGAATTAACTGACAAAGCTAATGCTAGCTTCCTAATGTTACACATTTAGCTTAAAGAAAAAAACTGAAATACAGAAAAAACATGTGAACAAACACTTTCTGCTTTTTTTTTGCTTTCTGCAAAATTCTGCTTAACAGTAATACTAACTTTTAAATTATGTTTCACAACATTACAAAATAGAGGCCATAAAGCTATACATGACCAAATGTTAGCACAACTGAGTACAGTATTTCCCATTCACTGAAGAATAACATTTTTACTAAAGCTGGCAATGCTACGGTGACTTTTCCACTTTTAGTTTGCTTCTGATTAAACAGTGGTGAACAGTGTTAGCAAAATGCTAAATTGTGCAAAGGTAGTTGTAGTATGTAGTCAAACCATGAAACCTGATGGTTTTCACTAAGGAGTTCAGGCACAAACATACTGTATGAAAAGCTGCCCACTCCTGCATGTGTTTGTTTCTCTACACAAATAAATCCATTTTCACCTGCCAGGACAAAACAAAGAGCCATCCAAATTAACCAGATGAATGTTTTAAAGGTTTGATTTAACTTAGCAACTCAATTAAAAACTGTTATTTGCTGCGACTGGGTGGCTGGAGGCAACAGGCCTCATGTAGAATTCAGTATTGAATTTGGTGTGTGTTACCAGGAGAGTCACCTTTACAAGCAACACTGATATTTTACTGCTGTTTTTTTAAAAAACAACAACAAAAGAGCTAATAACAAAGATCTCACTTTATGGACCTTAAGTGTTTGATATCATTTCATGAAATCAAATAGCACATTTGATTTGAGCAGCATACAGAAACCCATCAGACAGACTCAACAATTACCTTCCGCCATCACTTGTGATCACATCATATTTATTACTGTTTCGCAGCAGTCACCTTCACAGCAGGTGAAACAGTTTGTAGTTCATTCACCTTTCTTTCTTTCTTTCTTTCTTTCTTTCTTTCTTTCCCAGATCCCACCTCGCCTCGCTTTCCATCTGGTTTGAACAGGCAGGGCTGGGGCCGGCCTGTGGGCTGCACGGGTGCCCGAGGGAGCGGAGCTGCTGCTGAGATACTCATTGCTTCATTGGGATTCTCACTGGATCCAATCACACTGTCAAGCTTGGATAGGAGGCCTGTCTCCCTAGGTATTGAGTACAGCACACACACTCACACAGTTTTCAACATCACTCACTGACACGTACAGATGGAGACGGAGACATACAGTGTAATTGTGCACCCACATACTCATGCACCCTCCACCAGCCTCATATGTACTCTGTCTCGATCCTCGCAAGCCTGTTGATACTTCTGGCAGCAGAGCAACTATGAAGCAATACTCTGTTGTGCTGCAAAGGCTTCCTGCTCTCTTTAGCTCCTGTATTTTGCAGACCAGTCTCATCTGGAAAAAACTAACCTGTTTGAATTGTAATAAAATGACTCATATTTGGAGTACTTTTTGTTCTTATATACATTTTAATGCATTTATTGCTTTTACCGCACATGCTCTGACATTATGCAGCCAATTCATGCCACTAAATTTCCACAAGTCCCTGAGCTGCAGTACCTGATCTCTAGATGGCACTGTGTCCTCTAAGCGAGACATCAGCCCCGCTGTTTATCATGCAGCTGTGACAGCCTGTAAAAGCTTTTGTCAGTAGAACTGAAGATTTAGAGCCCAGATTAGCGCATTCATATCTTGGCAGTTAATTAGAGCTGAGGAGCTAACTGAAAGCTTTGGTGCGGAAGAATAAGAGGAGATGTGCTCCTTGCAGGGAGACACAAAAGTGAATTAAGTGCACACATACACCTGTCTGTTCTGCTAATGTATCGCTGTGTGCACACGCTGAGATGTATGAATATGATTGCTTAACCCACATGTGCAACCACTAATCCATTTTTTTTTTTTTTTGCGATGAACTTTGATGTGGTTTAAGCATGCCTAATGCGTACACACGCCTACACACAGACAGAGGCACGCGCTTCTTTTTGAGGTTCGTGCATGTGTGTGTGTGTGTGCCCTTCATAATACAGAAGTTAAGGTCAGCGGGCTCATATTTTACCTATCAGGACTGATCACATCGCCTTCACAGCTGCTCTGCTTTAGTCCGTGGAGGATGCAGCATCTCTCCTGAATCTTTACAGGGAAAGAAAAAAAAAGCTGCATTTCTACAATCTATACAGAGGAGCCATAAAATGCTACAGCTGCAGATGTTCCCAATGCTTTCAAAGTGTTTTACAGCATTCTGGCTCAGTGTTGGGAGCAACCAAAACAGATTTCATCTGTGATCACTGACAGAGCTGATGTATTGCTCTTATAAAGGCACTGTTTATTTGAAAGGAAAAACATGCCATGAAGCATTTGAGTGTAATTAACCAGTTCATTAGTTGAAGTTACATTTCATGACAGGTCAACTGTCAGCCTTTCAATGCATGAAGGTGTGCCAAGCCGCTGCCTTTTTGGTGTTCCAGAGACCCTACACAGGGCGAATACGGAGCTAATGCAGTCAAACGCACACAGAAATCCATTTGGAAAAGCCATTAGCAAATGTAAATTGTTTTTCTGTCAATTAAGATATGAATTATCCAGCCGACATCAGCGGGATTGATGTAATCTACTTCTACTAATTTGACTAAAAGGAAAAGTAGTTGCTACACATAAAATCTAATCAATAAACTTTGTCAGCCGACAACTTTGTAAGCAAATGGGTTGTGAATATCAAATGAATACGTTTCTTCTGGTGGCGCCCTGCTGGTGTAAATCTGAAAGTGACTAATGGTTGTGAAAACAGCGATACCGCAGTGTTTCCAGATTTGTGCCAGCAGGCTTTTTTAGGAGCTAAATGTAGACTGCACCACACAGGTTATATTTGGGATCTTTAATTATGATCATAATATTAATCACAAACACATTTACTTGCTATGTGGGGAAATATTTGGTAAATACAGTATAGACTTATGCATTTTCTGTTTCATTCAGTGGTGATTTATACAGCAATTAACTTTCGCTCTGTTCTTTTGATGTTATTTTTGTGTTAAGTACTTCATAGAGTTTGTCTTTTAATTCAATCTTTGTCTTCTGGACCATGAAGAAAAGCCATTTATTTTCCACCACGATGTCATAAAAATAACCAGAGGACGGTTATAGTTCAGAATTTTGGCGCCGTCTGGCTGTTGCCATCTAAGCAGCTTTCCTTCTTTAGGTACACTCTCAGAGGAAGACGGAGATTCAAATTTTAGTGTAACGTGAATGAAGCTAAGTGTCTGTGACAGATGCCCCTGATTGCAAATGAGCTCTGACAGCGGAGAGATAGGTGGAGAAGTTCTACCACATGCCGTGGCTTGAGGCACAATTTACAAAAGACCAGATAACTATTGAGAGCTTTTAAAAAGGGCAGTCAGATTATAAAGCAACTAATCAAGGATGGCAAACAGCAGCTTTGCAAATACCTTGAATGAAAGTGCAACAGTAATCTGCCCTACAAAGGCAAAACACAGTATACATAACTGAGTTAAGACTCAAATCTGACTGCTGATTGTGCCGCAGAAATATAAATTTATTTATTTATTCATAAATTTGAAACTGGATTGCCAAAGTTTGTTTCCCCTCAGAACACAACAGCTGCTTTCTAGGTCTGAAAACTATATTATGAGAGGAGAGACAGAACAATGAGCTGGAAGATGCTCTGACTTAAAGCTGAGGGAGGCTAGAGAACTAAATCATATATCATCTGAACCATAGTTAACTTGATTATGTCTGAAAAATACTGATTATTACCACTTGTAGACTTGGGTAGTTACTGCTACAATGTTGTCCTCTTCACCTTTCATCGTTTTGACTAAGACAGAAGACATTTTCACACATTTTTGGTGACGAAAAAACGAATCTTGAAATGTGGGTCTGCCTGAGAATGTAAAACAGTCCCTCAGTGGAACGAATCCCCGCTGGCCACCTTGTTCCAGCTGCCTGTGGCAGGATGAATGAGTTAATATGTAGTCATTGTGCGCACTGGATATACTCACACACGCCACTCTGATATCTTACATCAATGGGCTATTGCAAGTTAATGACCAGCCTTGAGAAGGCCCATTTGCACGAAATATGGACAGTGTAAAAACGAGCTGGGAAAGCAGGTGCTGCTGCCACTGAGTAGCTCATAACCCGGCCATATGGCGAGGGAGAATCTCATTTGGCTGTGCACTCTCACAAAAGCCTGACTCTAAAGAAACTCAAAGCCATTCCCCTGCTGTTGTGAAGACTCTGGACGCTCTAATAACCGTTTTCTCCCCTCGTTTCTTTTTTCTCTTGTTGCATCAATGAACAGTGTATGAATTTGCATAATCATCTATAGGTAAATGATAGTGTTGAGCTACTCTCCTTCGGACTTCATTTGAATGGAAATGATACCTCTTTTTGGTATAAAAGGAAATCACTGAAGTGATAGCGAATGGATGAGAAATTGTGGTTTCGGTGAATAGTCTTCAGTGTTGATGGAATCTATCTCCATCTCCTTGCAGCGTCTTCTCCCACTCACACACCACAACACGGATGAGTGAGTGACAGCCACCTGCAAAAACTGTCCAAAAAGTTTGGGAACAACATTTTTTTTTATTTCTGGGAATTTCTCGGAGTCAAAGAGCATAAGACAGTAATAATTAACTGGTCGAAAAAGCCAAGTAACAACACAAAAAATCAAAGTGAACATACACTGATTTTGCATGAGAACGAATGAGAACAGCAATAAATAATAACATAAAAAAAACAACATATTGCCGGAAGATGATGCCATAAAAATGAGACGTGAAACAAAGCTACACAATAACAGAAAAAAAAAATCAAAAGCAAAAAAGACGAGAGCGGACGAGAACACTGACGTTACAGTTTACAAAAAAGGAGGAAAAGAAACAAAACAACCCACCAGTAAGTCAGTAAGGTGCTAGCAATAGATCTCCAAATCCATCATAGTCTGTATTTATTCTGTTGTTCTGTTTTTTAAATTTCCAATAAAAAAATAAATAACATGATGAAAGAAATATCAGAATATGGAGGGGTCCCTAATACAAGATCTGTAAGAGGTGTTTTCTATTTGACTGACCGCTTTCGATGGTCAAATATTCACAAGGCTGAAGAGAAACACCATCCAGAGAGACTAATCTAACAACATTTTTTCCAAGCTTCAACAAATGCTCCTGTGCATATCATTTTCTTTTATCTCCAGGTGTCCCTGGTAAAAGAATAAAAACAATTTTTTTGTTATGTTGCTACAGCAGAAAAAATCAAATCAAATGATCTGTCTATACAAGAAGAGGATTTTAAAAAATTTAACAGAACCTTGAATTTTCTGTACAATATTGACCTGCAAAGCACAACGGCTATGATGTAATAAAATATGTAAACATATTTGCTGTTTTTGACACAGTCGTCTGTGACAACAGATAGAATCACACTTGTATTCACTGGATTAAGTCTTTAGCCTGTTTTTTTTTTTCTCTTTTGAAATTACAATTAAATATCCACCAGATGCAAATTATAATGCATTCCTCCTCAGCATCTCAAGAAATGTAAAAACTGAAATGAAACAAAAGGAAAATGCTATCAGAGATTTAAAATTCAGAAAAAAAACAATGTTTTGTGCAATTTGCCTGGCGGATCCACTTTTGCACACTTGAACACTATCCTTAACTGAGACGTGAGGGAGGGAGAGAAAAATACTGAGATACATTACTGTATCACCTCCTGCTGAGCGGTCAGTGAGCACTGCATCAACCTTGACTGGACATCATCCTTCAAAACAGATCTAAATTCAATAAATAAATACTAAATGAATAAAAAAAACAAACAAACAAAAAAATTTAAATTATACAGACAGCTTTAAGTACTTTACCTCATATCGCATCCATGACAGCTACATTTAATTCAAACTGATTAATGCAAAATCATGTTTTGACTTCCAACTTTCCCGACAATCATAGTTTCTTGAGGTCCCTCACTTACACAGATGCCAGCACCACATCACATACACCTCACATGCATGCTCAGAATGGCCGAAATGACAGTGATCATATTTTACAGGGTTACAACGGACAAGGTCATTGGATCTCCAAGGATCTTACATCTCTTGACAGTCACTTGGGGTTGTGTGGATGTTAAAGTGATATTATTCACACTGCCAAAAGTCTCCAGCAGGGACTCCTTAAAAATGTCCATACTGAGTCCCAGCAAAGTTGAACTGCATTGTCTCTCCGTAATGCTTACAATAGTAAGTGTGCTTCCATAAGCCAAAGTTCTTTTGTAAATGTGTCAATGACTCAGTAAGTCTTGAGTTCTCAAGAGATTTTATCCTGTTTAAATCACAGTTGCCAATATGGTACTGTCAAAATGTTTTTCCAAACAGTTTATTTTTTATGTGTTGGGAAATGACTTGATTTCTATACATAATATTCCTTGTCCTTGTCTTTCGGTCTCTTGCTACCGGCATTGCCTTTGGCGCTGCCACTGGGTGTTTTATCCTTCACCACAGCGCCATTAGTTTGCGCCGAGTTGCTGATGTAGTTGCGCGTCTCGTCCACCTGGTAGGAACCCTCGTCCCTGTTCCTGTACTTGTACATGGCGTAGAGGAGGATGAGGATGCAGAGCGCAGCGGCTGAGACAATACCCACCACCATGCCTGTGGTACTGCTAGATTCCCGAATCACCTCTGAGGCCCCCGGGGGCACTCGCCGCACAACGCCTGGCACCGTGGGCAAGGCTGCAGGCACAGTGCGCAGCATGGGCGAGGTGATGAAGGGGCCCCGTGGCTTAGTACCGTCCAGATCGAAGGACGTGGGCAGGGGCAGCAGGACTATGTCTGGCTGCTGGGGTTTTACCTCGCGGTTGTTCATTTTCCCGGCAGGAAGCTTGGGTGGCGTGTCCGAGGGGACCGCCGGTGGTGACGTGCCCCGGAGGTCGGGCAGAGGCGAGGTGGATGTAGTCCTACCTGCCTCAGAGGCTTTGCTAGGCCTCAAGTCCTTGGCCTCCCACTTGGGCGCGAGGGCTTTGTAGCCGCCTTCATAGGCCGATGTGGTCAAGATCTTATCTGTTACCAGGGAGAAGGTGGTGTAAAAATCTTCATCGTCAGTCGGGGGCAGGCTAGAGTCGAAAGCTTCGCCAGAGCCAAACCCCGAAATCACCATGCCATCATCATCATCATCATCACCACCATCATCACCACCATCACCATCATCACAATCATCGCTGCCTCGGTCCGACAAGCAAGGTACCCCCGCCTCAGTGGCCATGGCCAAGGATTCTTTGGTGGTCTCAATAATGGTGAGGACGGGGCGGAGGGTTGGGGGGAGGGGGATGAAAGGAGAACGAGTGGAAACAGAAGGGATGTCTATGGGGTCTTCGACTAGTATGGGGATGACTAGCTCCCCTCCTGGAAAGTGAAACAGAGAAATAAAAAGCAGTCAGAGGGCAGCAAAGCAACACTAGTCAAACACCAAAAGAATCAGTAACCAAAGAACGTAAAAAGCAAAGCTCAACATAGGGAGAAAAAAACTGAAGATAAACAAAGAAAGAAAACAGAAAAAATACTGTACCAGTGCAAAAACAATGAAACTCAGAACGAAACAAGACCCAAACTGAAAGAAAACAACAGCCATAAATAAAGTATACATTGCATCAAAAGGCTTTGAGGGATGCACAAGGGTGAGCCACATTAAACTGACTTCTCATGGTAACTACTTCATATCTTATCTGTGTTCTCAGTGGTCTTTAACAGAGCTACATTCATACTGCATTATAAACTAGGCATGGTTATCATATGTTGTCTGTGTTGCATAACTATTATTTTCTATGATTATATCCATAATGTGTGAATTACAGTATATACCACATAGTTTGTGGTCCTATATATAGTTTAGTTTACTTTCTAATGCTGCATATTTCTCTACATAAATCACTAGCTTGAGTTTTTAAGAGGCTTGTTTCATTTATCTTCAAATGTAAATCCTTTTCACACTGTTCAAAACCTGAGCACCAAAAGATGCGCTCTGTGGATAAAAAGAAGCAAGAGTATTAACATTTGTTTGCAATTCAAGTGCAAGCCAGTGGGCCTGAAAGCAAGTTAACTAAGTCTGAAATGAGAAAGTGTTTGTAAGATGTTTCGCATACTGTAGCTTCTCAAAGAGGTGCTTAAAAAAAAACTGACCTACATGGGTGAACAAATACTAACAACGGCTGAATCATAAAGCTGAAAAATGACAGCCTCTTAAAAAGCCAAATGGCACTTTAGGTCTATCAAAGGAAGGCACACTGATCTGAACAAAGGACTTCAGCAGCAAAAAATCCCCACTCACAAGTTGTCATGAAAAATCGAGGGAACTTTTCTTTCCTCGGCATCAGTGGGCTTCCCTAATTGCCCTAGCCTCTTGCCTTTTGACCCCTACAGTTTCCACAATGGCACAAAGTCACCGGGCAGTTCAACAACACCTGAATGTTTGCTGATTTGAACCGTTTGATGGCAGAATCTTGATTGTAACAGCTTGTGGTCTCTATTTTGGAGGGTGCTATTACTCTCTTTTTCATCTGTGTGTAACACTTAAAGACCTAAAAACAATTCTACATCCATTTAGGAACACCTGATACCACACACTCTATTGACTAAAGCTGTTGTTTGGCTAATACAAAGAGTTTGAAACATTCAGATGTCTATTGAAACTGCTTATCCTCTTGCCAAAGTGGCTTGTTTGTACATTGCAAAGGCTCACAAACAGGGCACTATAAAGAGATGCAAACCTTTTAGAACAATAAAGGAAAAGAACACAATAGAAAAGAAGGAAACTGAAAAAATAATTAAGGCATTGCAAAAAGAGTTCAGAGTTAGAGCAAACATTGTAAAAACATTCACAAAGTAAAGCCACAGATAGAGCTATCCAAAAAGGGATTAGTAATAAGTAAGTAGAAAAGAACAGGTAAAAAACAAAGTCAGCTCAGAAAATCATAAAAGCCTACAGAAAACAGTTTTCAAAGGAAGAAAGCATACCATCAGTTTTGTCAACTTACATCAACAAATTGCCCGCATGATTTTGGCAGGAAGAAAAAAAAATTTACAAAAGAAAGTTGTGTAAGAATGCCTTTGGACAATAGGTTAGTTTCTTTTTAACAATTTCTGATTAATTAGTATATATTTCTCTTTTTAGACAGGATGGCACAGGGAGGCAACAACACATACATCCACACATCATGACATGAAAAATAATCTTCACCATTCTGTTCAGGATATTTTTTGTTCTTTAAATAGTCTTTTAGTTTTATATAAAAAAGAAAACTGTATATCTATAATGGCTTGCTTGCTTCGATAGATAAGTCTCTCCATTAATATCTACAGCCTGATTAGATGACTGCTTTTCTTTTTTTTTTTTTGCTCAACTTTAACTTGTTCATCGATAATGAACAAATGAATCACTGTACATATCTTAGAATCTCTACGTAAAGGGTTTGGGGAGAGGGAGTGTGAGACGGGGTGGGACCTATAAACATACTAGGAAGGAAATGACATAGATGGGGGTGAACGTGTACATCAGTTGCCATGTCCATGTAAAGGCGGCACGAAGCGGTCGGGCGGCATTAGAGCTTTTGGCTGTAAGGAAGGGATGGGGATATACAAACAATGAGCATATACATGCCCATCTACAAAAGAGAACAGCACTCTCAACACTGACAGTTTTACAAACCCTAAGCTGCAACTTCTTTGCCATGCACAAAATTAATCGACTCATTCATTGATTAAATCCAAATTTCAATCAGAGATGGCTATTCACTAACAGGAGAATATTAGAGATCAGCATAGAAACAGTTTTCACAGATAGTGGTGAGGGTCTACTTTGGAGGTAGCTTCTCTTTTTTCTCTATGAGGACATGAATTTGAAACTTCAATACAGCTGCACAGTTTTGATACCCAATCTTAAAAACCTTCTGTTGTTTATGAAACAGCAATTAATTCATAGAGAAAAGAGGAAGTTTTATTTTAATTGGGGGGAAAAAAAAAAAATCATGAAAACTTTTGGCAATAGTGGTTCTTAGCAAATTGACAGTTAAAATTTGAACATTTTTCAGAAAAGAAACATAGATACACATATATGTGTATTAACATATATGTACAAAAAGACAAAACTAAAACAGATTAGCAAGCAAGAAAGAAAGGCATTAAATTTCAAACATTATCACAGATGAACAACCAGAAAGCACACACTGAGGCAGACAAAGAGAGGGGAGACAGTTTAAACGCAAAGTGTCACCACCTTCGGTTAACTAATAATAAAAACTTTATTATTAGTTACTTCAATACATTTCTCTTGTTAGTATTATAAAACACAGGACAGGGCGTGCAATCTGGATGTACGTCAGAGAAAGAGAGGTAAAATCAGTCATGGTTTTATTTTGGATTTTAGTTTCACTATTAGAAGTTGGGTTAATGCATGCTTAAGTAAGTTGCATTTAGGGAGAGTAATATACAATAACAATACAGCAAGCCAGGGGTCAGGTAGGGGGAGGGTCTTTAGAAGGGGTCAAAGGTCAGTGAAAGATCACTGCCACCAAAGGGCTGTAGGATATTCTTTCAGGCAAATAAACCACTCATCAACTGAAAACAAAGGGAGAGGTGCACCATGGGTGATATATAACCGCCATTATGTGGCATTTAAGCCCAACACATTCACTAATTAATCAAAAGGGGGAGTAGAGTGATAATTAATGAGCTACCTTTTATTAAATATTTATATGCTTTTTGTTATGCACATAACCAACAGCCTTCGTTTGACAGATAAACACAGTGTTGGGAAGGAGTTCCACAAGAGGGCACGGGGGTTTTTTTTGTGCCCCGGTGAATTTAAGGAGATGTGAGAGGCACATTTGTCTTTAGATATCAGGTTATGGTTCCTCCTCTGCAGACCGGTTACAGAAAAAATCATTCATTTAGTGAAACTGGATCTATAAGTTAAGAGTTATTGAGGAAATATGGCACCTGTCACGCTGCAGTGACTGTGTGTTATCAACACTGACATCTTAAATGTGAATTTCCTGACTGTCCAACCATGCTCCAGGGAATGCAGTAATGCACGACATGATACAGCGAGTGGCTTTGTGTGATCTTCTCTTTCATAGATAATGCTCATGTTGCATGGCTGTGATAATATTCCAATACCAGAACCAAACTCAGCGCCTTGTTAAATAAACATCATCCAACGCTTTATTTGCTCAACTCTGCCCTTGTTGTCTTGGCCTTGTTTGCATCCTTTCACTCCATTCTTGGCTAACAGCTTTCGGCGACTGTTAGCTTTGCGCTATATCAACAAAGCACTTTGATAGGAGGGCAACTGCTGCAGTTAAGGGTCTCCAGTAAAGTCAGTGCAGAGGACCTTGATGTTTTGGTAAATACTTTAATCCTGTGTAAGCTTTAGCACAGGCGTTGCACATCTTGCTGCATTTCTGAAGCAGAAAAACACTGTGGTTTCTAATAGGTTTGCTTAACCAGATTGCGTTTGTTTTCTGCACTCGTCAAGATGGAACAGGATTTTATTCTAAGCCTCTACTTCCTTGGCAAATAATTCCCCACTCCACTAGACCTACAGTCAGTTACACTGTTTTCTTTCTTTTTAAGCAAAAGGGAGTCAGAACTACAGAAGTGTGTCTTTATGCCTACTCACTAGCCTTTGCATCAATGAGAAAAACTGATCTATAAAAATTAGAGCATTAAACAAACGGAATTTCAAAGCCATTCCTTTTTTCAACCCACCGTGTAAGGAAGACACTATCTGCTGCATGCCTGTGTGGCTTTTGAAGAGGAATTAAAGTAAATAAAGTTACTGCGAAACACCTGATTGGCCGACTAACTCAGCAGCTTGGAGACTAAAGAAACAGAAATCTCAGTGCAGCACTTTCTCTTCACTTCCCCCTGCTCCCTCCCTCCCTCTTTCCATCTCCTGTCTCTCCTGGCCTGATCCCCGTGTCCATCCGGCGTTTGCTGAGGCTACCGAATGGAGATGAATCCCGACGGTGTGTCAGGGATTTGACAACACTACACCACAGAAGTGGAAAGCACCAGCACCCACCATGGATGAACTGAGTCAATGGGATTTCAACACTGCAAATTGTAGGTGAGTCAGTGGTTTGCGGCCCTGAAATCCTATTGTATCTGTGCGTATTGTGCCCAGAGACCTGCTGTAGCAGATTCATTCATCTCTACCCACTACAGGTAGGGAGCTGATTACCAGAGAGCCAGAAACATACACATTCTCAGTGCGGACACACTTAAAAGGACATGCCAGGGATTATATTGGTGCACTGTGCAATGGCTGAGCTTTCTAGAAGCATGTACCTTTAAAAGCAGAGCACTTTACCCTGCCATTAAATTATCTTATCTCGCCTGCACACACTCCTGCCAAAAGAGCAGGAGTCTAATTTTTTACTGATGGACATTCATTTCTTCCTAAAAGTTCAATGATGTTCTGTATACAACTACGGCGAGCGGCCTTTCCTGTAAGGATGCATGAACCACCTGTGGCCGGAGCAATTCCTAGTTTCCAGGGCATCCTGAAGCCACAGTGCATGGCAGATAACTCCTAATCCATCATCATGTGGTTAGGTGCAGCATGGTGTATTATGTTGGTATCTTATGCGGGCGTGGCGACTTGTCCCTGCCAGCTGGTCGATTTGCTGTACAAGAATTAGGCTGCACCTCTGCACTCGGTGGATATGTGTCAGCTGAATAACCTTTAAACTGATCTGAGGCCTGTGTTCAATGACAGCTGGCCCAGTGGTGCCTGAAGGAGGCCAGAGCTGAAGCCACAGGAAAACTCCCTCTCATACTTCATTCTGTACCTTGCCTGTGGCTCTTTACATACAGTATATATATAGTATAGTATATAAACAGAAAACATTACATTCATTTGAGCCTCTGACTTTCTCTTTGACCTATCAAGGCCTATGAGATAAGCTACAAATATTATATTGGATCAGTGTGATCTGTGTTCCAGATCTGCAATAGTCTAACAGACCATATAGGACCATTTGCCCCTTTTATTAAGTATACAACAATCCTTTTACAAACATTTCACTGCCACACACTGCCTGAGTGCAACGGTTACCCTGTTTGCAAAGATTTGTGGGAGGGTGTCTGTTCTAAAAAAAAAAAAACGAACGACCTACCTGTATGTTTATCAGTAGCAAAGAGGGAAGTAGTTTGACATTTGGTGTTTAACTAAGGGTGCCGAAGATGCTTTGATGGATGGGTGTAAAAAACATATACCCATCCACCACGCTGTGTGTCCCATCTCCTACCAACAGCCAGCATTTGCCAAGTGTATTGAAGAAAATCATCCCATGTCCCCCAAGCCAAGGAAATTTTATTCACTAAGTCCGCCACAGCACTATGAAAGGTAACCTGACTAAAACACTGACTAAAATTAAAACTTCCACTGACTAAAACTAAGATCAAATAAATGACAATGGAAATCTGATACTAACTCTCCTTTTAGCTCTGATTTGGTCTCTACCAACTCCTACAAAAAACATGACTCTTTATCTGCTCATGCTCAGTCAGGTTCACCAACTACTCTAGAAATTTGAACATTTACCAGAACTAGAACCAAACAAGGACTTGAAAGACGCTCTGAGTGGAACTTTAGAGTCAGGTGATATTTCGACATGGACATTCCTTTCTTACTAAAAAGTAATTTCTTCTGTTGATACAGAAATATGTAATACAGAAGCTTTAACCATGTGGTTAAACATAACCATAGATTAAACATAGAAGTGGCAGATTAGATGTTCTCATTCGTCATTACTGAAAGTATTTTAGCACTTCTTGTTTACTTCTTGCTTATACTATACTACCCAGTTGAAATATACTTCTGTTATTGAAAATACAAATGTAACTGATACTAATCATAAACAATATGAGCAACACATGTATCAAAATGTGTACTGTATCACTCTGCATTTTTGGATTTGTTTAGTCCTACTAAAAACGTGATTTGCTTGTATCTAATTTGACTAAACTAAAATTTATGTCTCATAGAATTTATAGCATTTTGTAGGTACTCTATGTCCAAATCAAACATTCAGATTTACACTTGTGTATTTATGAAAATCATTTGCATCAATTACTACAATATAATTACAAATTAATCGCAAAATTGCTCTGATTACACGCTAATGACAAGCTGCTGACACTGTTAATTACTGTGAAATTAAAACACAAATTGGCTTGGTATTTTCTGTACTCTAAACTAAGCATCTGTTATGTTGGATCAGACAACTTCAGGTAGTAGTTTGTACTAACTAGTGCATTTCTACATAATACTTTTTATAGCGAGTTTAACAAATAGTTAAGTTAAAATGTGCAGGGCCATTTCTTATTCAGATGATTATCAAGAATCCCACTGCACACGTCTTATTTGCTCTCTTGTGGAACTCACACGGGATAAAGGGAAAAGGTAAGGATTAACAGTTTTATTAAACACACAGACAACACAACCACGAGACGACCACGTACAGCAGACAAGACAGGCTGTTTGGCAGACACAGACGGCGCACAGACAGAGACAGCAGGCACAAGCACAAACACAAGACGCCTCCGAGGGAGGAGCTGCTGCAGGGAACAGCCGTGGTACAGGCCCACCGCTGTAGCCCCAAACACACACACTGACATGTAGTAAAAGCCAGCTGGGGGTTAGCCTGAGACTTATGGGTGGAGAAGAAGCAGCACACAAAATGGATGCCAATAATATACATGCAGAAGCAGGAGGAGTGGGGGGAGAGGAATATTAGTTAGTCTATAGAGCTGCGGTACAGTCCAGTACAGTGTGCATGCCTTCTACTTGGAGCAACAGATAGAATAGAAAAACAGATATACTTTGTGGCAATAAAAGTCTTTTTATGCCATCTGCATTCAAACAGACATGTATATGCAGAAAGGCTAAAAGAAAGAAGGTGGGTGGGTTGGGATGGTGGGGTCTGGGTGGGGTGGGGGTTTTACGCTCAGGAGAGGAGAAAGGGAGTCATTCTTTCACACACAACTTTCTTGAGACAGAATGGGGTTGCCTGCACAAGGCCAAAAAAAGGATGATGGCAAGAAAAGATTTTGTTGCCGTTCATTTCCCTATGTTGTATAGAAAATGGGGGGGATGTTTCTTTAGAAGCCATATGGCATAAAAAAAAACACAAACTTGATGAAGAGGAGAACTCTGAATTTTCCAACCACCAAAAGTTCATGCGGCACAAGATGAGGCAAAAACGGGAGGAGCGGCTCTATCCTTGCTTGGAGGATGGACGACGGATGATGAGGACACCAAAGAAATAATTTAAATAAATAAAACAACCACCACGACAAAACAAGAAAAGAAAATCACCCCACTCAGCCCACCCCAGCCCCAACGTAAAGCGAAAACAAAAAGCTCAAATCTTAAGCAACCCAACAGCTGGGTCCAAATACATACAGAAGAGAGATGTTCATATGTGCATCACACAGGAAAAAGTACAACAAAAAGTAAAAGCAACAGAAAAGAAACAAACATCATGTCATGCAACTGTTCATACAACTGGAAGCAGGGCAAGGAATGAGAATATGAATTTCTGTGTCAACATGGTGAAATGTACAGTATGTATGAGTGTGTATGACTACATATGTTGCCACTATATAAGGGGAGGGTACCATGTTCTCTTAAAGTAAAAACTTCTTACACTACCCTTTGTTGCACTTCCACTTCTGAGGATACTTGGGTTTGAGGTTTTAATGGTCAAAGGAAACGAAAAGTGAAACACACGAGATGTAAGAATTTGCCTGTTCAATTTCAACAATCTCCGATTTAAGAAAGCAACTCATGCTCGCAGATAAAGCACCTAAATACTGCATGAAGGCACAGAGAAAACAGCTTTTTCTTCACATCTAAAAGCCGTAAGTAGAAGAACCTAAATGTGGTCATAATTTCAAAGAAACAAATGCTATTACAGTGTGATAAGGCTTCAAAATAAATGAATTCTTCTCACAGATTGGAGGAAAATAGCGCAATTTCTGGCAGAATATCTGCCAAAGTACACAGGAAGACCTAATTTCTGAGAGCAATAAATAAATGGCGATTAACTGTGCTCTTCTCTGGGCACAGATAACAAAGAAAGGGCAATACGCTGTTTCAACTTAGGCTTATTATTAGCTGTGAAAAGTGGACATATGCTTGGTGCTAAGCTGAGCCATATTTAGCCAGATTAACGCAGCATAATTTAGTCTGCTGTGATGGTGTTTTGAAGGACGGTGAAGCAATCAAATAGCCTGAGCTGTTAATGATTTCCAGAGTGCCTAAGGGGAGATGTGTTTCACATGCCGAGCCAGTTTCAACAGAGCTCTCACTCCTGGTTTACTCCATATTAGAGTATGTGCCAACTGCTCCTGGGCCGATGTGTGATTGACAGCTGCTTGTTCAAAAACATCGTCCAAACCCAAGTTGCCTCAAAATAACCACTCCTTTTAAATGCTCTATTTTTTTTTCTTTTTTCAAACTCCACTGGGTGAATGTCGTATCACTTTGATCTAATCACAAAGTGATCTGTGTTTGTGTTGTGTGTGCGTGTGTAAAGGGAGGAGGGAAGAGAGACGATGCGCACAGAAATTCGAGGATATCTGTTCTCTATTAGAATGTTTCAGGTAAGGCAAGCCTCCGACGAAGGAAACAGAGGTACAAACAAGAGAAGAAGAAGGAGAAGGGAGGAAGAGGCTCTCTTGCAGTTAGTCTGCTACATATCACAGTATCTATGCTGAAAGCATCTTTGTTCTCGAAAGAATCTCAAAATGTATCCTCTGTCAAGAGAGACGCACACACACGCACAGCAAGAGGAAATCAACCGTGTACAGGACAGATACATTTTGAAGCATCAGTGCGGGCGACATGGGGCTTGATACTAATTTCGTACTTTGTTGAGTAAAGTTTTGCTCTCGACTGAATGCTGAGAGAACAAAATTAGTATCAACGCTTGATCATGTCTGCAACCAGTGGCCCCATAGCTAAGTGTAACTTGTTTTAGAGATGGAAGGTGTGCGGTTTTACTATTGTGGCTGACTCTAAAATGTGTGCATATACTTTAAGTTAAAACTGTGACTTCCTGCAGAGAGCATGCTAACGATATAGAAACGTACAAGTAAGTGTTACTACTTTCATCCATCTCCAAATAGTTCTTTAAACTCCCACTAGTGTATATTTATCACAGTGGTTACTTTTCTGAGGGCTTTTTGAAGTTACACTTGAAGCTCCCATGGGACATGATGCTAAGAGGAGAGGCTCCTTAATAGCAAATCAAAGAAAGATAAGGAGAAATAGACCAGGTTCAGAGCAAGCACAACTTGACACACCCATCCCACCTGCATGTCCGGAGTCGCACTCCTCCAGGTCCTCGTCATCACTGGAACACTCGGCTGACGAAACAATGTCATCCGTCGTCTGCGGGGAAAGAGACACACACGTAGGAAAATGTGGTTAGGCCTGGGGCGGGATAGTAAGTCCTCAACTTGCACACAGTCATTCCATTCAAGGATATCTCTGCACACACAGAGCTCTCCTCCTGTCCTTCGGCTTCCATATATCACTTGGAGTCAATCATATTTCACAGTGTTTATCATTCTTCACTTTATGTGCTTTCCACCTCCGCAGATAATTGTTTTCCTTCACCCTCCGCACTCTGCCTCAGATTATTTATCGCCCCTCTCCTCCTGCGCCGTCCACAATCAATGGCCCCACCAAGCCCTCACAGATCAACACCGTCCTGGCTCCTGATTTGTGCTAAAGGATGCGGAGGGAGGGATGGGGTGGCAGACTTGCTAGCTACACCCGGACCAGCAATGGATTATCTGCACCCTCCAGTTCCCACAATTCTGATTTATCCCCTCACACCCCCCTCTCTTTTTCGGGTCGACCCATGGAGGACAGAAGGGGGAGGTTGTATTTCAGTGCTGGTGTGCTGGGCAGCCGGCGTTTATTAGAATGAATCAGCGGAGCGATAAAATAAGCCCTGTCACCAAGCAGGGTTATGAAATCAGAGTGCTGATTGAGTTTTCCAGTCCTGGCCGAGGGTGTGGGGCTCTAAATATCATTGAGTTTGACAGACTAATGAAACGCGCCCCCATGCTTGTGCTGCTGCTTTCAACGGGGCCCAGAGAAAGCTGTCCACCTTTACCATATGCACACACATACTGATGTTCAACCTACGTGTCTACCAAACCTCACAGTGATAAAGTGGATTTTTCAAAGCAGGCAGTAGCCTCTGAAAGCATTCAGACCCCTACACTTTTCTCTCATTTAATAATAATAATTGATACTTTATTGATCCCCTTGGGGAAATTGTTGTTTGGACAGCTGCTAGACCTGTATCAGCAGTACTAGAGGGTTTCAGCGTCTTGTCCAAGGAAAACCTCGACATGTAGCTTGCTGGGAGTAAATGAATAAAACTCGTGTTTTTGCACTGCACTCTACACTCAATAATCCATAATGACAAACAGTTTTTTAGAAAATCAAAAACTGAAATCATACTCCTTATTCCACACCTTATGGAATCCCCTTTGGCAGCAATTAAAGTTTCTCTTTTTTACGTTGTCAAAAAGCTCCCAGAGTCCTTTAAATACAATTTGGTTTCCATCAAAGCAGTCTACCACAAAGTGTTGTTGAGTGTGTTGACAGAGGAAGTTCTTGGTTATAGTTCTTCAAAATCTTTAGTAGAGTTCTGAAACTTTGTAACAGTAACAACTGTTTCTGACCAAGGTCCTACTTGCTCTGTTATCCAGTTTATCCGGTAAACTCGATTAAGAGTCTTGGCACTTGCAAACTTCTGCTATATCACGATTATTGAGGTCATTGTGCTCCTGGGAAGACTCAAAGCTTTAAAACGGTTTTATACTCTTGCTCTGATATATTCTTCACAACAAAATGTTATTGTGGAGGTCTACATAGAGTTACTTGGACTTCATGGCTGTGCTTTTCTAAAGTGTTAAAATAAAGTTAAAATTCTCCATAGGTGGACTTTAGTCAAGTTCGAGATAAATCAAGGACAGGACTGCCACAGCAAAGACCACATTTTCCCTTTGTCGTTACAAAAATTGCTATTTTATCCATTATCCTATTCCATGCAAAAAGGTAAAGAGGTCTGAATACTTCCTGAAGTCACCGTATTCCTTACATAAATGATTTGGAATGATGGGCTGCAGTACTGCATTTGATAATGTGTTAATGCATGTTGGTGCTAGTGGGCATAATGCACCACATTATGTACTGTACTCCAGCATGAGGAGGCAAAATACGAAACAAGAGGGGAAGCTCTAAACTAAATTACTGTAAAATATGGCCCCTTGGTAAACATGACATTATTTATTGAAGCCACATTATGGGCGTAAAAGTCTTGGTTATTGCTGAAAGAGGGTTATTGCTTGTTATTATGATAGCGGCAGATGTGGGAGGCAGGGACACGGAGAGAGAGATGAAAAACCCGAGCCACTTCAAAGCCTGTTCCAGCAATTTCAGGCCAAGATCATCACACCATAACATAGCATCAACTGAAAACACTGCCTGTCTCTTGTCCATTCATGCTGCATTTCTCTGCAGCTGATGCTGACAGCATATCAGCACACAGCAAATATTTTCATTGCCTTGAATGTAGCAGCTGCACATCACTCTATACATAATTGTTCTAAATACATATATTAGCTCAACACATTGTGTTTTGTTATCATTTTAGCAAACCTGTACAACGGGGGATACCTGCTAACAAAGCTCATAAATCCACAGCCTTGGTACTTTTGTATAGGGCCTTAGAATAGAAAAAAAATGTGTTGGCAATTGCAGGTCAGTGTCTGAATAAGTGCCCAAGACAATTTTCTGTAATAGCTTTGATAGTAATCTGACTTGTAATATGTGTGGAACACTGTCAGAATAGCTTAAATCTGAATTTAAAACAATCATCTTCAATGCATTTACGTGCATTTGAGTAACTGTGTTACGGTCAACTTTCTCCAGTAAATGTCATGTAAACAAGAAACCTGATTTTGGCTACTGAGGTACAGGATTAAATGAACCTGGATTCTCTAGCAGGTAGCTTGGCTTATAAATAGTTTTTATTCAATTCAAAACTAACACATAATAGGCTCTGGAAATATTAATACATATTTTTAATATCAGCAACCAAGCCCAGAAATCTGATTACTGATTTGCTGCATGTACTGCATACATACTACACAGCATATCTACATTAGCTACTCTACTGGACACTTTAAGTGCCTCTACATGCATTTACTGTACTGATTGCAGCTACACAATGATTCAGTAAGTATGAGGGGAAAGATTAAAAGCGATTATGCCGACTTCTTAAAGGGCAACTTCACAGACTTTCATCTCGCTTCTTTTGATTCTAGTTTAGGGAACACATCAGTTCATTCATTTCTTATGCATAAAGCAAATAAAATCAGTTGAACAGACTGTAATGAGACACATTTAACTTGTGAAAGAGCTTATTCTGATGTCAGATGATTAATTCATTTAATTTATAAATATTTCCTTCACAGCGGAGCAATTCACCGTGTGAGCATAAAGATTTAAAGTGGAGTCGCAGTCTAGCTTTAACCGGGCACCGTCAGTTTGGAAGCTTAACATAGGAAGACAAATTTTTTTATTCTATCTGAAACATATTGATAATGTTTATTAGGGCAGTGGTTTCAAACCTGCTGTGGTTTCCTGGCTGACAGGTTTTCTGACTCACTGTAGGGATAGTGTGGGGATAACCATCCCTCTTACGGATGATGTGCATTAATTAAACCAAAAAGATAAACCAGCAAGAAGTTTTAAATCTGGTCATTTTCTATCGTTTTTTTATTATTTATTTATTTATTTATTTATTTTTTCCAATAGCAGTGTTGCCATGAAAGAAAGCAGGAAAAGGTTTGGTCACGGTCAGGTCATGTTTGGATGGAGGCTCCAACAAACATAATAAAGAAGTAACATTTGAATAACAAAAAGTCCTTGAACATGAAGATGAAACCAGCAGATTCCATGTTAAAAGAGTTTTAGTGATATTCCTACTAGGGCTGACACTGCTGTGACTCAGTTAAAGAAGGTGTGTCAGGCTAAGTACAGAGGCCAAAGACCTGCTCAGCACTGCAGAACTCCTGCAATGAAAAAATCATTAACAACTTTATCTTCGAGCCTCTCCACATTAAAGAAGAGGACTGACTGCCTGCGCTCATGTGCTGTACAGGCTGCATTTAAATAGCAGTAACACTCCAGTCAGTGTATTCATGTTCCATTTGGTAGAAAATCATCATCTACAAACTCAGAGTAAGAGACTCTCATCGAAGCAACTTTGATTGCACTTGTAGAAATTGTTGAGAGTTTTTGTTTGATGCGTGATGTTTGACATTTGTAGATACACTACATGTGTGCCTGATTCATTTTCATAGAGGCATGATGTACCTCTGCCCGTCACAATGGTTCAGATTGAAGTGCTTGCCACCAACTACTTAGGGTGCCACTTTTCCGCATTTGGCCAAATGCAGAACCAACGAAGTGACACGCAGAGCTCAGAGTCTCCTCTCAGTCGACCAGACGTCAATAATAACATGTGGTACCAGGTTAGACGCTGTAAACGCCAAGGGAGCTCACGGAGCAGAAAAGGCATAGGCTGCATGTGTGTGAAGTGATGGGAGCCTACAGTGGGGTATAGCATAATGATGCGGTTGGCCAGCGGGACTACAAAAACTGATTTCACAGCTGGGGAAATCCAATTCTCTGTCTAAATCTCCATAACACAGAGTGGGATATATTTTGGCAGCAAAGTGATTTCTCTTTTGATGTAATTATTCTCAACAAACATTCTCATCGTCATTTTTAAGAGTCTGGGTGGTGAGATTTACAGGGTGTTTTGTTGTGCGTGTGGGAAGCTTTAATATGCATGCGTGTATGCCTTCTACTTCCTGTGTGCAAAGAAAGCGTAACATACACAGTGATTTCAGTAAATGAAAACTCACAGGCTATGTGCATCATGCCTGATTATCCTGATTACTCTGCCTTCAAGTGATGCTCAAATTCCTAACTCCACAACCAAAAGGCGCAGCACAAATCAATAGCCAGACTTCATTAAAATAACATTTACCTCTGACCACTTCAGCACATCAATTAAAAGGATCACACTGGCGGTCGATAAAGATAGACAGCCTCCTTGGGAGACAAGTCTCAAAACACAGCGCTTTTAGTTTCACAACTGACGGTGCTGGCACAAACTAAATCGAGAATGTGAAAAGATGCTTCTCTGGTGTTTAATCAGGAATTCTGGGTTGACTACTGTGAATCAGCCAGCAGCAATGCAGAAACCATTAACAGCCAAAGCTGCAATTACCTCAGCAAGTGAATGGAGTGCATGCTACATCACCAGTCAGGCCTGACCTCAGAGTGAACAAAGAGGTTCCAAGATTGATTAACAATAAACTTGAAGCTTGGGAAATAAGACTCCTTTTATTAAAAACGTTAACCACAGGAAAAAAAAAAGAGAAGCCTGTCCAGAAGAGAATTATTATTATTATACCAAGTAATTTTACAAAAATGTCCAAACTGGTGCAGTAGTATGAATATTTAGTCAATAAGTGTGTAAATGCTCTTTTTTCCATACTGTATGTACACTGAAACAGTTATTTGCTACTATTATTCATCCACTTCACAATGGCTCTGTAGAGATCCCTTCCAAATGTTGTTCTAAGGTGAAAGTTACACCTCCACAAGATTTCAGTAAAGAAACGCAGTATGAGAAAACACAAAGAGAAAACATATCCCTAAAGACTGGAAGATATCCACTTTATTTGACTAAAAAAAGCCATAAAGAAATAAACATTTAAGTTTTTTTCTTTTCACCCTCTGTCTAGCCTCGGCCCTTTCTAGTACCAGCAGCAGCGGTAGCACTGCAAGCTGCCAGTCTGCTACATCAAGCAGATAAATTCAACCAGTGTACGACAGACTTTTTCCATTGCCTAATAAAATCCACTATTCAATAGTAGTAGTAGCTTTCCAAACTTTTAAGAGAGTCCACCTGTCCAAACAGGAGGCCTGAAAACAGAGAAAAGATCAGTTTGCTCACTATTTTAAATTCTATTCAACACTTTTTTTCTGAAAATTGTGATCTAATAGTGTGCAAGAGTACCTTCACACCCTCTCTTTACACCTGTGCCTAAAAATAAATGTGACTGTAATCAGGAGATCTGTGAGCCAAACCATCACTGCTTCCTGCAGCATATGTTCTGACTCAGAAAGCAGAAATCATTGTACATTGTCAACCCGTCTGCCACATAAACAGACGCACTTGACTGCAAACATGATAAATAGCCATTTAATCACCACGGTTACATTTATCTTTCACAAAAGATGTCTTCTAGAAATGTGAACAGGATTTTTTTTTACATATAAACTTTACCATCAGTTAATTGTGTCACATCATTTTAGGGTCACGCTATTAAAGAGGGAAATTGGAATAAAACTCTTCAAATGGATGTAACGGGAACAATGACAGGCTCTGCAGCTGTGGCAGCAGTGTAATATTCAGCTGAGCATGACACTGATTTGATTGGTCAGATGAAAGCACTGGCTTGCACTCGGTGGGGGAAAGAAAAACATAATGTACTCGACCACTGTCTATAGTTTTCTCCTGGGTCACTGTAAAGGCTAAAACACAGCGAAGGCCCCCTGGTTACGACCATAACATGAAATGTAAGCAGGGCTGTGTTTCAGACAGGCAAAGGGAGCTCACATGCTCAAGTACAGTACACTGAGTCATATCATCAGGGAGGGTGAGGGAGTTTGCTCCTCAACACACCATGGCCTTATCACAACAAACGACCTTCACGTGTTTTTGTGCCCGTGGGGTGAAGGAAACACTGAGAATGAAGCCTTTTGAGAATAAGCGAAGAGACACAACACTATACTGTAGATCCACATTACAAACCCGCTATCAAACACAATATGGTTTATTTACAATGCCAGAGTGCCCAGTGGCTAAAGCGGATTTTTTTGTAGTGATGGAAATAAACCCAAAACAAATCAATTTTCCTCAAGCGCCTCATCCTGGCAGTCAGTTGCCATGGATATCCAATGTGATTGCATGTTCAAAGATGAAAGTGACGACGTGGAGGCTAGGGCAAATCAGAGGCGTGCAATTCAAAGCAACTTCTTCTTCCCTGAGGTGCTCCTTTGGTCACCTTGAACATATATATAGTTTCCACAAGTTAGATGGGGATATGTACAGAAGAATATTTCTCAGTTTGAGAAATGGCCAAGAAAGTGGCAGAAATCAGAGGTCAGACTGACTCCCAGTCCCATCTTCTCTCGTTTGCCATCTCCCCAGTTCCCAATCCACTACTCCACCGGTCCTTGCACCAAAATAAGATAATCAACTGCACAGCGGAAGCTTTGCCTTTCTATCGACGGCTGTCTGATGCCTGTGTTATCATGTCCGATCTAGACTTTGACAGGCTGACAAGAGAGAGGCTTGTATTACAAGGGGAATCAATGGCACTAGGCCATATCCCTATCAATAGGCTGCCACAACCCCTTTTCCTCACGCTCCCCGCTCTGTGACAGATAAGATGCTTTATCAGAAAAAAACAGAAGGGAGGATGAAGGGATGACGGATGAAGATGGTAGCATAAGATCATATTAAAAATAACCTGATACAGTGGTGATTCTAATAAAGCATTTAAATATGATGTTTATTCTACATTAATAGCAATATTGTAAAAGGACGCGAGCACATAAACCCGGAGAAAATGCTGGATCTCCCACTGTTAACCTTCTCCTTTAATATAGCAGATAATTTACTATAAAATGAGCTTCAGAATCAACTTGTGGGGCCAAAGCCACATGCTAAATTAGATCCAAGATCAAATATTGATATTTCAAATGCGTACCCTTGGTGGGCCTCTCTTAGCGGCCTCCTGTAGTCAGCACTTTTTTTTTCTATCTAGGTTTATGGACAAATGGAAACAGGGTGGAGGAGGAGGGCAGGAGGGAAAACAGCTGGACTGGGGGAAAAAAAGAAAACACATTTAATTTGTTCACCATCACTGTGCTGTGTTGGTTTCAGCAGAATGGGTTATGTGCCGAGTATTTCTCTTTTTCTAGAGGACCTGCCTTTGTACACAGAGCAGTGAGGATTGCTGGCTCACAGCAAATTGCCCCAAGGCCATAGGCAGCCACTTTCAAACAGGGTCATTCATCTTCCCATGAAAAAGGAAATGGTCTTTTGGCCCTGATCCTTAATCACCCCCCTGCTGCAGTGTACAAGGTCATCAGGGAAGCTCTGTGACAAACACAGTTAGACACATGCATGTATGTACACACACAGAATAACGATTCAGGGAGTCACATGGAGGGACGAATATATGAGGTGAGCAGACACGAGATGGAAGGAAATTTCTGCTCTCCATTCAAGTCCATGCCGTCCTCAGGTGAAATTGGAGCAGCAATTACAGCTCAGAGTTACGGTTTGTGTTACCGCTTGTGGTTCTCCCTTCAAAGAGGAAGTGAGGGATTCATGAGGATGTGGCAGCGAGCTGCGCTGAAAGCCGTGACCAAAGAAGACGCCGGGAGAAGATGAGAGGACTGGGCAGGAGAGGGGGAGGGGGTCAGGACAGGACAAAAACGGAAGGTTCTCCATTTTACAGAGGATCACAAGACATAGGCAGAGACTGGCCCTCTGAATTAAATTAAAGTAACACCCCCTCAGCTTGGGGACCAGCACACTGTACCTGTCAGACTGAAACACAAGCACTTCTACGTTTGTCTCTCATGACCTTTCATGGATGCTGTTACGGAGCTCAAGTGAGAAAGTGGACATGTGAACGCGTTACAGGCATGAATAACCATAATTTAACTGGACTTGACTTAATCTGATCACAATTTAATTGTGGATCAGGTTGTTAGGATCATTTAATCCATTGCATTTTTCCTTTGCCTCCAACGCAACACCAACTAAGCACATATGAAACAGTGTCGTTTTTACAGTATCCCATTATAATCATGCATGATCCACTTAATGAATTGCTGCTGATTAGTAAGTAGAGGAAGGCTTGTGTTTGCGCTGCTGTTTAAGACAAAGTGTTTTATAAATAAACTGGGGTGACCTCACTTATTGCAACAGTGCAATCACTAAGGAAAATTACATATTAAATTGGGAAAACTATAGGCTTTCCATTGGAATTGTGTGAAGTCTGAACTTGAAATTCTTGCTCCTTCTGAACCATATTTTGACCTCCCTTTTCAATCCATTTTAATATTGCCATATTTCTCACAGTCAAAGGCTATTATAACTTCAAGGCTGAAATACCAAATCAATGTAGGCGTTATGTAATGACCGATGCTGGCAGCTTTATGTCTCCCAAATTAGCCGGAGGTCCCATTTGGGTTCAGTTCCTAATGAGCACAAACCAAATTAAGCATTTGATTTAGTCTCTTTTTAGAAGATGAAAGTTGAAACGTAATCACTAACCAACTGAGAAATTATTTAAACTATACCGTACGTCTGAGTCCTTCCGCAGTACTTCCACATGCTAACGCACACACTATGTATGCACACAGACCCTTACAATTAATTTGTGCCATCAAAAGCAAGTTTTGTTGTAGTTTCAACTCTAGTAGTTTCCAAGTCTCTGTGAATACAGAGGAGAAACATTACCGGGCCTTGCTAAAAGCTTAACTGAGCAATGAAACAAAACACGGCGCTGCTGTGGAACATCAACGCCTGTGTCTGTGTGATACATATTTAATTAAATGCTACAGTCTTCATTAAACACATGGAACACTCTGTGCACATAGATCCTATAATACATGAATAGCATAGACCTCTTCTCTACCTCTCTCATATACAGACATAAATTCACATACAAGTGCATATCACCGGCAGCCAGCAAATATATTCACAGTACTGCAGCGTGCAGAGATTCATTACACCCACTGTGGAATAATTCACCAGCTCTGTGAGCACAGCAGTAACTTAAGCCTCAAAAACACCTGAACCTCTCATACCATTTATTACTGCTAATGATTCACAATTGTGGGAAATTTGCCATCATACACAGAATTAGATGAAAAAATCTATTTCAATTTAATGTCAATTTGTCTGTTTTGTGTTTGACATACAGGATATCTCTGTGAAATGTGAAAGGTTTTACTTTTGTAAAGCAGCTAGCTGCCAGTGAAACGCAATAAATAAAGAAAGAAAAATGGAGTTTTGAACAACTATAATACAAAAATATGTACAAATAAAGGCATCTGTAACAAAAGCTCTTAAGGTGAAGGAACGTCTAAGACAACCTTCACAACATTAGATCACTGAGCTACTTGTTAATGAGGGATATCTGAATTGGAGTCAGTCCCGCAGTAAGAAATTCATTCAATTTTATTTATACATTTAAACATTTTTTTATTTCACTATTTCACCTAAGAAAATTGATAAGTATGTGAAATATAAAACCCAGAAAGGCATGCATATGCTGTGTGACTGTACGGCTTGAGAAGCTTTAGAGAAAAGTCGTTTCAGTACTCTTAACTGTCTTTAGACTTCACAGGGCTAACTCCATCTCTGTGTTCAACACATAGATGAAATTAATATTTATCTTTGCATGCAACCTTAATAAGAACAGTTCCCAAAAGGTTTGTATATTCATGTGAAGCATAAGAAAGTTAAGTAGCTAAAAGATGAAGAAACAACTAGTGTAATCTTATGTGTCAAAGGGAATGATGCAAAACTAGTAGAGTGCAAGAAAAGCAGGAATCGCACTCTACGTCTGATATGAACTAACTTCAGTTAGTTCATATCTTCACTTGAGTTAAAGAAAATATGCGGGCAATACCAGTTTAACTTTTATAATAGTTTTGTTCCCAGAACCGTTGCGCTGGAAAAAAGTTAATTAAACACCACGAGGAGTGAGGAATCTCACAGCAACCTCACAACTTTTTTAAATGGCTTGGCACAGGATTTAATACTGACTGTTCCACTTTGATAATCCGTGTAAGTCTACTGGCACGTGCTCGGGGATCGATGACATCTTCACTGAAAGACGAAGGATCTGGATTTTATGTGTTATGAATAACATTTGGGATGTTTGGTTTTTTTTCTACAGTTCTATTAAACTCAAACACAGATATAATTAGAAAGCATTTAAATTATCTTAACTAAAGTGATGCGTTCAAGGTAATTGCTTTTAATCAATTCATAAGCGCTGTTAGTGTTGTTAGGCTGCTTGCCGCTTTGTTGATTTAGTTGTTAGTTTGAGTTTTTGGTCGGACATGTGCATCGTGTTATAACCAGTCAGCCATCTCTGGAGGCAACACAGCAAGCGGTGAGCCTGTACACCACCCAGAGCATGTGCTGATGTCCTGCTGGTCAGCTCAGAAACAAACTGCATTGTGTATGTATGTGTGTGTGTGTGTGTGTGTGACTGATGTGAGCCGTTTGTTTGCCCCTTGGTGTGTGAGTGCCCTGCCGTGACAGTGGCGGCTGACAAGACAGCAGGTTTACACAGACACACATACACAAGCATTCCCAGAGGATCTATATATGCTGTGTCGAGAGGCACAGGGGACATCCATTACAAACCCCCCCATGGTCCAAAACCCCTGGAGCTAGCTGCTAGTTCTCACACACTGAGAGACAAACTGTCCTGAACACACACTCACAAACACAGAATGAAACACACGATCTACAGAAATGAAATTGCAAACATCTACAAACACATTCACACAGAGAAGTCTAATGGAAATAACTCTATGTACATATTCTTTTTCACACCAAGTGACATGAAAAATTCATAAAGGGAATCACAACGTTGCAAACACACTCCATGCAGCGACAGAGAAGACAGACAATCCATGACAGTGCTGGAATGAGTTTGTCACGTTGATGGTAGGGGGGGAACTATTTGGCAGCAGATGCTGAAAATCTTCTGATTGTGTGATTCTGACTGTTCTCTGAATGGATGTGGCTGCAACGGGCCAGACTGATTTTTGACTATGGGTATGTGTGCGTGCGTGGCAAGTTGCAGGAGCTTAATTTGCCTGTGGAAGTATGCAGATGTGAAGGCAGACGTGTGACACCAAGATTAAGAGATGCTTGTACAAGCTGCGTGTGTGTGTGTGCCTATCCCTTTAATGAGCCACACAGCAGCAGGGTCCCCATCAGTCTGCTGTCTCCTAATTGGACCTACTTAGCAACTAACAGACCTCCAGCATTCATCTTGCAGAATTCATCTCCCAGAATTCACTGGGAGCCGGGGTGCCTGGCAGGTCAGCCAGAAAAATTAGTAGAATGAGAGATACTGGCAATGAAAGAAAAAAACAATGCAAGAGAAGGAAGGTATAAAAAAAAAACATCCAAAAGAACGCCTGCCTACTAGTTTGACCTTTACACAATCGCTGGCAGGTCAGGGTGCTGGTTGTGTGGGAAGGTGATCACAGAGAATAACTAAGTGAAAAGAAAAGACGTCTGACAGCAGGTGGAGAAGAGAAGCGCATCCGCCTACACTCATGTTCACACACACCTGTGCGCTCACATGCGCGGGTAGACGAGCGCAATCATCAAAAATCATGGAGCAGACGGTCACGTGGAGACACGCGGCGGGCTGCACAGCACCTTCCTCACTAGCTCTTGAAGAGAAAATATACCAGTAATTATCATATATCCCCAGGTGTTACGCAGCATCTCTGATGCACTAACGGTGGTGTAAAAGAGGCGAGTCAAGAAAAACAATGAGGGGGAAAAAAGGAGGGAGAGCGGGCATCATGGTCGCTTAGTGTGCAAAACCTTATCTAGCAGGAGACTGAGTTTATTCTGGTTCATGACCTTTGCTGCATGTTGCCCTGTCTTTTCAAACTTTCCTGCAACTCTGCACCTCATACTATCCATATGAACCATTTTGAAAATAACCTGACAACACTGAGATCACACAGTGCCGAAGAAGAATCTATGTCCATGGAACATAATATTATTGTCATTATGAAATGCGTATCCAAGCGCATTGATATGTCATTATTTCCCGCTTCTCAGCACAAAAAAAGGCCAATCAAACTACAAACTATTTACCTCTTATTTTCCCGTCTCCTGAGCACCAGACCAGTTGAAGATGATGGACGCGAGTAATTTCTTTAACACAGCAGCCATGCAAATCACTTTCAGTGTCTCTCCCTCAGCTGTTATCCCCATCCCCAGTCCTAATTGTTCCCAAATATCTCAAGCCAGCAGTGCGAGTTAATTGAGAACGAGAGACGTTGATCTCTCATGATAGAGTCTTGCATAAATGAATATTCCCAAACTGAATATCCAGATCAAACTGGCAAGTATACAATCCTTTTTTTTTCCTATTTTAGTTTAACCAGAATTCAGCAGAGCTTAAGGGCTTAGGCAGCCACTAAACATGCTATACTTGTTTATGGTCTCCTTAGTGCCAGTGATATCTATAGTGTGTGTTGTTTTATAGGAGGAGCTTCCAAACATTCTAGGTTACCAGTGTGAAAAAATACAAAACAGACCTAACGTAAAACGTCTAAAACTTTTTTCGCACCGTCTTGTCAAATTACATTATCCATAATGCAACTCAAGCAGAGATGAGGATGAGATGAGGACAGGCTGTGAAGGTCTGAAAAGCTCACTTCATTTTAAAGACTCAAAGAGGCTTCCTGGGGTTGCCCGCGCACGGGCTCCGCAACAACCAACATACACAAACCTGCACGAATGCTAGTGCTAATACTTTCACAGTATCTGCATGTGAATGTCGCACAGCCTAATGAGCCAATGAGCAACAGGGAGTCGTGCAGGGTCAACATGTCTGACTAGCCACAATTACATTCTTACTGAAGCTCATGGGCACATATTGGGGTTTACGCAGCCTACCGCAAGAAGCACACAGTTTGATGTGGAAAACTGGTCTCATCTCTTATCCTCTTTTCTGACATTTCATGCTGCAAGCTACTCTTTGAATTTTACTTAATCTGTTGTGTAACTTTCAAAATAATTGTCAAGCCGTTTAAATTTCAACACAAACCATGTACGAATGCTGGAGCGCAGACAGCCAGCAAATATAAAGTCAAACCGTTTAATCATTTTGAGAGAACAAACTGCTTGATAAAAGCATCCGGCGCTCCAAAGCAGAAAAAACGCTGCTAAATGTAAGCAAGTTTATAACTGGACAATGTTTTATCACCATTTTATATATATTACTCCTTTTCTACTCTCTTAAAATCTTTTCTTACAGAGTCAGTTAAAAACGAATTAATATTTATAATGATGAAATGGAGAAAGGTACAGGGCTTTTTAGAGACTTGTTCTACTTCTGCATGTTAAAGGGCATTTAATCTGTAAATCTCATATGCAACATTATCTATTATTATAAAGGAATCTCTGTCCACATGCAAGGCTATGACTATATCCAGTGTGTGGGGCTCCTAAACTGATGAAACACAGAATGATGACTTGGGTTGAATCTTCAGAAAATGAACAGGCTGTGAGAGCAAGATTGTGGGTGGTGAGCCCATCTCAGTGACAGTAAGTCAGGTCTCAGACCATTTTAAATACTCATGAAGAAACAAATATGATGAGGCAAAACTCATTAAAATGACTGGTACAAGGAGTTTGAAAATCGTCAATTAGTGTCAGACAGCATCAGACTTCATTCAATAGAAAAACACATGACAAAATAGTCTCTGATGAACCTTTACCTTTCAATACTTGGTGTGTAAAGACTGACACGTTTGACTGATTATGGCTGAGCTGATAAAGACGACCATTTTAATTACTTTTTTTTTTCTTTTGTCTTTAGGTGGATTAAGACTTTGAAGCACCAGAAAACTTGTGCGAAAGCATTTTAATACAACTTGAAATATTCCTGACTAAATATGAAACAATCATTTATTCATGTTATCATTAGGAAGAGTTTGATGTGCAAATACATAGATAATATATTTGATAAACACTGTATAGATTTGTTCAGATGTAACACATGAAAAAACACCAACTGTCACATAGAATCACTCTACTGGGAAAAAGCAAACTGAGAAGTTTTCGGTGCCTTTAAAAAATTTGTTAAATGACTGGAAATAGCGTATTGCCTTTTATGCATTACACTGCAATTTACTTATTTATTTACCTTATTCCATCTTTCTCTTAAATGTACCTGAACATACAGTAACTAACAAACAAGCTCTAAGATTCCTACAGTACTGTTGCAGATCTTCTGTTTCAGGGATTTTTCACTAAAATACACACATATTTTTTTATTTAAATTAGAAAAAAATTAAATGTGGTATTGATTTTTAAATTAAAATACATATTTTTTTTCAATGTAAAGCATATGTTTCAGAATAAAAAAGACTAGAACTACTACTACAAGTGCAAACTTTACTCCCCCTAGAGCTGAAGTGATATTTTGAAAATAAAAAACCCTTGTCTACCCTAGTTCCCCCAATTGACTGCCTGACCCTTAGAGTGGCCAAGTGACACAACGACAGAGAGCGACAGAGAGTAAAAGAAAATGAAACGTGTCTGCTGTGTCAGTACGTCCCCACGGAGCGATCATTAATTAAGCGTGAGATTGGTTCTCTCCACTTCCCACCCAGTCTCTCCCGTCTCCATCTCTGTTAATCCTGACACGTTGAGGGATTCACCACTTTTCACCTCAGAAAAAGAAACAGCTAGTGTTGGTGAAGCAGACCAAAAATGGAGGTGTGAGAAGAGACACCAAAAAAAAAACACACATTTTAGCTCACATGTGCGCACACACAGCCTTACTCCTTAGCCGCACATGCTCGAGTCCAGCACCGTGTCAGATGCCTATAGCTCTCTTCCAGCACTGCAGTACATCACTAATGATAGCTCAACTCCCTCCACTCCCCTATACTACCCTGAGGGGTGGAGAAATCTGCCAAACTGTTACAGGACCTCTCCTTACCTCTCACACCACAATATTTGACAGCCAACTAGGGAACTGTAAAATTAAAGGCCTTGGCAAATAAAAGTCCGTGACACAGCGGCGTGAATCAAAGCAGACACTGCCATGGGAGCTGGTGGAGGAAGAATGAACAAGGTGCGCTCTCACAGGGAATACAAAATAAAGTAAAAAGTTACTAAGGACAAAAACCTAAATTTTTATTATTAGGCAAAGACACTATCTGGTATCTACTGACAAAAGAGGTGTCACTTCTCCTTTTCACCTTGAAAACAGCAGTTCTTCATATTAAAGCTTTTCCATAGCTCACACAACTGTATTGACTTCCTTTGATGTTAATAGTTTATGACACAAAATGCCACTTTCCCACTGATGCCACGTTCGTTTTTTTTTTGTCTGACGTGACCTTGTTGGTGGTGCCGGAGATGGTGGTGTAATGTGTCTCAGCTCACTCATCAGCGCATATTACTGATGCCAGATAGACAGAATGGATATGGACTGTTTGAACCACACAGACTGTATGAAGTCTTGACACCAGGTCTTTCTATGTCAGTTCTGTCTAAATCACAGGGTTTTTAGCGGCTTTCTAACTGCTCCGACTCTGGCCTCCCCAGCACTGCGCTGACAGAGACACAGATGTGTCAGCACTGACATGAAGGGACATCATCAGTGCATGGCAGGCGATCTGTTGTTCAGGTGAAGAAGTAGATAACATGGTCCCTGTCTATTGTCCACGAACCATCCTCTCCCCGTCTCACCCCTGAGGGAGAGTCATTGCTTTAATATGAACAACGAATGGTTCAATTTGTCCTCTGGGTGTCAAAGGACTGCTCAGCGTGATTACTTTCTTGGCATGGTGGTGACATTCATTGGCTTGGACTCAGGACGTATTGGAGAAAGGCCTGCGTTAGGCCGGAGTGGGTGAGTGACAGATAGAGACAGACAGAGACAGAAAGAGAGAGACAGAGAAACGGAGAGAAATACAGAGAAGTGTAGAGAGCCTTGGCAACGGTGGATTTGCACACCTCAATGAACAGCAGCACTTCAATCCTCGATAGAATGAGAACTATGGTATCATGACCTTGACTGATCAAGCAGGGAAAAAAGCAGCACTGCTAGAAATCCACCCACGCTCAGTCACACAAAAGCCACAAAAACACATAAAATACTGGAGGAGGGACAAGAGGACTTTTGTTTTGACATTTCACTTTGTCACATTTTAAACCTGATTATCAAGACAAAAAACATACAGCCTATAGACAATTGTTTTCCACACGCTCAGATAAACTGCGTCTAAAGTATCTAAATCTCCTACAAGGAGAAAACCAACTGAATGCAACACTGCACTCTGAATGGGATTTAAGATCATTTTAAGATTTTAAAGGAGCAGTCGACATTTGGGAAACATAATTAGTTGCTTTCTTGTAAAGCATTCAATAAAAGGATTGATACTGCTCACATGTCTGCACACTAGCTGGAGGAAACAGCCAGCAGGTGTTTAGCTGAGCTTATTCAGCACATAATGTCCTGTAAAATAGCAATGTTTTTCTTGTCTTTGCACTAGGCTAAGTAACCCACCTGCTGACTTTACCTTCATCTTGAATGGAGAAATATGAGAGCAGTATCAACGTTCTCATCTAAGCCTCAGCAAGAAGGCTTGCTGCTGCTGCCGCTGTACCTGAATAGTAGGTGGCGAGCGCTGTTTCCGGGTGGTGGTGGTAGATAGGGTGGTGGTGGTCTCAATAAAGGTGGTGGACATCTCTGGTGGCACCGATGTGGTGGTGCGTGCCGCACCCCTGCTGGTCGGCACATCACCCACCAGCCGCACGCTGCCATTCACCTTGATGTTGGGATGCCCCTCGGCGGCCATATTGAGGACTTTGAGGCCATTATAGTAGAGGCCGGAGAGCTGGCCCTGGTAGGGCCGCTTTCGGTCATTTCCACCGATGGAGATAGTGGCCTGGGTGTTGAAGATTGTCAGCTGCCGGCCTGATGCAGGAAGAAGGGAAGCGTGTTGGTATAGCTGAAATGCAAGCTATGGGTATAGTCTGATGTAGCCTGCCATAAAAAACTCATGCATCAAGAGGAACACTTTAACAGCAAGACAGACGCAGTGGCTAAAAATTATTATAACTGCTAACACATACATTGCTTTCATTGTTGATTAAATGAGCGTTGATGAAGACTAAAACAGGTGATCCAGTGGTTTTCCACTGACATCAGTTCTCAACAACTCCATTTTTCTGTTTTCTTTTTAAAAGACCATTATATGAACTGTTATCTACAGCAGGAAGACTTTTTCTCTTTGATACACAAGAAAAAGCACTGCGAAACAACACTATACAGCTAGAGAAGCTTTATCATAAGGGAGCCAACACATGCAGGTGTGAAAAAAATATTTGAAAAATGAGCTGGAAAATGTCCCACAGACACTGACTTAATATTCTCTGGACATAACAGTGGACTGTGTGTTATAAAGATAAATAATACATATTTATACAGGCTTTGGCATATTGTGATAAAGTGTGAACAATACACACTCGGTACACGTCATGGTGGATTTCATTAGGAGAAGCCTAAATATCATTGTCAAAACACACAGCTCATGCATTAATTATGAAATGAAAATGCACCAAACTTTCACAATACAGGAATCATAATTACTAATCTCATTTGTATAATTTAGAGACACACAGTACTGCAGGCTTGTTATGTTTGCAGCATTTGCACAATTATAATACATAATACATCGGGAATGGAATGACAGGGACAGGACGTTCATATCACACAAGCAAAAATGAAACAGCATGTGTGGAGTCATGCATGCAGAGGTAATGGGATTCCTCAGACCTGCCTGTGTTTTAGTGGTTGTTAAAGGGACTTTATAATCAGGTTAAGATGTTTATGTGCAATGACCTTTAAATGCAGTTTATAATGATATTATGTTGAATAAGAACATTTAATGCACACACAAAAAAAAGGAAAAAAGAGGAGGAGCCGATTTTTCAATTCTGCAAATGTATTTAACATAATTGAGATGCTGACTTGATAATCAGTGATTATAAAAATCACAACTCTATCAGGACGCAGTTCACCTTGGCAGCCGCACTGTGATGATTTGCTGTCAAAAAGGTTCCAATTAGCTCTCTATCACCAAACAAGTGTGTGTGATGTTTGTATAAGCACAATCAAATAAATTACAGAGGGAGAAGCACCTGCTGTTTGGAAAGTTTTCAGTGGGATATGCCCACTGATTAGTTTGTTCTCAAACATTGCAGAGGATTTTAGCCTAGGGAGCTAATTCTCCTCTCAAAACAATCGGCCTACTGTTGCAGCAAACATAAGGCCTCCTGCTAGTCAATTTTGCACAAAAGATTAGGAGCACTGGATACTTAAAATTTAGTTGCTGCATTGTTTCCATCTAAATCTCTTCCCAGTCCCTTTAACTGGACACCATGAATCAACCAAATTTTAAAAGATGACAATGGCAAACGGGGAAAGAAATAAAACAAAGAAAATATAAAGAAAATTAAAGTAAAAAACAAAAAGTAAAAAACGTCTCGTTTTACTTGTTCTTTTAAAGGGTTTAGGGGATGGTTATTCATTCTCAGAGGTTGAAAGGGAACAAGCCGATGAAATGACAGAAAATCAGAAGAAAAAACATTCTAGAAGTTCGATAAAGATTTACCTTTCTCCTGAAGCCAATCTTCTACTGGCCGGGTATATTTGAACGGGATTTTCTTATTTGCCATTTGATAGCGCTCAATGTCGCTGTTGCCTTTAAAATTTGAAAGTTTAACAAACAGCTTGAAACAGTTGGCAACAGCAACAGACATCATACATTTAAACAGTGGTTTATAATGTGTTTTATCCTCGTTTAGAAATATTTATAAAAGCTTTAAGATGTTTGTTTTTTTCAAGTAGCTTTAGTTTAAATTTTTAATACTAAATTTGTATAGCACACTCCACACCAATATTTAACAAAATATTAATGGTTTAAAGCTCAACACATGTCCACAGTAGTCATGAAAAAAATAATCTGCAAAAAAGGGTTAAATACAGAAAATACATTACAGTCTACATAAGAAGTTCTGTAACACATTCATTATATTTCATAAGAAAGACAAAAGAAAAATGATCTAGTGGTTTAAAACATAGACATGCATTAATTGGCTTTCTCTGAAGCTAATTGGAGGTAATTTATGTGCACTAATTCTCCCACTGGACACCACCTGCTTTTACATTTTAAGGCCCAAAGAAAGATTCAGTTTAGTAGCTTGTTTGGAGGAAAGGAGCTGTGCAGCAGCAAAGGGGTAGTGGCGTTTGTGTGTGTAAGTGGGTAATGCTAGAAGAGGAAGTGGTAATTTGAAATACTGCAAACCTACTGGGAGGGAGGTCCCACGGTGACATAGATTTGAAGAGGACAATGCATACAAATGAGATCATTACTGACGTGGCGGGAGGTCTTCTGGGTAAGGAAGCGCTACACCCCGGCTGCAAGACTCCCCTCTTCTGAGACCGTGGCTAACATTTCCCTGGTATAGGGGAATTAAAGATAATAGGCCACCTTATACAAAGAATGTAGTGTGCTTAACGTTATTTCTAGCATAAAAGGTTTTCTTGTTGTGTATGTGCAAGGATGCTATGTTTTATCTGACAGCCACAGAAGCATTATCCTATGAAAGCCACCACAACTCTGTTGACACTGACAACTGAGATCTACAGCTCAGTGTTCAAACGCCTTGAGTCATGACAAAAGGGTGTGAAGCCTGTGTAGAATTATGAATGACACCGTGGTGTCAGTCAGAACCCAGGTGGGAAAGCATTTGGAGGTAAAAAATGTGCCGGTACCTCATCGTTTATAACGGAAAGGGCAAAGCTTCGTAATTGTGAGTAAAAGCCCCGTGAAAACGTGTCGGGTTTGGCTGTTGGAGTTCTCTCTGGTGATTGCTGTATCGACGACATCATGCACACACAGTCAGGGGGATCCACCTCACTGAGGGTGTGACAGTATGCTTTCTGGATTTTATATCATTGTCGTTCCTGAACCCAGCACAATGCTCTTTTCAAGCATTGTATTTCATGTCATTGTTTTATTGCTTAGTTCTTTGCTGTTTACTGTACCTGCTGATTAAAAATCACATTTCTTATTAAAGCGTTCAATGAGCACATTGAAGAGTTTGGTAAAACATAGCCTTGTCTCAATTTCCTTTCTATCTTTCTCTCTAATCTATCTTTCTATCGTGCCATTGTACCTTTCAGTGAAACACCAGCCAAGTGCTCAGTTTACAGCCAGCTGGGGAAGAGTGAGGATATGGCTGTAAGGGAGCTCAAGAAGCTAAAAGGGCTGTGTCTGCAGCGTGCCAGCAGGTTAATCAGCTACTAGCAGGTCTCCCTCCCCGTTCCTTTGATCTCAAGCAGGTTTCACATGGCGGCCAAATATGCTCTACTCTGCACAAGGGCCACAGAGGGAGGCATGATGGTTGTATGTGAAACCAGACTGACAGAAAAGGTTAAGAGTTTTAGGAGACTATGTCGAGTAATGGGGTCCCAGTTGCAGTCTCCATTTAGCTGGATTGAAATCACATCTGAAACTCTGAGAAGGGGTATAAGCTTGCCGTGCATTGCTAATGTCTCAGGTATAGCTCTTACATTGTTCTGGGTGATTAATAGGGTGACAGTCCCCCTGTAATGAATACACCACAAGCTAATTGTCCAACTAATGAGAAAAATCTCTCTAGTTTGTCAATTTGATATTCAATTTCTAAAGGTGGCTTCAGAATGGATGACCTTGCCAATAAAAGCTCTATTGTTTATTATAAAATCACTCTGCCTTCAAGGTTCTCAAAGCAGTTGACAGCTATTTCGTCAAAGATTTCTCATCAACCTTTCAGTGTACTAGGAGAAAGTGGAAAGTGCAATTTACCACCATGTTGGGTTTGATGTTTTGTCACCGTCACACAGCCCATTTTACTGGAACCAAAATACTGTTTTTTAGGTCACAGTGCTAACCAGAATTAAGTCTTTTAACTTTAGACTTTTACATTTAAAAATTGAAGAAAATACAAATTCATATAAATCCACCTGTATAAACGTTGTCCGGTGAAGTGATGTTAGTTATCTTGTTTTTCTCAGAGTGGGTCAGTCTGAATATGTAGGTTTTCCTTATATAAATGAAAAGCTTATTTAAAAAAAACAATATTACAAAGCCTTCCTCAGTTCAAGACACTGATGATGTTTTGGCTGATTTGGTATGACCAGAAGCTCACGCTGACTCTGGATTGTAGCTAACTAGAAGACCTATCTTCTGTCAATTTAGTATTCACTATTATCATGTAAATGTTGTATTTTGCCACAGTTGCTGCTGTTAAGTAGGTATAAGCATAAACCAACTGACCGTAATGTTTGTAAGGTTTAATTTGATAGCACTTGCAGAACAGCAGGACTAATACAAAATGTGGATGATTAATCTTGCTCTATCAAATGGCTCCTAATAGAAGCAAAATGGTCCGACACAAACACAAACTGCTGAGGATTATTTTGAAGTTGTTTTTACTGTTTTTAAGTGAGTGGGATTCAGAGGGCAAAGTCATGTACTGTAGCTTTGAGCACCAATCAGAGTTCAGCAATATGTGTTGACAGTTGTGGGATTATTTGTTCATTTCTCCTCCTTCTCAGTCTAATCTAGCAAAACCACATCCACACAGTTCAGATTTACTGTTGTAGACAGGTTGAATAGTAACTCTTAATAAATGTTATATAAGTGTTTATATACATCTGACATTTGACATGTAGCACTAACATTCAGCATCACCATTTTTTCTTCCAACCAAAACAATGTCTAAATGTTTCCACCTTTTGAGGCAGCTATTCAGTCAACACAAACACTGGCATGGTGACAGTCATCTGTTGGTTGGTCGCTTCGCTCCATTCAGTTTGCTTGCCAGACTGATCTCACTGGGGTTCCATCACAGGGCCAATGCTGGGAGCGCATCACAACTGTGAAAATGGCTACCATGACAGGCTCCTGGCATTCTCTCCATTTTGGGATGATGAGTACATTTGATATACTGCGGCCCTTTCCAAAAATCATTATTCCACAGCCCAACCCTGTCGCTAGCTGTTGCAGGTCCTGGTTATGAATATCCTGCACCACCCACTTCCTTTCCAATCTACACCTGACTTTCATCTCTGCCTCTCCTCCTTCCTCTCTCTCTCTCTCTCTCGTCATTCATCCATCTACCCAAGAATCTTTTTAGTCTCTCTTCCTCTTTAGCCCACCATCCATCTAGCTCTCTTCTGCTCCTTCATCTGCCCCCTTCTATTCTCTTTCTCTCCATCTTTCTCCAGTGCAATCATCTCTCCTTGCTCTTCTTGGCTATATAAGGCCTCTTCAACTACAGCTTCAATTCTGGTATCATTTATCTATTTTTCACTTGCTCCCATTCCCTTTCTCTTGTTCCCTGTCCATCTGTCTGTCTACATGTCATCGCTTTCTCCATATTTTCAAAGATTTCCTGTCATTTATTCTATAAAATGCTCTTGTATTCCCTCTATAGCTGCATTTCTTTTCTATTCACGCATGTCTCTGTGTTTCTCGTGCTTACTTTGCCTCCATGTCACACAGAGCCACAGAGTAAATTCATCATTTATCAGGTCGCTCTGAAATTTATTGTGTTGAAGAGATGAATTAGACTAGTGGCTTCTACACTCAGCCTTGTCTGAATCCTGAGAGCGACAAAGATTGTGTCTCAGATAGGGCTAATCATGTTTGGCCCCGGGGATGCGTAGGGATTTATCTCACTCCCGAGGAATTGTTTTGTCTGTATTTCAAGACAAAGATGGCAGATAATTTGAAACATTGCTACTCACTGTGCCTGTTTCAGGTTGTAAGAGTCATAATATTGTGTGCATCAGAGCATGGATGAAGGTCCTTGTTTGTTTGAGTGCACGTGTGTGTCTAAAAATGAACACAAGGTCATTGTCATTATGACCAGCCCTCCTGTACCAACGACAAATGATGAAACACATACACACTTTCCCTGAGGCACAAGCAGAGTAGTTAGGCCAATGGTCATTCATCTGAGACAACGTCTGAACCTCAGCCAGCTCCGGCAAAAGTGTGATGCTCAACTTCCGCCTGGCTTGGCCTAGTAATTCTTTGATTCAAAGATTCAAACTCATGCACAAAGATCATGTAATCCAAAATCAAAGAGTACAGGGATTCAAAGTGTTATATAAGGAAACTGGAGCCCTCTCACTAAACAAAGACAAGCCCCCTGCAGTAATGTGGGCTGTCACAAAAGTACACAGGATTGCGGGAGAGATGCACAGTCCTGATGATCACCGACTGGAAAAGGATGAGAAATGCGGAAAAAAAAGGAATTTAGGAACAAAAAATAATAGATCTTGGAGGACACTGTTGGAGGGGGAGAATAATTAGAGAATTAGAGAACACACACATACACGCAACGCCCACACACAAACACACTCTGAACATGTGTAAGCTGCAGAAGCCTGATGGAAACACGGCTGTATGGGATCAGTGTGGGCATATTGTTTTATGGATGAAGGAGACTGTGAGGCACAGAAGTCCTTTTCTGTCTTATTACCCAATATTCCCAGCACTTAAAACACACAATCTTGTGTGTCCATTCAATTATGTATTTTGTAAGATATAAATAAAACAAGACATGTAAGCAAATGTCTTGTGGGCTTGGTAGTCCTAGGATCGCAATCGGTCATCCTTTCCTTCTCTGTAGTAATTTGAGCTATAAATAAAGGCAGAACAAAAAGAGAGAGCTAAGCTATACTTATGTTTAGCTATAATGTTCTTCCAGTATGTTTGTAGTTGTGGCCATTTCTATCAGCTATGAAAACATAAAAGTCTAAGTAATTGCTGAGATTTCGTACCGAAGTGACATTGCTACAACAAAATTTGACAGGGCAACTAAAGGAGCAGTCAGACGGTCAGGCAGGGTGTAAGCAAACCAGCAGTAATCAGCTTGCCTCACTCATTTAGTTATGTAATACATTCAGTCTTTCAAGTTGAATCTCTCAGCAGCTAGTGTCACAATTAGCTACACTAAACCAGAGAACATGTGTTAATACAATTTTATATTATATATACCCTATAAAGTGGCTATTGATTTTATATAATACAGGGATATGGTATAATATGATAAATAGATTAAATTAGCCAGAAACACCTCTTCCCATCAGTGTCCTCAGTTGCACTCTTTGCTGTAGGGGCCATTGGTCTATAGTTTTCAACATAACCTGTTTATTCTTGTTAATTGCCCATTTGCCCAAAGCATTGTCCTTTTATCTTTCCTATTGTCTGGCAGAATTCTGTTCTATCTAGTTTAAGTTATCCTGTTTTGTTTGGTATGGTAAATGGTCTGCACTTATAAAGCGCTTTTCTACCTGTACTGGTACTCAAAGCGCTTTACACTGCTTCTCATTCACCCATTCACACACACAAGCACACACACACTCACACACCAATGGCAGAGCTGCTATGCAGCTTGACCTGACAGACCGGGGGCAATTTGGGGTTCAGTATCTTGCCCAAGGACACTTAACATATGACATATATATATAAATATATATATATATTATATATATAGTAAAGAACAAAAATAGACTTGTGTTTTCTTTTCCTTTGAATCTGAAGATAAACCTTACATTGTGTTGTGTGTGTCCACACAAAAGGTGTGTAGGATATGTTCACATTTTTTCAAGTGTGTCAGGTGCCCATTTGAATACTGAAAAGGTTTTTCATACTGTAACCAATGCTGCTGTTCTTACTTACCATGGACAGCTCCTTTCCTAGCGTCTTTAAAATTGAAGCGATAGGTAACAAAATTCATAGTCCTTTTTCTGTGCAGAAATGTATTCAAATGTGTATCTAAAGTTAACGTGAAGCTTGAGCACTCTGAGTTTATTAAATCAAATGGATATCTTCCAAAGTTAAAGTCGTTTTAGTACAAAATGTTGGATTTCTTTTTTCCCTGGACATTGCTTCCCTGTTGAATTGCAGTGCAAGGAAAGTAACAAAAAGGAGGAATTATGCACTAAAAAGCGGCAACTTTGGAAGATTTCCACCAAATCTGACTACTTTGGAAAGTTAAAGCCTTATATTGTCTTTTTTTATTTTTGCACAGATGGAGGACTGTAGATTTTGTCCCCCATCACTTACATAAGCAGCATCTCTTGTATGGATCCCTTAAAGGCCAGTATAGACAGGAAGAATAGCTACAACAAGTAAAATCTGTTTTGGTGTTCAAGTAGGCACCTTCTCATTGTTTATAAGATAGATTGGAACAATTGTAAATCTATTCTAGGCACAGTACTTAACGTAAGTCATCCCCATTTTGAGAATACACAGTCACTGTACTTATGTGTGTAAAATGCAGGACAATTAACTATATACTCTACTTAAAAGGTGTAAATATACTCTGCATAAGATTTACGGCCGATTGTCCAGTTAAAACGCAAGCCACTATGCTGCCACTAGAGACAACTGGATTAATTAAAATAGGAGTGTGTTCTTACAGATGTGCATAAGACAGATGACTGAAAAACACAGCTAGAACGCTTTCTGTGCAGACATGTCATTTAGCAACAGAAATAGGGCCCATGTTGTTATAAAGTGGAATTATCATTTACAAAGTCATTTATGAACAAACAATAAATGAGGAAATGCACAGTACAGCTGTCCAATATTTCTGTTAATAGTTAGAAACAGAACAATATTGTAAAAATCTCCTGCTGCTATTTAAACTAGACCCGAACAACTCTATACTTTGGCAGGCCAAAAAACATCACTGTTGAGATGTCCAATTTACACACCACAGGCTATTTGCAAGCAGCTTTGACTTACAAGCAATTTACCAACAACTATGTCCTTACCTATTCTCTCCCGGGTAGAGAGGGCATGCCCAGATCCGGTAACTGTTTATTGAACAACCTGAGGGCCTTGAGGTGGCTGCTGCCTTCAAGTTACACATTACGAGTGCGATAAAGCAGTCGATGAATCTGCACCCTAACATGTAATTACTCATGAGATGACAACGCCTTTACAAGGGAGGGAAGGCGAAAGAAAAAAATCAATCATTGTTGAATTACTATCACTGAGTGTCCTGCAAATTACCTGTGCAGAAGAGAAAAAAGAAATTACCATGCATTCGATCCACCGACCTCAACTCCATTCCAAGACAGTGGCAGGCAGACACAAAAAGAAACAAACCTCAAAGGGATCACTTGGAAGGAATCCAAAGCCAAAAAGTTATCTTTGTTGTGCACAGCTAAAACTGAACTGCAAGACTAACAGCTGTTTAGAAGTTATTTCTGAATGGATGGATCATAGATACTTGACAGATTTACTGATAGAAGATTTAGAAAACAACCATTCAGCGCTGATGCTGAAGGTACATTAGGATAATTATGAAGGTGGTAGGGGTTCAATTGCCAACTAAAATTACTCCCCATTAACTCTAGTGTAATACAAGGCTGAGATCTGCAGGAACATTACAAGATCTACCTCTGTGCGACAACGCAATCACGTGTCTCCAATTAGATATTTTTTGCGTGCCTTAGTGTGAATATGTACACGATGTGGGACGTCACTCATCTGCATGTGTATTGGAGTTGCTCAGCATTTTTTTCAGCACTCTGTGGCTGAAATGCAGTTATGAAACCCATCTAACTTTATCTGGTCAAAGAAAAGCAAAAGACAGCCGACGGCAAAAGAAAGCCAGAGACAGAAGAGATTAGCATCACCTGCGCTGGCATCGAACCAAACCAAAACAGCGTGCCAGGTCACGCCAGGAGAAGATGCTGCCCTGTCCTCTGTAAAGGCATGCAACAAGGAGCATGCTGTAGGGCTGCTGAGACATAGGGCTGAAAAGTGAATGGGATCAACTCCTATTTGTTTGCTCTTTACCTTGGGGAGCATCAGCATTTTTGCACTGTTTCCCTTGTTTTCCTGAGTCTTTGGATTCTTGGACACATTTTTGTTCATGTTAGCTCCTCGTCCGGTAGGGTAATACTATTTAATCTTCAACATAGTCTGTTTCTTCTACATGTTTCTGTCCAATTATGTCTTTCTGCTGTGGTGCAATATTACCTCAGAGATCAATGCAGTTTCATATTATCTTTTGTCATCCCAACTTCTCTTTGCCTCATCTGCCACTTTGTGCCTGTGATGCATCTCTTTGCGTCTGCTCTGTTTGACTAAGTGAAATCGAAGAGTGGGTAACACGGAACAAGGAAACAAAAGTGGCCCCTCCTAAGCTGGCTAACATTGAGGCACAGATATCAAAGACCAGAAGAGCCAACTCAATTTAATGGACTGTTAAGTAGGAGCAGAAGAGGGTTTTTTTCCCCCTTCCTCCCTTCTCTCTCTTTTTCTCACCCTCTCACCTAGCTAGCTGAAAGGCACATCTCTGTTCCAAATGAAGGGAGTGCCTGAGCCGCCAAATGGAGCAGGTTCTGTTTGATGACCCTATTTGTATTCTGTAGCTGTGCTGCTTCTGCTGACCTGGGAATGAGAGATACAGGCAGGCAGCAGCTTTATCTGGCCAACAGGCCACCCTTGGTTTCTGCCTCTATCCTCTCCTTGCTTGTCCACCAACCAAATGCCTTGTGGCGCCTTTCAATACTTTCCCTGAAATCAACTGGCCAGATGTCACACAGTTAATGCCTATTGCGAGACAAAATATTCTAGCTCGGTGTGCTCCAATCCTGTGGAGTGAAGGGTGAGCGCACAGAAGTGGGGAAGGTTTTGAGGCATGGTTTGCAACTGGAGCATAGGGTGTGCCAACTAATGTGACCACATGCCTCAAAGGGGAACAGAGGAAAATTAATATTTTTGTATTAGCTGATTTCTATTCTTAGTAGATGGTGTCCAGTGGTTTTAAAATTTAAAATGTACTCTAGTTCTTATAGAAATTCCATAGATGTGAGAATATGAGGGGAAATACCTGCAGGAAAGTGCTCATTGGCTGGCCAGTTGTCCACCTGCAAAGTGGCGTTGCCCCCGTTCCTGGTGAATCGGACCAAATGGTACTTGCCATCATTTACTGCTGTGGTTGTCTCCTTTACACTGATGTCAATGGTCCCAATGTTGAATGTCACACCTATTTTGCCTTGTTCCTGAAAAGAAACAAAGAGAAGAATAGCCAAGCAGTGGTCAGACTCCAGCATCAAATTAATCCAAATGTTTGAACACAGTAATTTACTGAAGTGGCATCAAAAGCAGTGAGCACTACTTCAGATCTGTCACGACAGTCAAAGCTAGACACATTTGACAATTTGAATTGCTACTGTACCAAATTTCCACCTACATGTATTGTTGTGCAGAAATAAATTAATTATACAATGAAGTAACTGTAAATAGTTCAATAAAGCTACTTGGATGAATGCCCGCGGCTGTTGCTAATGGTGAACTATTCAGAGAACCTGAGGACGCTAGCTCGCTACGCTTCATTATACCACTGTAATGTGATGAAAATAGGCTGCCAGCAGAGATTGTAATGATGAGTAATGCTCCCTGCAGCCTGTCACTGCAAAACTGGCAGGACAGATGCCTTTTCTGCAGCGGTCCTTACGAACAGTATGAATACCGTATGTTTTGTTTAGCTCCTAATGCTAAACTGGTTATACCATGTCCATAAATCGTGATGCCTCCCCATCATTTCCTGACTCCTCTCTCTGTGACCCCACTAATTTTCATGAGCTGCCAGCATGTTTTATTGTGACTGCTTGCGTATTCATGGGCATGGAGGCGTTACAAGCAAAAGGTTTTAGAGTGGAGGCAGGGCATGAGTGAGTGGCGCTGGGGAATGGCTGGGTTTTCTGTGTCATTTGTTTTAATCCCCCACAGGGAATCTCTCGGTATAATTACCTACTTTAGAAGTTCGGAGCAGAGGGACAGTTTCTCATAACAAAACCAGAATTACAAAGGTTTGCACAGGGGGCAAAAACGTATCCTTAGCTGATCAGCTGAGACACTGGGCCTGTTGATGTTAACAACGCTCATCAGCACAAAAGCAGTGAAAGACTTACCACTACCACTTCCGAAGATTCAGAATCTGCGGCTAACATTTCAGCCAGGAGTCTCTCCTCAACTACATGTAAGAGTCACAGGGTTTTTCTAAGAGACTAATTTTGCCAGATGCTGCATGAAGTAATTATGTTGGAACACCTACAGCCAGCGGGAGTCAGCATGTAAGTATTTTCTTTTACAAACCCAGAGTAAAAATCTGTCGCGCTATATAACATCTCCTAACATAGCGTTTGCTTGCTAAAATCATACATTTTTTAAAATTGCCTGGCGTAACTACAACTGTATTAATAATAGGATGCTCACTATTCTGAAATGTCTGCCAAACGCCAGTTTAGATGAAAACAGACTCCTCACCTTAGTCTGGTTCCGACTGAGGCTCAAACATATATACGGCATACATATATCTCCAATATCTCTGTTCACTATTGTATTGTTGTAGGTGCCAGTTTCATTTGCATATAATGAATATTCATAGATCCTTGAATTTACAATGAGAGAGACAGACCAGACCTCTTTCCATGCCCTTTTCAGGGGTTTACTAAACTTTTTTGTGGACAGAAAACAGTCAGACAATATGTTTTTCAAAGCAGAGTGCCTGTGACTGGAGTGGGACTATAAATGACACAAGATTTAAACCTGTTGACCTGCTTAGTGTTACAGGCTCTTAATACAGAACAATAATATTTTAATAAGGTCACTCTATTCTTAACACAGTCCCTCATGCTTTTACATCTCAAATGGATGCCAAGATGAAGGCTATATTAGAATAATATGCCAGATTATTATAGCAAACTGTTTTACTGCAGTGTACAGTAATAAATGAAGTAATATTCTTGTCTTGGTGCTGTAGTGTCCTGTATATTTTGTTCCTGAGTAGCACATTTTGCTGAGTTAGTTTACTCTGCATTTCTTTTATTAAAAATGAAAAAGAAATACATATGAGATCAATAAGGAACAAATTTTAACTTTTTCTACTAGTAGTTGAGCGCCAAGAAAACTTCATAATAAAGTAGATGGGTCTGCTTTTATTCTTTTAAATCAGGATCCATATTTTCCCCCAGTTTTATAAGGAAGGAAAAAGTTGTCTTAAGTATGCAGTAAAATGACCTGTGTAGTTTCCTGGACAAGACGTTTTTGAAACTCTGTGCAGTTTTCTTCACTCTTAGTTATGGTCAAAACATCCTTTCTCTCGTCATAAAAAGAGATAGGCCAAAACATTACAGTGTTCTTGAGACAGGTGACTCTCCCCTGTAACAATTCAGCTCAGCTAATAATGGAAAAAGAATGTCACCAAAGACACGAGAAAGCCTTCTCCTAAAAGCTGGGGTAGGGCACAGAGTGGGAGTCAGCTGAGCAGAATATCTGAATGTGCACTTAATGTCTCTGTCAGAGAGGCTGTAAATGGACTCTTAATTTAAGTAGCAGTCATTAAAACTTAGAGAAACACACAAATGCATACTATAGTAGTAAGTGTGTGTGTGTGTGTTTAGACTTGCACACTGCTTATCTGGCAGGAAATACACATAATCCATGGACTGGGAGAGACTAAGGTTAGCACTCAAACATGCTGATGATTTAATGTGACAAGGAGATGTTCAGTGTGTGTGTTGTGCTGTGAAAAATATTACTGAAGCATCCTGGTCCTTCTGACTAATGACAGGACCTTTCCCTGGTACAAAGAAAAACATGTCTGACAGTCTGAGTGCATACAAAGTATAGACAGGCACATCAGCACTAGTACATCCACTGTGACCTTCAGAGGCTCTGGCAGCCTCGGTCCTTCTGTGTAGTTGCATCAAAGCCACATCACTGACCCACTAATACCTACAAACAAAGACAGATCGTCACCCCCCCTGGCCCTGGTACAAACAAACAACAAAACACAACAATTGTACACCTCTGTAACTGTCGCAGTGCCTCTGGGCAGCGAGCAGACAGGGAGCTGTGTGTGGTAGTGCTTTCCAGTAGCGCACCTCGCCCTTTCTTTTGCCTTCTTCCTCTGTACTTCCCCTGTTGTCCAGCTAGCCTCTGGACAACAACCCACCCTCATGCTGCAGCAGTGTTTGACTGACAGATCCAATTACGTTTTTTATTGGCCTGTCACTCGCGAGGCGGGAAGGCACTTCATTGTCTCCTGAGCAAAGAGGAAAAATGGCTATTGTTCTCTTAGTGAAAAAGATGATGGCCACTATTCCAGGCGTAAACAAATGATGCGCGGAGAATCACTTCCAAATGTACACACATTTGAATGCAAGCAGACTTCTAAACACACGCACACAGAAAGTCACAGAGTGTAACCTTGCAATAAAGAATCTTAGCGTTAAATAGCAAAAAATATAGCCTCAATCACTAACTACAAATGAAATTACAGTAGAGAAAGTGGTAATTTCCTGCTAAGATGTGCTGAAGCCCATTTATAGTCTAACATGCCCCCACACTCTGTATTTAATGCCAATCACGAACACAGACTGTTTCACTGCCATAGGAATAGAATGAGATTATGTTGGCAGTTTGTTTGTGCGTCACTTAAGTGTACAATATGTGTGGGCATGTTGTGTTCACGCTCTATGTAACTAAGACTGATAAATGTAATTCCAGTGTACAACGCAACCCACACCTCACCTCCCTCACACCCTCTCCCTGCTGCGAGCTGGCCCAGGCTTGGCACGAGGAGCTCCAGTGGTCCCACGTGACCCAGCACACACTGACATCAGTAATCAGGGCCGCCGCAATCCAATTCAGGGCCGATCAATGCATCCAACACATGGAGTGCCCCGGGCAGAGTGAAAGAGAGAGAATCACTCAAAGCAGTGGTGGTGAGCTTGCAGACAGCTATCACAGCCCTTAGCAGACAGTTGCTGTACAGCGAACAAGCCACTCACAATAGACCAAATCCCCAGCTTGATGAATGGTCATTCGGGTAAGCCATCTGAAAGTCATTTTACGGAGGTGAGAAGGGATGAATTAGCACATTTAGCTCTGCTGGGGGGGAAAAGGAGCTGACAAAAGAGGTATGGCTCAAGAGAAAGAAATGAATACATTTATGTTGTTATGTGCCACATATCTTCTAGGAGAAAAATGTGCACCACAAATATGTTAAGGTCAAAGAATGTTATTAAAGTGGGAGTTATTTCTCCCAACAAAAGGTATTGTATTGCAATCTAACCTTGATTGAAATCTGGTACGAGCAAAGAGTAGTTGTAGTGGGATAATTCCAGTGGATCTATATTAAGTCTCTGTTGGGATGGAGAAAAGATCTGATATCAAGAATGTGAACATGTCCCAGGGTGGGAGTTTAAGTTACATATCCACCTTTCATCTGACATCAGCGCTCAAGTTAGCATTTGTGGTCAGGGACCATCAAAACTGGATCATAGAAGCAGTGGAAGTAGAATCAATAGAGTGGAGAAGCTAGAACAACATGAGACGCGCTGGATTGATGCACCTGGCCTTCACAGTGCCAAAGCCATTTATCGTCAGTAATTGACAGAGATAACTCATAGACGGCGCCGTGATTTGTAGCTGTCTGTTCTTGTGCGCATCAGGCACTAGAGTCAGAAGGTTGCTAAAGGGTAGGATGTAAGAGGCTGTTGGAGGTCTGTAGTTGTGTGTTGGCCTTTAGTGCAAGTGTTTTTTTCATGTACAGAATGTACATGCAACTCAACGGGACCCTGACTAGACAACAGTTAACGGTCCTGAAATCTTGTAACTCTATTTGTAAACTGAAATACCTAATTACAGACCAAATATCTGTATTTCAACAATACACTTGGCACCCATTTTTAAAGATTTGGTTCTTTAGTTGAACTGCCACTGACATGACAGTCGGAAGCCGAAAAGTATTGAGAAATGGTCTAAGGTGTTGCAGATTTTGGCCTTTCGCTTGCGATTTGTTATATTGTCAAAATATGTATCACACTAGCATAATCCTTTTTATCTGTGGTGCATATGTCACTGAATATGCTCATTGAGCCACTACAATACCAAGATGTCTTAGTAAAAACAATAATACAAAAAACCAACTACAATCCACAGAACACTGTCAGGTTTCACAGCAGCTTTTTCCTTGATAGAAAGTTGTTATTTGAAAACCTGGCACACAGAGACCCGTGGATTACACAGAGTAACAAGGCCAGTGATTTTGAAAAAATTGCATATTTTTAAATTTTTCAATGTGGCATGAGCCACAAAATCCTCTCTCTATTTTACTGGTGTGGCTACTGAAGCCTTAGAGATGGCCATCTAGAGGTTTGGCAAAATCTATCAAACTATCTGCATGGACAGACACCAATTATAGTTAGTGTGAATAATTCTGTGAAATGTCAATGAACTACGTGTTGAATTAAGCCCTTATACTGTAACTCGAGCAATTATTGACTTTAGCCAGTCATGAAAGGCACATAAGGTCTCAAAGAAGAAAGAAGAGGCAGAAATACATATTTTAATGACATGAATAGATTTGACATAGTGTACATGCAGCTGCTCAAAGCAGTGATTCATATCAGGTACTGCTGACAGACAAGAAACACAAAAAGCCACTCATTTAGGAAAAGATATACTCTACAGTCGCACTGAATAAAAGGCTGCTACACAGTTTTACTTTCTCACACTAGGAGCAGGCTGTGGAGTTCAGGGCTCCTGCCATGTACAGTGACAGCCTTAATGCACTATTCAAGTAAAAATTCCTCTGAAAACTGTGAAATTCTATTAATCATTAATTGGCTCAAATGTTCATTCAGACATTCACAATCGGCTGCAGTGCTGTTGTGAGAGGTGATGTGAGAGGATGCAAGGCACAGAGGCCTGAAATATTGATCACACCTAAAAGAACCCAGTGGTCTAAAACAAGATGTATTTCACACCTGAGTGAGTCAGGAACAGCTTCATTGAATGGACAGGAACAAAATGGCTTCCACTTCGCCTTACTTAGTGCTACTGTAGGTAATTGTTGGGATAATACCAGTGAGTGCATTAGCTAGATGGTTAATGCACAGGAGTGCCAGCTAGTGTTAGCCCAGACTGAAGAGGAATCATTGCATTTTTAATCTAAATACAAGCAGCAGTGTTGCCAGGGAAGGTAATGGCTTTGACTTCTGCGCTCGGGCTCAATGTCAAACTCTGAGCCTCACTCTTTGATCCTCTTGCCGCAGAATATGAATCGCGCAGGGTCAGCCTAATCAATTATTTACACCCACTCTTTCTCTATTTCCTGTTTGTCCGCTCTTGTGGCTGTAACTTGCCCTGACACTAATGGCGGACGACCTGGTGAAAACATTTATCAATGTTACCGCAGAGTCCTTTCTAGCTCTATACTATCACTTTCAGCCTTTTGGAACTTAGACTACTGACACTGCACTGATCCTAATCATCTTTAACATACTTTACTGTCTGTGTCTCGACTGCATTGTCCCAGTAAAGTCACTTTAAGAACCTTTGGTTGCTGAATCCTGTACTGCAAATGAATCAATTCATCTAATACATGGTTTACTCTAAAAACTTGTCTTGGGTGGAAGTCGGGATTAACTGTCTACTTTGCTACTGTACATTGTTTGTATATAAATATGTTGAATGTATAACATGGTAACTTGCATTTCACTTCAAATATCAGAAATTCTATCGTATGCAACAAATAAAAGCCTCAAATTTAATGTTTTGTAATTTAAAAATCGCTATGTTTTACTATCAGCTTCTATCTAAGAATTATGTATTCGCTACATCCAGACATTTAAACTATGAATTTGCATTTTCACACGTATGGCATGGTTGGTGAAAATGACTACAAGCAGAACTTCCACATAATTATGGTCCTTCAAATGTATAACCACACATCACTTTGTTACAACATGTTATTAAAGATTGCCCACAGAAAAAAATATAGAAAGGAGATCTATTCAAAGGCGCTGTTTATGGTCAGAATGTTACACAGCTTAAGTAATTATAATGCATACCACCTAATTACAAGCTTGCTAAATCACAGAAACATAGTGAAACATCTGCAATTAATTTTCATCTGTGTGACCTGCTGCTGTACTACTTCATTTGCACCATTACAGTGCAGGGCGCTTTGACCACCAACCATCAGGCCATACACAAGAGCAACAGAACATTCATACATACACGCGCTTTCAGCACTGCCAGGAACATTTTAATATTCACCTTGGACTGATGTTTTGCATTTAAGGAGGTGCTGTGCCTGATAGCATTTACTCAGTTCAGAATTGACTCCATTCACTCACAGTAGCCCTGTTCCAGCGTCCAATAAAGAAAAAGCAGGTCTTGTGTGACTTCACACTGTGCAGTGTTGGGCTACAGTCCTCGCATGCCAGGGGGCTCATTTAGGGGAAAAAAAAGACCCAATGAATGGGATTTGTGCTGGATGGAATAATATGCTGTGAAAGTCCATTAGGGACTAGGCTAATGAAATTGAAACAGCTTGGTGATCAAATTAGAATCTGTTCGGCAGATATTTAATTTAATGTGCTGCTGAATTCGAGCACTTTCTATTTGGTAAAACCAGTGCACAATAAATCAATCAGGGACGCAATTCATCCTACATTCTCTCCTCTTATTTTTCTGAAATGAACTTCTTTCCAATGTCTGTATTTGCACAAAGCCTAAATCACATTATTGTCTAAAACAAAACAGACTAAAGAGTTTAAGTAAAAGTAACTGGAAAAAAGTAAAGTCATACCAGTGTACCACACAAAGAGACTTTATCTTTGACCTTTGAGTCTGTTTTCCCATAGAGAATACTTTCAGTCAGAATCACATGCGTCGCTGCAGCTGTTTGGTAAAGAGTCACAGGGTGAAATTATTTGAATAGACACACAAAAGAATTCAGCTTGTTTGAAGAGCTGCCCTCTGTATTTTGCACGCTCTCCTTACCATGTCGGGGCTAATATGCAAAGCAAAACCACACTGGGAGAAAGAGAAAGAGAGAGGGAAACAGTATAGGAAAAAAACAAACTATTTCAGATAGCATATCATCCCAATTAACAAAACGGATGGTAATTATTGGAACAAGAGATACAAATTCTAAATATGGGGGCAGCAATGCTACAGAGGCTATTTCTAATAAAACGGGATGGACATAGTTGCTCTGTTGTCTGGTGTGTGGCAGTCATAAAACCGCCTTTGAACGTCAAGCAAAGCCTGGACCACAAGTCACTAAGTGTGAAAAAACATACAAAGATGTTTAGAGAGAGAAAGAGGCGCCGCTTCTCATCCATCTGTTTATTCAAACATACTATTCTGGGCACGCACTTCCAGGCACAAACAGACGGGCTGATGAATGTAAACACACGCGTGTGCACACGAACACGCACAAATAGACACAAACTGTTGTTTTTTTTATTTTATTTTGTCACAGCCCTTGTTTGTCCAATGTTGTCTCTGCACGCTGCATTAAAATTAGAAGTGCTAACACCCACATGCCCGGGAACAGGTGTTAAAATGCTAATGCTAATGGCTGGCATCGACACTAGACAGTGTTCTGATCCATCATCCTGGTATGTCAGGTCTAAATTGTTGAGGGTAAAGGGAAGGAGAAGAGGGGAGAGGTGCGTGCTCCCCAATCACAGGAGATGATGAGGCAGAAAAAAGGGGCTCCTTTGTTGTCCGCCAAGGGGGAAGTAGTTGCCAACACTGGCGCCAAAGCTAGTTGGATCACCCCAAAAGACGCTGGCAACAGAGGAGTGGGTGGTCTGTTGCCAAGGGTAACCTGTCTGGGATCAAGACTCTACCCTCCACCTCGCCTGCATAGGCATCAGGGATGAAGGCAGAGGGAAAGGAACGCAAAGAGAGAGAAATGATTCACAGGATGAAAGTGAAAGTGAAGAAAAAATACACTAGTTAGTGAGAGGCTATGAGGTGAAGTGGAGGGAGAGAGAGCTGCAGAAAAATGATGACTGAAAATAGAGTGCATGAGGCACCCCGGTCCAAACTACACTCCTTTTTTTTTTTCTACTGCTTTCCATTTGTCTGTCTTTGATAGTCTACTGAAGAGGAGACTCATTTTATTTTGATTTGAGATTCATTTACTTTCAAATCCACCAAGTCTCTCTGTGATAATATCAATTCGTGGGTCGCTCCCTCCCACTAAGCACTGAAGACAAAGATTGCTGCTGTTTAAATTCACACCATTTGCAGTGTAATTGCTTCAACTTGGAGAGATTATGATTCAGTAAGAAGATAAAGTGCATCTCCAGCTGCTATAAAAACTGTTATAATGAAGACATATTAGTGGAGCTTGTAAAATGTGTACAAAACAACACCTGCATGACCGACATAGTTAACCAAACAGATAACATTCATAGCACAACCTCATGTCATATTTCAGGAGTGGTGGAGCACATTTACTCAAGTATTGTAGAACGTTGGACGACATGGATATTCCTTTATTTACATTATATTATATTATATTTTATTTTTATTTGACAAGTTATTTTTTATTCTTTGATTTTACACAAAAATGCGTATAAAACATGCAAAACAATGCATTATTAAAGATTAATGGAGCTAATCTTATGGACTTCAGGCCCTTTTTGCCTTTCAGACCTGAGTTGTTAGTAAATTATAGTTGGTAAAAAATTTTGATAAGTTTGTGTAGAACTTTGTTTTGATTACGCCCACAATTCCACTTTGACTTGCTTCCTGTCGTTCCAGAAACTTGGCATTTAACCACATCATCCCTCAGATTTATCTTTCCACCATTTAGAGCGGCCTGATCTGTAGGTTAACTTAACTGGAAATTTAATAATGCTATATATAATAATAAATCCAAATTAGCAGAACTACATTTTGAGTACTTTTTTAGCAAATATGGCTGATAATCACACATAAGTATGATTCTGAATACAACATTTTCACTTGTAACACAGTATTATGACACTGATGTGTTGGTATTTTTACTTTACTGTAAGTAGGGGATCTGAATAATAATAATGACACTGAAGTGTGGTCAGGAGGAACTGGGAGTCGCACCACTAACCACAGGGTTCACAGACAACTGTTCTACCAACTGAGCTACATGCCGCCCCAATACTTCTTCCATCACTGTCCTTTTATGACAATCAGTTATCTTAACCTGCTCTCTTGCCAGACACCGTGCTGTAACCTCGGGTGAGCTAATCAAATGTATGAATGAATACCTGAATGGACATAATGTAGCAGTGGAGTCAAAACTCTCCTGTGGCGATGGCTCAGAAACCACACTGGGCAACATATGCCGTCTCTGCGTGCAAGGCTGTCATGTCAGCTTGATACTGGTCACCAGTCCAAGTCTCGCTTTGCATTTATTCATTTCCAATTCATGACCACATTCAGTGCATTGGAGCTGTGTTAAATCAACCAGAACCATATCAAACTGTCTGGAATGCATTAAAGAGATGATGAGCTCTGATGATTGATAAAAGATGTTTTTGAAGCAATTATCTGACCGATTGTTAGTCTTTCTCTTACATCATGGAGCAAAACAATATTTAGGTAATGAGACAGAGTTTTGTAAAAATGAGATGGTTGTGTTCAGGTAAAAGTAAAATTTGGGAGTGAGTTACACCAGCCTTTGTTTTTTTTTGGAGATAAGGCAAGGTACCAGGCCCCCTGCTGCTAAGCACAGTAGGATATCTCAGCAGCTGTCTAAATGTGTTGGTGCAGTTTAAAACAACTTTCATGTGTGTTTTGAGGCTGAGCGGTCATATGGACAGAGGGCATTGGGATAGAAAGGTAGAATGAACAAACAGTAGCCATATTCAGGAATAAAAAATAAAGACACAGAAAAAGGGGAGCACTAAAATGGAGAGATGAATAGCCACCACCTAAAATGGCTGAATAAACAGGAGGAAATCTAGGTCGGTCTGTCTCTCCCACTTCAAGGAACATTCAGGCAAGTGTCCTACTTCTTGAATGCTTTGGACACTTTCAGGGCAAGCTGTCGTCAAAATGAGTCTCCCCTACACTTAATATGTTCCAGCTATGAGGGCAGTATTATTTATGAACTACAAAATAATAGTAAATTTTCATTCACGTTCAGTCTTCCTACGTGCTTGTCCTTCCTTGTCAATTATTCTTCATAATTATTTTTTCACCACCATTTCGAAAAGGCATTATTTTTCATGAAATTAATTGGCCCAAACGTAATAAGGCACCAGTCATTTTTAAAGGCAATTTTCTTTTCCATAATGTGAAACTGCTAAAAAGATAAGTGCATATCAAAGGCTCAGCAGATAGCACTCATTGCTGCTCTCACAATTAAGAGCGCTGCCTGCAGAGAGGAGGCATGAAATCTAGGTGATTGGAATGCAAGGAGACACCAATGTAATTCTGAGAAACGCTATTAACGTTAATCGGGGCTCCAAATGATTGATTATGGTGATGCCTTCTTGCAATACTGGGAGCCATGCATGCATGCTGATGCATGTCACCTGTTGGGCGCATGTCAGAGTGCACGATCAAATAAGCTAATTTGCTTATCGGTGTACTTTTATCAGGATTTTTAGGATTTGGTGGCAAGATTGTGATAAATACTGATGAATGAAACTGTGGTGTGTGAAAATGTGAGTGATGTGATGTCAAATCCTTTATGCACTTGGATGCTTTTTCCCACCCAGTAACCATACAGATGTGCCAGAGAGAGACATATAGATACAGATAGGTATGTTGGCACATATATATCTTTATTTCTTTCTATTCTGCAATAACTACATAGAGGTTTGCAGAGGGCACATAATGGTGAGCCAGAGAAAGTGAGAAATATATTGTCTATCTTGAGAGATGGTGGGATGTTTTTTTAAAATGTCACACAGACTCTTAGGGTCTGTTCTGGATCAGTCTGTCGTTGCTGCAGAACAAGACTGAAGACTGAAGAACCCTCATTCACTCACAAACAGAAGGGTATACGTACATGATCACACAGCTTCTGCCACCTTCACTACTTGGAAGTATCCAAAAGCAGGAGTGGATAAAAGCACACACACATCCTGAGATGTTAATTTTGATGCATGTGACAGTACATAAACTTAACTGCAAAGGCCTGAGGTCTTCACAAATTTTAACAGAAATTTGCTTCTTTTTAGAAGACTAAGTCTAAAGAGCAGCACAGGCTCACAAAAACACATTACCGCAGACGCTTTCAAAGGCAATTTTCCCTTTGCTAATGCCAAGCAAGCGCTCTGTGCTCCACATGAATTAGGGGAGATAGAAAGCTTGTTCATGCATAGATTCTAGTGTGCAAAATTTCAGTCAAAAGCCAAAAATACAAACAGGTCACAAATAATTCAGATGAGTAGTCCAGCCGTTCTTTAAGAAACTTCAAGAGGGGTAGGAGGAAAGACTGGGATAAAGAGAATGAAGACTACAACTCCAAATGCTTCCTTCCCCATCTGTGTTTGCCATAGTGGAGCAAATATTACCTTACTCAATTTTTTCTTTTCATCTCCCTGCACCCACTGAAAAAAATGCCCACCCACCGCCATCATCTTCTTCTTTCACCAAAGCTAGAGGAAAACTAGATGGTGCCTCTTTCCCTGTGCCAGATGTTGTGGATACTGCGGGCCAAGTTGGGCACAGTGGGCGTCTGTCATTTCGGACTCACTGTCGGGTGAGTTTATCTGTCATAGAAGGCGTCCTTACACCGCAGCCCCTGAAGGGAGATTAGACATGCTGCACTGACTCTCTCTACCTCTACTGTTTTCCCTCTCTCTCTCTCCATATTTCTAGTTCTTGTCTGTTTCTCTCTGCCCATCAATATTCCCTCTCTCTAGCTGTCACTGTCTCTGTCCTCTATCTCATTCTCTCTACCTTCTCCCTTCCGTTCCGTCCTGCTATTTGTCAGTGTGCGCTCCACTGAGCCAGGACTGCGAACAGGTTACAGTAGCTGAGAGGGGAGGTCCACCAGGATCAGCCATGCACGGCACAGATGGGCCTTCTTGTCCATTCAGCAAGATTGCTGACACAGGTTATAGCATAAAAATGCACATGATGTATTTCAATCCCTTCTCTCTGCTACATTTGACAGCTAAGCTAGTGAAATAATGTCAGATTACGCTTTATACTATGTCAAAAACGCATGGCTGTCACTGCCAACATCCATTGTTTTTCCCTTCTAAGTTGCCAGCAGGTTGTGGGGCAGATTTCCTGCAAAACATTTAAAAAAATGTACCTTCTATGCTATGGCCAATAGCATTCATCTGCAACAGCTTGGATAATAAATAGCCATTTAAGAATTTAAAACTCGTCGAAAACTGCAGGCGGTTACACAATAATTGCACAAATAAAAAAACCCTGCAGTATCTATACAGTAACTATAGTCTGTGGGCACACAAAGCTCAAATAAACTAAAGCCAAAACAAGTTTTAATCTCATCCCTGCCAGCTCTGCAGAAGACTATTTTTCATAGTGAATTTTATAATTAGAGTGTTATCCAACTTGTGCCATCCCCCGAGTGGCAGCATTGGCACATAAGAGGAGAAGGCCCCTTGGAGGCTTTTCCAAGCAAAAGGCGTATGTAATGAGTCATGAGGTCTCTCTTCGCTCCAAATGACATTAATTGCTGTCCAGGCAGAAGCCTGCTGGAAAATGGCCAACACATGCGCAGGTTAAGGCAATTCAACACTGCAGCCACATTTCATTTTTCCTGAAACGTGTGCAGTTACATCATGTGTAGGTTAAGAATGGTCATTAATCAAAGAACAGTCTCATCTGCCAGAGAGAAAATATGATAAACACTATACTGGATTTCTAGTGAATGTGTAAAGAATAAAGTAAAGAAATGTACGTCTTTCTTCCTCTTCTATGGTCAGTCTGGCATGTTCTAGCGAGATGTGAATGAATTAAAGATAATGTGCTCTTCAGATTTCAAAAATGAACTTAATCAAAGGGAACTTATGAAATTCAGAGGGGGGAGATATAGAAGGTTCTGGGGGGTGGTCAAGAGAGCTGTGCTTTCATGCATGTCCAATGCCCTAACATCTGACACCTTTGTGCTGACTTGTACTGTCATGGCCATAGGCTTACATCTTCCAGAGAGTAGGACAGAGGGGGGTTATCAGACAGGGAATGAAAGTACAGAGTGCTGACCCTATTTTTACTTTTAAACTGAATGTGCATTCTGTGGCTGCCAAACAAAACATTCTAAATATTAGAAATTATAATATTCTTGGCTTTAGAATGTTTTCATTGTATTTGTGATTTAGGAGAATGTCGGACATTTTGCTTTATTTCATGTGTTCTGCAATTTGATAAGACGCACACAACTGAAGACTAATGGTCAAAATTTTGTGTTGTGTAAGCCATGATATATTAGTGTTCAGTTACTAGTATGTAAGGAATGCAAATACTAAGTTTACATTTAGACCCTACTCCCTGGTAAATGCCACAACAGCTTTTTTCATCAACATCATGCCAATGCATTTACAGGTTTTACTCTTCACAGTGGGTAGACTGACTTTTAGTTGCACTTTTCCTAGGAAATGTAATATATATTGCAAATACCCACTCTATTTGTATTTACAAAGATTATATACTTACAGGGAGTACATATTTCATATAGTTTAGTCTTGTTATTTTTGTTAATTTGGGTTATGGATTTAAATATATCCTTAACGTGTATGGCTGGAAAAGTGCAAGAGATTTATTTAAAACAAGTAATGCAATGCCTGCAATTTAGAATGAAACAGATGTTTAGGTGATCTGCTGTGCCCTGACCTTGGTTTACATTGTCATTTCATGTCAGTTCATAAGTCAAGGTGTCCCAAATAAATACTGTACATATTCTCCAAATAATTCATTCAAAATATTCAAGAATTTGTCAAATAAAGTACGGTAACAGCTTCCGTTGTAGCTATCAGGGAAAGTATAGGATCTTTAAGACAAAACATCACTTAAAAATTCAATACTCCGAGACAGTTCCAGTCCAGGTACACTGACTTAAATAACTCTAAAAAATTTAAGGTGACAACTGCCTCTGAAAAGAATTACCACAATACAACGAGGATCACGTAGTGACCATAGTTTGAAGCACAAGAGTAGATTCTTGCTTCCATTTGCTTTTGATTTAACCTCTAATCCTTGCTCTTAAAGTGACCCACAGCAGAAACTATAAACCAGCCAGAAAAATCTCCAACCAACCAATACATGCATAGATCTCAGAGAGACACTATGTTACCAGGATAAAAAGGTCACAGCCTTATTGGTTGACTTGGATTCTACTGGGAACCGCGGCTTGTGCGGAGCCAGCTTTGACCTGACAGGAAATGTGCGGTGTGTGTCTGTGTGTGCATGCTGGGGCACAGAAGGAGCGTTTTGCAGAACTGAAGCTAACACTAAAAATAGAATTTTTTTTTTCTACAATAGACAGACAGAGGAAATGGCTTATGGCAAAGGAGGAGCAGAACAATAGAGGTGGAGACAGGGGAGTTGGCTGTCATGTCCTTGGCCATCTGCCCCACTGCCTGCCCAGAACATTTGAGGATCAATACTGTAAAACTCTGAGATACTCTCTATAACCTGATTCAGTGCTTTTAATAATTCTATATAGGAGACATCCAGATGGAAATATTTTTATCCCTATAGATTGGTTTGCTGATGATCCCAGCTTCACAAAAAAGTGATATAGTCTTTTTTTGTCTCCTTGTCAATAGAGCTTTGTCATGGTGAGAGTCAATAATAGGAGGATTGAATAAATACAAACTCACTCTCGGTAAAATGCACAGGTGCTCGCTTTCACATTTTCACTCCATCTGTGAAGGAGCTTCGCACTCAAATTTGATCCCCCTTTTTTTATCAGTCAGGAGAGAGAGAGAAAAACAACTTCTTACTGCTTTTTTTTTAACCAGCAGGCACTTAATCCTCCATGAATACATTTGCAGTGTGTACATATGTGTACGTACGTGTATGTTTGTGAGTGAGCCAATCTGCCACACTGTCGCTGATACTGAAGGCAGAAGACTTTTTTCTTGCCTCCTTTCCACTAGATTTATTTTCTAATGTTGACGTTTATCACTTGAGCATGCCTGCAATTCATCATCCCCTCTTCTTGTCGATAATCCGAAAGGGAGTCAATTTGCTAAAATGTGAATCTCTTTCTATTATTTGGTTTTACTCCCCTGCTCGCTCTCTCTCCGTCTCTGTCTTCCTATCCGTCTCTTTTTGTCCTGTGGAGACTCAGGTGAGGAGCAGAGAGTGGCTGTAACAGGGTTATGCCTAGCCTTGCGGGAGGATTTAGCAGCGTCTTTTGAGCTAAGATGGCATCTTGGCTTGTGTGTGAGATAGACCTCAATCAATTCCAAATCCCTCTGATCTTTCATTAGGTGCTCGTCACAAGCTGTCCCGCTCATCACTCAACCACACATAGCACACTGTAGCGTCTGGAGCTGGGTAAATAGAGGAAATTATAAAATGATGCTGCTGCTGTCTGAACTGAGGTGCTTTGATCTCAGACGGCATCTGTCTCCATCTAAGAAAGTGCAGATACTTAAAGACGGAGTTAGGTGCAGTTAGGGCCAGTTTTCAGTTGATATGGCAAGAATGTTAGAAAATAGATGCGCATTTACACATCAAGCAGAAATGGAGCATTTATTTAGAATCATGTTTCATGTCCACCTGACAAATGCGTGCAATATTAAATCTCTTAAGCTCTTTAGTTTTTAGTCTCTGCCAGCTCCTAAGATAAATATCTGGCTGTTAAGCTGCTAAACGCTGCACTGTGTTCACCAGTTGCTAAATGTGCCTTCTGTTTCTGGTCAGGTGTTTGCTGTTGCTTTTAGCGCACTACTTGCCAGTACAGCATCATGCACACTTTATATCATTATAACTGTGTGGTTCTTTAATATTTATGAAGTCTGATGAAATCTTTGAACGCTAACTTTTTTTTGTGGCTGCAGCCTTGTTTCGGCTTTTTTTACATACATGTCTTCTGATGACTCCATGATTAAAGTATGGTAATTACTTTAATTAAATTCCATTAAATTAATTAAATGTGGAATAAGGAATGAGAAATTGTTTAGATCTTTCAAATCACGTGCTCTAGACTACTAGCATCACATTTCTGCTACCATGACAAAAAAGTGGTTAAAAAAGTGGTTTAGCAGCAGAGTGGAGGTATAACAATAAAATCTCCACTGCAGAAATGGCCATTCTGTCTACACCTCTGTGAGTATAACCTTGGCCTCTACTAGGGGCTTTAGTAGAGTCATTTTTCGCACTGCAGCTGAATTCAAACCGACTGACCGCCCAGCTTCCAGCGCTCCCAATCTAGGCTTTAGTGTGAAAACAATAGTGCTGTGGCACTGTAGCAGAAAAAGAAAGAAAGAGAGAGATAAGAAAGAGTGAGAGATAAAAGGAAGAAACTGGGTGGGTGGTGGTGTTGTTTGGCGGTGGTGGGGTGGCAGCGTCAGAGTGAGACAGAAAGGCAACGCATAATTTGGAATTCACAGCCAATGTGCTTGTGTGCTGAGACCTATCTGAGCCAAGTTTGTCTCTGATGCTGCTCTGAATTCTAAAATACCCACATCTCTCTATCTCTCTCCCCAACTTCTTTTCCTCCCACCTCTTCCTATTCTTTTTTCTTCTCTTTTTCATTCAGCCTCTTATATTTGTTCTACTTTTGGATGTACACGATGCTCCACTCTCTGTCTCTTTCATCTTCTCCTTCTGTCTCTTCATCACTGCGAGAATGGGATTCATGTCCTACCGTGAAACTGTGAAAACACAAGCATCCCCCAGAGGGGTGTCTGTCAGAGAGCAAAGTAAGGAGAGAGAGGAACACTGTTTGTTGTTTCTCATTGAATTTTTCATCTTAATCCATGAAACGTACATCACTGTGGCCAGGGCTAAGGCCACAGACCACATGAGTATATTGTAATAATGTTGCTGTGTTTGTCCAGCTTGAGCAGTTATTGCTGCTGCTCTACTGAAATAGAAATAGGAGGTGTGTGTGTGTGTGTACTACATAAACTGTTCCCCCTGAAGTGCCTTTGGTTGACACGAATGACAGACAGATGTCCCTGAAGACTAATGTTTGAAGTGTCAGTGTCAGTGTACTGAGGTGTAAGAATTTGTTGAAGGAGCTTGTGAAAATGTGTGCGTGCTGTGTGTGTTTATATACTGTACGTACGTAGCTGAGAGTGAAAGAATAAGTGAGAGTGAGCATGTGGGTGGGTGTGTACGAGAACCAGAGAGCGAGAAATAAAGAGTGTGGGTGCTTGTGTTACATATGTTTGTGAGCATCCATGCATGTGCTTGTTTGAGGAAAATACAAGACACAAAGAGGCTTTCGGTGTAATGTGCATTTAAGTGCATCTTTTTCTGTCTTCAGTCAAAGCCAAGGTTCCCACTGATTAATTATTTAAAGCCACAGGCATCAAACTCCCAACCTCCTCCTTGATTATCCTGAGTCAACTCACGAATGCCAGTGACATCACTTAACCAGAGGACCAACTTCACGACCTTCAAGTATCTTTTTTAAACTTTAAATTTACTAAAGCATGAGCTGGAAACAAGTTAAAGATACAATATCTAACTTTTTTTTTTCTTCGTGGAAATCTGCTCCAAAACTTGGAGAGATGCAGAGGTGCTGTTAAAGTTTCCTGTGATACGAATTCACTGAACAGCACTGCCAGCAGCACAGACATATTAGCTCCTATACTATTTGCCTTTTTAACCAATCAGAGAATTTCTATCTATTTCTGCTTAAACAGCAAGTTTTCCCATTTATTGCAATTTTATAATGATGACTACTTGAGGTACTAGTCATAGCACATCAGGCAGAGGTACATCTGGGAAAAGCATTTATTTCAAGCGTCATTCTTGTGCTAGCTTAGGTTTCATATTGTAGCTTTATAAATACAAAAATGTATGTGACTATCAATGCAATCCATCCATAATCTTACTAAAGAAGATCCACTTTAGCAAAAAACCAAACCAACACCAAAGAGAAGTTATCAAAGTAACTTAAATGCATGTTTTGCTCAATAATAAGCACTGCAGACATTGCTGAATTTCCAACCAGGCAAAGCAGACTACTGCCCTGAGGCTCGAGGCTCCCGGGGACCCATTAAGCCCCAGGTTCACTGCATGTCAGCTGGTAGTAATTAATTAATTGCAAATTTGTTTTGCAATTTCACATCAATAAAATCAACTGATGCAGACCCTGCAGTGTGTCATTAAAATTGCCACAAATTAACTTAAACATGGGGTAAAGAAACATTATTTGATCACAGGTTAACTGGATCGCTCTCAGAGCCAGTATTCACCTCGTTATGAGCCAGACTCAATTTCCTCGTCACCGTGAACTTATATTTGTTTATTTTAGGCCACCGACTAAATTGCTGCTATGTTAACCTTATATAATTCTTCATAAACAATTTTATGATCATATAGTGTTTCCCACCTTCTTTTGTAGGAACCTACCACAGCATGTAAATGTTTACCTCACACGCATATGTCCACTCACCATCTGGTAGCTGGTTTGCTAGTTAAGCTCAGCCTGCTGTGAAATGTCATTATGGCAACGGTGTTAGCCTCTGGGAAGGTGCAGCACTAATCATCAATTGTTACATAAACCTGTCAAAGTGCCAATAATGTTTTTGTAATGACAACATTAAGTTATCGTTAGTTATTTTCATCGGTTTTAAAGTAAAATAACACAGTGTGTGTTGTATCAGCTGGGAAATCTGAATAATAAAGCAGTGAAGATAGAAATGACTCTGCTGTTCAGCTGCAGAATAATACTTATTTATCAGCAACGTTACAATAATGCTGAGCACATGTACTGCATGCAACTACTGCAGCAAGGTATATTTTCCTAGCTTTTTATTTCCGTGCAGGGAATCAAATGTGGGAGGTAAGGAAATACAAAGTCAAATAATAAGCTGTAATGTTATCAGAGGCCATGAGCCATAACCTCGATAATATCTATCTTTCCCTGCCGAGGTAGAGGAACTTGATAGAAGCAATACATTGCTGGCCGTATACGCGCTGATGCACACCGGTACACATCAAACATCTTATATTATGTCTGTCAGACGGCAATGGAGTAAGAGAGCGAGGGAGAGATGGGGAGACAGACACTGTTAGACATACACACATAGAGGCAGAAAGATGGATGGATGGGCAGAGACAGGAGAGCGTGAGGAACTGAATGAATAACGCATGTGTACCGCTGCATTAATACATTAAAAAATACATGCATTTGTTTATGTTTGCATGTAACATATGTAAAGAAAATGGGAAATGGAGACAGTACGGCCTGTGCGAAAGTCACCCATCTCATTTCACATCTTGTGTCTGCACTAGGGTTTTCAATTATCCAGCAGCCGCACCTTTTCTCCCTGTGAATTAGCATGAGGGGAAAACTCAAGTGGGTAATGAAATTCCGGGTGCTGTCACTCCATATAAAATATGAGCCCGATTCGTTGTCAATATGTTTTTGAGAGAGCGAAAAGATTTGAAACATCTCTACGGATGAAAATGAAGGTGTGAATACGTGTGTTAAGACATCTGGAGCATCTCTCCATCGAGCTGGGGAAAGTTTTACGAACGTCCTTCTTATCAGCGTACAGCATCAAGGTTTATACGTAGTTCAAACAAGCTTAGGTTTAAAGTGCTTTAAAATTATATGTGAAACTTAAATGTCACATTTATCCACATGATGGCAGTTGGAATTTATTGTAATGACTGTAGATGCAGTGCAGCATATTTTTAAGTTACCTCTACAGAGAATGTGCTGCATTACTTGCAGAGTCTTTATCTTGTCAGGTGTCTTGCTGTGATTTCCACCTTAATTGGAAACCAAAAAAGAGCTGTCAGACATAAAAGTTGAAGGAGCGTTCTCCAATTCGGCTTCGCCCTGACTCCAACTTGTCACCTATGACGTCTCCACAGAAGTGAGTTCATCTGAGCTCACTGAAGCAACGCTTACACTATCTACTGTAGTGTTTAAACAATCTTAAAGAAAACATATGGGACCGTTCTGGTGGCTGGTGTACACACAGTGTAAACTATGTGAACCCTTTTTTATATTTGCTGCATTCGTGATATCTCTCTTTTACTGTATTTATCTTTAGATCCTCCCAGTGAGTGGTGATTAGAATTGATGATATCCAAGTAACAAGGTTGTGTCTTCAAAAGAAAAGGAAGTACACTATTCCCTTTAATATCCACATAATATTTTGAGAGTTTTAAAAAGTTCAACCTTGAATATAATTCACCATCTTCAGCAGAGTTTTCACTGTTATGAGGTTGCGTCAATGTCTTTCAAGCGGTTTCTTTTATGTTTACTGTATGTCTATAATTGCCCTGTAGTTTCTGTATTTTTTATGTTTATTTTTCAACATGAGTGATGTAGTTGAGAAGGGATTCTGAAGGATTTCTCTCACTCTGTTGGTGTGTGTGTGTGTGTGTGTTACATCTTGGGTAATCTTCACCTGCAGTCATGTGCAGTCCCTGGTGAGAGACCGTGTGAGTCACGACCGGCACATCTAGCCCACGGCTTACAGTTTTTCAGGCATGGATTTAAGCTTACAGACACAAACACACGCACGCACACACTTTAACGTTTACATACCCCACATAGACACACAAATCACTGCGGTATTGCCATAAGTCCCCCTTTTGGCTAATCTTTCACTGAAAAGTCACCTGCGATACAAGCATCTTTGATATTTGTTTTCCACGCAGCTTAAGGTTCATATACTGTATTAGCATTCACGAATCACAAGATGTCACCTGACAAGGATTATACACTCTGCATTCAGAAAAACAAACGAACCCTTAAATGAAACACCGGTGATGGCGAAATGTTGTGCTCACCTCCGCAAATTGCCCCTCAGATTTCAAACCAAGCATGCAGTTGTTCTTAGCAGTTAAAATGTAAACACTACAATCAGCATTTTAATTCATGATTGCCAAACAAGCCGTAAGCTAATCACAGAGAGGAGGGAGAGGAGATAATGAAGAAAGCAAAAGAGAGAGGAAGACTAAGGCGGGAGTCAGTGATTAGGTCTTGCCTCGAAACGTCTGTATTGCTCTGTGCTCTTGGCTCTGCATGTTTAAGAAAAAAATATTTATTCCAATAGTTTTTTTGTCTGAGTAAACTGCAAGCACAGGAAATTTACGTCAAAGTCAAGGTCAGTGAAGTGTCCTCCTGGTGAAGTTTTTTATTCGTGAAGAACGTGGTGAATCTATATGCAATGAAAATCAGCAGAATCATTTTCCTTTCTGTTGACTCTAGCACCTCATAAATTCAGCTGTTTGAGATATTCTAGTTTGTCTATCCAGACATTAGTGTGCTGATTTTCAAGTAGTGACCTAATAATTGCAAAGGCTAAGGTGATGACCCTGGGCCTGATAAGGCCTTTGGTTAGACCTATATCTAGAATCGACAGGCGTACTGCCATTAACCTTTTCCTGCACATTAATTAGGACCTGACATCTGTCATTACACGTTATTATATGTTAACACATTTCTACCACACATAAACCTTGAAGAGACAGTAGAGTTGGTTTAGTTAAAAATTAAATCATGTTCGAACTGTGAAAAGCAGATTGTAGATCAAATATTCCCACAACTGGAAAACTGCAGAGGAACAAAGTCTAATGTGGGACAAATGAAAATGTGTTATCCAGACAACAACAAACACTAGAAGTGAGGTCAAGCAGTGGCATGTTTTCCTCAAGATTCACCAGTCTGGCAGCTAAATATTCACTCAAGAACTGATTAATTATTTACTGTTTACCTGTGGCAAAAATTCTAGCATTTTTCAGTGCTGCGATTTTTGCCAAGTATTTTATAGTTCAAGGCTACAATTATTGTTAATATTAAATGAAGCCCTCTTTGTTTGTACACCCTTCCTTAACAATAAATCATATGAAATATTAGTGGTGGAATGTAACCCACGCAGTAAGAAAACACACACACACACACACACACACACACACACACACACACACACACACACATGCTGCTTCTCTGAATGAATTGGCAAAGTCTACAGTAGCTTTTTTCTATTAATAAATTCATTAGTACCATGAGACTGGAGGAATGAAGACATTCACCGCTCAATGACTCGCAGCCAAATTATAAGAGATACCCTGCTTGGCTAGCTATGCTGTGATATCTAAAACGAAGAGTTAAAAATGCATCCCTTTTCCTTCTTTTAGAAATCTGTCCAATTACTCAGTCGATTAGAAACGTACAGGGAGGCGTTTCCCACATCGCCCCTCACAACCTACAGTACGTCTTTAGCGATTTCTCCCCATCCATGCCACTCCAATTCCTCCCTCACCTTCACACACACACACACACACACACACACACACACACACACACACACACACACACACACACACACACACACACAC
>JAUYWH010000016.1:4630548-4700290 GCA_034779795.1 Ctenopoma multispine
CACACACACACACACACACACACACACACACACACACACACACACACACACACACACACACACACACACACTTTATCACTCTATGATGTAAAGGCAGCTCAAAACTGCTTGTTGTTGGCCCTCATCTTTGCAGAGCAGATGGCTGCTTTTCTGCACCGCATGGCCAGCACTCAGGAGATGAGGGGAGCTCTTTAAGAAGAAAAAGACTTTCAATCTGCTTTAGCAACTGTAGCTCCTCCTCATCATCACATCTTTTTTTACATTGCATCAGCAGCAACTCTTCCACCACTACTGCTGTCGCCACCAGCACGTCGACATGCCTCCACTGCAGCGATTCGATGCCCTGCATATATCCAGTTTCTGTTGATGATTATGTAAATACTTAATGCTTATGTAAACGATTCAAACACAAGGTCACAAAGCAAGATTATTAAGATGCTGCATGGATGCACAGTCGGCTGGCCAAGAACTCCAACTCCTAGCCCCCCTTCTCCCTGGTTTCTATCATGTTTCTCCAATATGTGGGAATACATTGCATATGTATGGAGAGCCGCATTCATTATTCATGCTGGGAGTCAGTTCGAATGTGGTGGAGAAGTAGCTTTAGTCTGGAGAAGGATGGCGAGCAGAGACTTAGAGAAGAGGAGTGAGTTATCTTTCATGGGTCTGCACCATTTGTATAATTCAGTTTGAGAACGATGAGCGATAGGTAAACCAACAGGTAAACCTTGAGAAATGAGCCAGAGGTTTGTTTGTGGTCATCATCTTGGCCAGATTATGTAAGCTTGTGGTTGTAATTCTAGAAAAGTGCTTATGGAGAGTAAAAAAAAAAAAAAAGGCTTAAGCTACTGTAATTTTCAATGGACAACATTGGTACTTACGATATGGAGCATGATGTAGTCACCCAGACGTGGGGCACTGTCGATACGGACGAGGATGCCATCCTTGATAGTAGTGCTAAAGCCCACTGCCAGTCTGTCTGTACGTGTGCTCGGCCTCTCGTTATTGGGCCACGTGTATGTGATCAGACCCCCTCCTTTACCAAAGATGTAGGTGGTGCCAGCTGTGGAAACAGAAGAAGTGAAACAGGGAAGGAATTAGATTTGTTGTAGTAGAAATAGAGGACGATAAAAAGAGATTGGATAATATTCAATTCTGTGATGTACAAACACAGTCTAACTCTAACTAGACACCAGGGAGCACAGTGTCATCACCAACAAGACACATTCTGACAAATCCTTATCCAAACTTCCAACAGGGGCCAAATCTGCTGTACAGTAATTTCTTTATGGCTACCTTGCCACCGCTGCGATATAATATAATTGTGTCCAGTTCTATTTTAGTTTTATAATGGTATTCAGCCACCTTTTGGGTACAAGCTCCCCCAGCACCATCTATGACCTATCCAGCTCTTAAATATAGCCCCTTCCCAGGGAGTAACAGCCAGTATGGCCAGAACCGGATAAGTCTCCCAATCCTCCTGTATTATATATGAGACCTGCAACCAAAGAACAAAGGCTGGCACAAGAAAGGGGAGAGGAGGGGAAAAAAATCGAAGAACCTTCGTCAGGTTTAATTTGACAAATGCACTGTAGCAAAAAAAGGCTTCAGTATTGGTGGGGGGGGGGGGCTCACTAGAATCAAACTTTTATTATTACATCAGCCAGTATGCAGATTAGTGTCAGATTAGAAGCTTTTGCTGGACAAAGCTAGGCCCAGGGCCACAGAATATGTGGCAAATGTTTGTTGATTCTTTTTTTATCATCACGTGGAGCAAAAAAAAATGAGAGAGAAAAGTTTGGTTGCAGGGTTAGATTCAATTCCAACTTCTGAATGCTCCCTTAGGTGCATCAGAATTAAAGCACTGAATCCTTGAGCCGCTTATCCATCTCGTCAACATTAAGGCAAAGATAATCAAGAGATCAAAAGCATTAGACCTACAGCAGACTAGTGGGTGAATCAATATGGGAGACGAAACTACTCCTGCGGCCTAAGGATAGTGGAAAATATTTGGCCCACCTCTGAGGTTGACAGGGGATTGCTAATGAAGTCTCTAAATCTTTACATCAATGTTTTAATTCTTTTTTTTCTCCTGCCTCGATCATCCCTCCGCTTCCATTTTTTCCACACCACCTCTCTCCCTCTTTCTCTCTCCGCTCTTTTCCCCATTCAGTTCCTCTCCAAGTCACCTGAACATCTGTTTGGCCTTGTGATGGGTGCCCAGCTGTCTCGCTGTTTCCCCTATGAAGCGGCCAACAATCTGCTCTGTGGTTCAGAATACCCTGGAGACTGCAGGAACATATGGATGAGAGCGAGTAAGAGAGAGGCAGAGACTCCATGGACCAGATGAGTGTCTTTATTTGCCTTCAGGCGCACAAACGGGTCGGTATTTTACACACCTCAGGTGTCAGGATTGTAAACCACCAGCTAAGGTCGTCAATGTGACATGAAAAATACCTAAATACTTGAAGCATCTCAAGCCTCAAACAGCTGCTTTCTTCTTGTAACTAATAACTAGACGTGATTGGTTTAACACAGCCTTCTTTAGATTTTTTTTCTTCTTAAGAAAAGCAATAAAATATCTCCATTGCTTTCGGTGACTTTGAAACAATTGAAGCATCATGTATCACCTGCCTCAAATAGCTCATTTCCTCCATGGCATTACGTCTGTCTGAAAACAAGGCCCTGATGCCATGTAGACAGCAGATAGCAGCCTGCAGGCAGGTTGCACCGGATCTGGCCCCGCTGTCTCATTGCCTCAAAGTTTCTTCTTGCCAAAAGAGTTCAGGCAGACTTGGGATCAGTTTCCCCGGCAAACGAGCAAACTTCGCCTATCTCATCTAACGCACACACACACACACACACTTTTTTTCTGGAGGGGATGACGATGATGAGCAGCAAAGATACAAGCACCCCGGGGAGCCAATTATCACATTGAGGAGATTTGCTTAGTGTTTCAAGAAGACAATGTTCGGCATGAAACACACACAGGCAGCCACACGCACGGCGACTGATGCTCACAAATGCACATCGTGATGCTCAAGTATAACAGTGTGAAAACACATGTGCATACACACAAACACTCACAACATGATGCTTTCTCACATACAATCACACAAGTGGGTGATTATCTGCACAAGTACAGAGAACAGAGAGAACCCGAGATAGCAGAAATGTAGCACGTTTCCCTAACAACCTGCTGCGCCCAGACTGCACCGGCTGTATTTCCTCACAGACAGGAAGTTCACAGCACAGCAACAATTCATACATTCATTGCGAGCAAAACCATCGAGTGTGGCATCATTTCTGAAGATTTCAACACAGAAAAGGAATCGCACAGATGGTTAGCAACTGTGCGAAAAATGTGTAGCAGCTGGGCTAAACTCCCAAGGTCAGTGGTTTCATTTGAATAACTACAGTGCAGGAGGTTCTTTTCCAGGTGTGGACGTAAGGAGCACCAATATGATTTTGTAAAAGCATATTTTAAAAATATTAATATATTTTACAATTAATAACACCTCCTTGGACAATAACATGTCTTTTCATGCCAAAATGTAAAAAAAGTGAGTTTGTTCAACTTAAGCTGGTGCTAGCATGAGACTAGAAATCATCCCACCCTTACCTCTCCCTGCTGTTTTTCCATCTCCTACGCTAGTCCAAGCTCTTTAGTTATTAGCCATTATTAAATTACAACGTATGAGAATGACACAAAATGTATTAATCAAGCAGAAACCGTTTCAGTTCTCTGATTAGTTAGAAGGCTAGGTTAGCTTTTACAAATGAAAACCTCTCACTGCTGCCACGTGGTTCTGTGAGTCTGGCTTCACAGACTCACATTTAAAATGTGCATCTTAAAAAAGAATGCTAAAAGAATAAGTTAGTGTATTAATATAATAAAACCAAATGATCCCTGCTAAAGTGTGATTTGGTTCTTAATAGTGCAGACATCTAGAACAGTATGTTGATCTAGTAAAACATATTTAAAGAATAAGGCAGTACAATTTGTTCTTTGCTTTTTGGATAATAGCTGAAAGTCCTCTTTAAAGTTTGTTCTGTTTTGTAACCATTCCTGTCTCCCTTTCTTTTCTTCTCCTATAATTACAGCAGACATTTCATTTGACACACTGCCATTATTGTTTATGAGATTGAAGAGTTATGGCGGTAGACAGAAATGATGCGTTCAACGTGTGCGTGGCTCTCACAGTTACGAAAGTCTGGTGAAAGGCCAACTGCAGGGAAAATATCATCAAAGGAATCAAATCTACAAACAGATTAATGCACAAGATGTTATTTTGCTGGATCAGAGGGGACTTTCATCTCCATCTTTGAATAATACAATCTTGCAATGGCCAGGGGGTATTGGAGGGAAATATCTGAAATCTAATTGTACTATACGGATGCTCCATTGAGTTGTGAGTGAAGTGGTCAGAGATTGGAAGCCCTCTGACAATATAATGACTCACACTGATTTTCTCTGATTAGTCTTCAATAGTTAAAAAAAAGTACCTCCCAATGAGTCTAATACTCTGTGATGTTAGTTTTAAAATAAAGGCGCTGCACTAATGCTCCAGTCTTTTGATTCATTGCATCTGCTGTGTGCCTCCATTTAGAGACAAACTGTAGATGAGAGACTAGGTCAAAGCCTTGGCCTCTATTTCGCAGAGGTCCCCTGAGGCGTGGGAGAGCAGACAGAAGGTCAGGACACCTGTCTGCACAACAGAACTCTGTCTGTCCTTCAGGCTCCCACGTGACACTATCCAACAAGAGAGAAGTAGAGGAAAAAAAGAGGAGGATACATTATTTTCACACAGAGCCAGAAATGGTGAAAGGTCACTGGTTTCAATCCACTTTCTGTGGGAAAAAAAACTATGCAGAGCACACCTTGCTCATCAAGCCACAGTTCAGGCAGTTAAATTTAACACTATATACTATCTACATTTATTAGTTATAATCATGTCTAAACACTCCCATCTCTCTCATCTTTTTTCATAAGGTATATAACTGTATTGCTATCTATAAAAGAGCAAAAAGAGCAGAGCAGCTGTCGCATGCACGTCTGTTATAACTGGGTAATTGGTTGTATTCAGGTTTTACACCATGCTGTGATAAACACTCTGTTTAGATGCAGATGGTAGAAGACCTATAGTAAAATACTGGTACTGTCTGTCCAGCTGCAAAGGCTGCAGGGAGGTAGCAGTCACGTTTGTTTTGGTTTTTTTTAGTGGATGTTGGATAGGGTGGAATGTGCATGTGTGTACAGATTGCCACAAAGAAAGGGTGGCACTACCCACAAGGCACAGAACTGCAGTGGGTAAACGCTCTAAGCCTTATCTCTGTGTGTAAGTATCCATGCACACACGCATGCTCAAAGTCATCTGCATAGACATGAATGAGTCTAAACCTTTGCACACAAATCCACAAGCACACATGCACACACTTCATCTCTTTTCTCCTTGGTGTGTATGTGTGTGTTGTTTATGTGCTTTTATGTCTTTTCCCTTGTTATCTCTTGGGCTTTCTGCAGCGCTGGCACCCCAGGGGATGGAAAAAGAAGACAAACACAGTTTGATGTGGTCGAATTTTTCTGCCATCGCAGAATGAGGAAAAGAAAGGGAAGCCTTAAAAAAAATCCTAAAAGTGAGATGCAAAATGTAATTGCCTCCTAAATCACATTCAAAAGAACTCCATCACCGCAACGCTTCCTCCTGCCATGCTTCATACATGGGGAATTATTAGGCTTGCTGTCCTTCACCCAACTACAATAAAGAATCATTGACAAAAGAATCAAATTCTGAGATACTGAGCTGTGTAATCACTGGGATTTATCTCCGTTTTACAACCTCTTATCATTTCATAATTCATACTTCCAACTGTTGCCTCTTTCCTCTGGGATAGAGTGATGGACCAGACTGATGATTGAACACTCTCTGTCTCTCTCACTCTCTCTCTTTCCCTCTACAGTTGCCAGATGCAAGTATAGAGCAAATGGCTAAATAGTAGAGATGTCTATGTATGTGCATGGATACTGTCGGACTTCGAATGCATTACAGTGGCAAACGTGTCTCTATATTGTCAGCACACAAGGTGGCCATGTGGCCCATCTCTCATCAATGACACTGAGCGAAATGCAGCATATGATTTATGAAGAGCACTGTGTTGTGAAGAATGTCTATGCTAGGAAAACAGCCAGCCTTGAATGATTTACACTGAGCGTTTCCAAGTTATAATAAGCTGTAGCATTACCACACTATATGGATTCACGCGCCAAAAACCAGGGGTAATAGAAGTGGAAGAAAAACAGAAAAAAGAAGCTGAATGGACAAAGCATACACTGTGAAAAGTGGAAGCTGTATTATGATAGATGGGCAGACAACATATTGTAAAATACATAGAAAATTGGAATTAAGACACATTTGTGTATGGTTTCTCATAAAGATTTGTGCAAGATGCTATTTAAAATATTTTTCAGCCTAATGGAACTTTATTTGCATATAAATATTAGTAGGTATGTAAGGTATTATTACTGCAATAAACGTTGCACATGTAAACTTAATAAGAAAACTAAAGAAATGCGTTAAGGTGGCAGAAAAACTACCAGGCAGTAACAAGACAGTGTGTGGTTATGGCTTTGGACATTGTTTCCCAGTCTACACAGTGCATACAGAGGATTGTACGGATTATTCTACATTGTATAACATTTTGTCAGAGTCATATTCTAACTTTATGAGCCAGAGCACACTAGCAAATGCAACAAAGCGAGGCAGAGGCTCAGGCAGCTTCTGCTGCCGCTGCTTGGGCTGAAAAGCAGCACCAGTAGCTGGGGTGATAAAGTCTGAGCCGCTGGGCAGCAGCTCTACTTGCAGGGATTGAGCAGTCAAATACTACAGTGGTTGTATATGGCCTACAGTTGGTCAACGATGCCAAGAAAAGCTAAGGCCTTTCTGCTGCAGTGAGATTTAGTGTTGACAGTTGTGTTGGAGTCGGCTGTTGGTGCCAGTGCACAGGGACTGCAGGTTTGTGACAGGTAGCAACCAATGTGAACAGAGAGAGAGAATACCGTGCTCCCTATTTAAGTTTTTTGTTCTGTCCGTCCATTTAGTTTACAATTATATAAGAAACAAAGGTTCAATTTTATGGTCTATTGCAAGCCTTTACTGTAGTTTGTGCTACTGTTGAACTGATTCAAGACATGTTTGTAATATTTTGTCCAGCATATTTACAACAAGCATATAGCCATGTGAGTATAATAGAAAACCATCCAATCTGATTTAGACAGGGTAAATAATACTTACAGATTAAGTGTGTATTTAAATTAATCAGATATGGTCTTTAATTTAAACTTAAAGTTTCACTATCATTAATTTAGTTAACCTAATTTTACCTCCAGGTCCATTTAGTGATACTATATGTAATATGACATTCTGAAGACCCAGCACACCCACACAGGTCTTTTAATCTATTCTTATTAATTAGGCCTCAGCTCAGGTTGCTGGGAGTTATGTGCGGTCATTGAGTGCCACAGTTGCCCCATGGGATATTTGCCATTTGATTTTTCACTAGTTGGAACATTAATGTGATTAATTTGTTTCTTTGTTTTGTAACAACTTGAAAAATGGTCATAAGCCAAAATTGAGATTAGTGCTGCCTCTGCTGTCAGTCAAACGCAGCGCCAGCAGTTCTTTAGGGTTACAGGAGTAATATGTGCTCAGAGCTTTTATTAGAGCTTCCTTGGAGACACCTGTGAAACAGCCAACGAGCTTGGGAAATGGTGGCCTCAGCAGCTAAAGAAAAGGATAAAGTTTTCTTTGGTCCCCGTTTCCTCTCTTCTAGCCATTAGTCAACCTGTCACCTGCCTTTCCATATGGGCTTTACATTAAGAAAGTAATACTGTATATATACAGAAGTCTTTGTGTGAGTGTCAGCAGCAGCTACAATGGTCTGTTTATATTGGATGCATTCAGGGACAGTACAGGGTGTAGGTCACCCATCTTTTCAAAGTGTTCAGAGCTAAACATGCCATTACTTTTGGTTGGTTTTACTTTTGTGTTATAGTTTATTTCTGTTATTTTTTATAGTCAACATGCAGAAGGCAGCCTTGGTTTTCTTTCTGATGACAGTATATTTTTTTTATAAATAAAACACAGAAAATCATCCAACCAAACTGGGACCACTATGCACTAGCTAGCAAAATAAACCAGCCTGCTGTTAAAGGATTGTTATCTGTCTTATACTGCAACCAATTCTTCTCTGTAGCTTGAAATTAACATGTAATGTTTGTTACTGGCTTGTGCTCAAAAAACACTTGAGATACAATAACACATGGTGAGATGGCTCAATCAAAAAGTTCGTATCTGTTTGGTCACCCTTCACTGGCAGGGGACATATACTTCACGTGTTTCCATGATGAACAGCTTGATTTGCCATCTGTATTATGTTGCTGAAGCAGAAGCAGGAGAGGTGGAGAGGGAGAAGCAGACAGAGTGGTGGAAGAGTCCGTTTTTGTATTAGGAGAGAGGGAAGATATGAAGAACATATCTACATACAAGACACAAATGAAGAGAGTCGAGTGGCATAGATGCAAGTCTGAGATGTTCCAACACCTTATCTGAGAGCAACAAGAAGAGGCTTTGTAACATTGGTTCCATACTCACAGACATGTCAAATTATTCTTAGATCGCTGCAGAAGAACAGGAAGAGCGACTCACAGACACTCATTAATGAAGCGGTCATGTATCCTCACTTCAGCTTCATGTAACACTGCAACGGCGCAAATATGAATACACAGAAGTGAGAATACCCACACACACACACACACACACACTCATACAGCAGAAGGTAAGCCATTACAACTTCCTGCTCATTACTGTGAGACTCCAATAGCCAGTCTCACCCTCCCACCCTCTTCTCTCCTCCCTCCTCCTCTTTGTCTCCCCTCCTGGTGCATTACTGACACTCTTCTCTGTTGTAGCGGCAAGCGGACAGAGAGGAAGGGCTTTAAATGATTTTTTTCTCGGTTCTCTGGAGATGTCAGTTCCTATTCTCTCTGCTTGGAAAAGGAAGAGGATGAGGAAGAGGGAAAGGGGTCTGAAGAGGATTTCAGAAACTGGGGGAGGAGGGAAAGAGAAGGGGGAGCTGAGATCCACACAGCATTCTAGCCTACAAAGAAGACCTGTCTGTTGGCTTTCATGCTGCAAGCTGCCACCACTAAAATTTTAGAGACGCTGCAAAGAGATGAAAGGAAAGAAAGTACAAGGTAAAAGAGATGAAGAAGGATGGTGGGTAAAAGAAGAAGAGACAAACAAATAAAAATGGGCAGCAAAGTGGAGCAAAGTCAATCTGAGATGACATAAACAACTCAGACCGACTTTGCAAATAAATAGATGGGACACTTCCACACCCAAGCCCTGGAAAACCTGATTCAATACTGCTCTCCTTTCTATGTCGAAAATTAGCATTCTGTCAGCTCTAGTGTTGATGTTCACACTGCTCTCAGCAAAATTAGGACATGAGTGTCTCCTTCTCATCATTCATAATGTATGATACACAATGTGTGTGAGGCATATCACTTGAGAGGCAGGCCACACCAAACCCTGCTGAGGATTAGGTGAAGAAGATCTCCTAAAGAATAAGGGATTCCAAGATGGCTCCGAGTGGAAGCATCATTTATAATTGAATCTCCCCCAGAGGATAGTGCAGCCTGTCTGCCTTTGCCAAGGCTTCGTGAAGAGCCCAGAACGCCTCTCTCCCTCCCTCTCTTCCAGTCTGTCTCTGAATCTCTCTCCACTTTCTCTCTACAATAACTCAAAGGCCCTCATACACACATACAACACAGCAACCTCAGCTACTGAACTTATCCCAAAGCCTACAGGAATCAAACCCCAGTTGGACACATTTACACATTCTGAACTTTTTACAAACTGTGGCAAAGTGGCAAAGGTTCTTCCAAACACTGACGTCCTTCACAGCACAGTCATGTTTTGTAACTAGTTTATAGGGTTCATTTAAGCTTTTAATCTGAAATGTCTATCGTAGTCGTACATTTATTCTGAGATGTGTGTTGTGGTTGGTCTGTCCTGCCATCTTGTACTGAACAGGTATATATGTTTTTTTTACCCATTCTACAGAATGATAAAGGCCCTGAGTTGAAACACGCTGGCAGAATAAAAAGCAGACTCTTCCAGTGAGGCAGATAGTGTTGCAGAGTTATTTTTCACCTTGTCAACAAACCACAGTAGCAAATGGATTTTGCTAGTTCTGTTTGTTTGCCTCAGACTAGTTGTGTACAGAATGTAATAAGTCAACATAGATTGACTATCTGTCAAATTGGCTGCCACCTTTGGCACACCAAGCAACTAGTCCCAGTAGCTGCTGCATGTGTATGTTGCAGCAGGTGTTCATTACAAACACTGAAAAGACGCATAGCTGCATAACTTTTTCACCTCTCTCCTCAACTGGCTTCAACAGAAAATCTAAAGATGTGGGAAGTGATAATTAAGGTGGCACTTCTGCATGCAGTCTACCCCGACATACAGTAATTGCTACTTTAAATGGAAGCTGACAGCCGCAAACAAAATGCTGAAAAGTATAAGAGAGCGTGAGCTTTCCCTTTCTGGCCCTGTCAAATCATTCCTTCTTCTGATTCGCCGGTTGTGTATTTAAATTACAGGTAGATTCTATTTATAAACCAACCTGAGAATCTCTGTCACTGGTGCCCACCTGGTTTTGAAAATTTGAATATGAGTGTAGACGGATGGATGCTTAAAGGAATCAGTGCCTTGTATGAAGCAGTGCTAATCTTCCCTTTGATATCGACAACATCAAATAGAAAGCACTTGAACCTGCAATGCTATACATAGTGATGGTTCTTCCTCACAGGGGACAAAACAAACAGCGCAATCAAGCTGACAATACAGATCTCTGTTTGTGAGATCAAAATCAAACTGTGAATAAACATGCCTGATGACCTTTTTTGTTTACTCTGTGCCTTCCTTTGTCTGAATTTGATGATTGCCCGCTGAAACACAGCTTCATTGTCTTCTCTAAGGTTAGGCCAGCTGTGCCTGTGGTTGGCATAGCAACCCCACATCCCAGCCACCAATGTCTGTGACAAACCTGATATCGTCTCCAACTCTACCTATTTCAAACACCTTCACATCTCATTGATTAACTCACAAGGTTCTTCTGCATGTCATTCCCCGATAAACAGAAATACTTAATGTGCATTGCAAGTCACCTCCTGCTTCTCTTGTACTCTCTCCCACATAAACAGAAAAAAACACACATGTACAAAAAACAGGTTGAGTGTGCGAGTGTGAAGAAAAAAAAAGATTCAATCAACTTGGTGCTTTTCAGAAGTTTACCCAGTTGCCTCCCTCTGAGCCAAGGACTTCAATTCCACAGTAACATTTAAGGCAGCGCGCACTGTGGCCCTTTTTTCTCACTAAACAACTCTCCAATTTAAGCTGAGGCCTAACATAAGTGGTAACCTTGATGAAGTGATTGGTTTTGACAGGTAGCTCTTATTTCTGTGTGACATGCATTGAAACATGTAAGGTACACAGGGTCTACAGTTAAGTGCACCGATCTGCCATTCTTTTATGGAAGCAATCAGTACATGGTAATGGTCATTCATCAAAGTGAACCAGAATCCATCTCTCTGTGGGGCCTCACCTGTGTGCACCGCTGAGCACCTCGCTAACCTTCATGGTGCTTCTGTGGTATTATTTCATGCTGTGGGAGGTTAAGAGTTTCCATGTAATGGCCTTTGTTGAGTTGACTTTGAGCGACACTTAGAGCTGAAGTTAGGTGTTGGTAACAATAGGTGAGACTTCAGGTGGCAATCACTGAGAACCCATAAAGGTTAATGTTTGTGCAAGTCTAATAAATTCTGCAAAGATGTTATGTTTGGTAAGACTGAGTCACTGGTGACAAATTATAAGTGTAAGAGAAAGTGAAGTGGAGAAACACAAAATGCAGACGCCTCCATACAGGACAAGAACTGTCACTGAATGGTTTGAAGAGTATGAAAATGGTGTCGATCGTATATTCTGGTATATACAGTCACGAAATGTGAACCCAGCTGAACAACTCTAGGAGATTTTAGACAAAGGTGTTCAACAGAGCTCTCCAGCACTGCCATCCAAATGAGGGGATATATTTTTGAAGAGAAAAAAAAGTTCATCCATCCAGGAGACTTCTCAAATCTATGTCAAGGGGCATTAGCTTGTGGTGGTCCAACAACCAACTAATACTACAAGCACAATTTTGTCCATTTTGGAAACCGAGGAGACAGGACTCGCACCAACAGAAACAGGCCACTAAAGTAGTTGTGGAAGTTGGTGTTGAAATTAAAGAGGTTCACTCTTCTAACCAATCGGAGAAGTTCAGTTATTGATTTCGACTCTCATGGCATCTTAAGTTATGCACAATAGTCTCTTTTAGTCCTTCTCATGGTCAAGTACACACACACACACACACACACACACACACACACACACACACACACACACACACACACACACACACACACACACAGAAACACTCTGATGGAGACAATCTTTATCACTGCAGCTTGGTACCAATATTGGAATTGTACGCTTTTTTTAAAATCCTGTTCCCTTTGGCACATTTAACCTCAGGCCTCTATTGAATGTGTCAACCTTATAATTAATGCCCTCCCTCTCTTCAATTCACCTATACTCTCTCCTTTCCATTCTTCTCCTGCAGACTCCTCTTACTCGACTACTGAGCAGCTACCTTGACCGAGTCTTGTATGTAGTTCTCCCACCTGCTCCAAGGACACTGAGCCTGAGACAAAACACAGCAGTGACTCAAGCCATGGGAGGAAAATTTGGCAGCAGAGCCACAATCCATCTCTTTTTAGCGATTTAGCCACAAAGCTGCAGAGAGGTTCGTCCTGCACCACCTCCTCTGTTATCTGTTTCCAATCCTTAATCAAAAAGGGGGAGAATGGGTTTAGGAGAAGGTGGGGAAGAAAGGAAGCAATGGAGATAGATGCTTAAAAGGCCATTGCCATGCAGCCTATCTACAAATTAACAAGAAGAGTTGGAATCGATGAGAAGAGTGAGGAAGGGACAGATGTGGGGTAAAGGTTTCTTCTTCAAAGCTGTAATTAACGGCATCCTTAAGCACAACTTATGGATTGGCGAAAGGCAGGAGGGTGTATGCCAGTCTCACTGAGGACAAAACAAAGACACCAAGTAAGCACGTGTTTGAGGAGAGTGCGTACATCTGCATGCACATGTGAGCCTGGAAGTATGAAGTCGGCTAGTGTGCATGCGAATGTGAATGCTGATCAGTGGCCAAGGCTTAGCTGAATTTGGCTGCGGTGAGGTTGAGAGGGCCAGGGGAGTTTGGAGGGCAGTGGGATGGAACATGCTGGCCTCTCAGTGTGTCTTAGTGTCGGCCTAATTAAAAGCTAAGCCAAAAAGCTCTCCATGTTGTTGTTGTTGCAGTTCAGTGTGTGTGTGTGTGTGTGTGTGTGTCTGAGAGCATGTGGATGTGTTCACAAATTAAAGTGCGTCTGTGGGTTTTTGAGAGCCTGAAAACCTGTGCTTACATTTTGGCATGTACCTAAATACCCTATGGCAGGTCATCCAAACCTTCTCTATCCTGAGATCCCAATTTTATGTGTCAAAATTGTTATGACAGCAGATAGAAAGTTTTTCAGCTGATTCATATGATTTTGAGTAAAAACCATTTTGGTTGACTTTTGGTTCTCACAGTTTACTGGAACAACAATATGTATTGAGGAAATTAAGTTGTCCTCATGAACTTTCTTTATCGTCGATGAAATGTCATATTTCTCATGATTAAAGGCCAATTCATGCTTCTGTTTGCCCACTGACTGATCTGTATCTGCACTACAGACATACACATGGTGCATACTACATGTGGACATTTTTGGGTTGCACGTGGACGTCTGTAGAGCATTTGTCTGGACCCTTGCAGACTGGGGGAGGTGATGAAATGTAATCACGAATGCCATAGGGGACATACAAACATAGAAAGTATAAATTGGCCTTAAAAAAAGTTGGCATGCATCTACAGATAAAAATCTATATGTTTTATTAAACATATATCAAACAATGTGCAAATACTACAAATTATGGTTATCAAGTGGGGTCCTGACTGCAGAGTTGAGAAACTTTTCTTTTTGTGTGGATTAGTGTGTGCCTGCCTTTTGGGATTTATACCAAATAGATCTATATCTAGAAGCTAAGCGGGTGTTTCTTTTTCTCTCTCCACGTCTATACTCCGCTGCTTCGCTCTATCTTTCATTCATATAGCTCAACCACACCTAAACCAGTTGCGCCCAGTTGCTGCCTTTGAAGATGTACTTAGCTTAACTGACGAGAAATTTAAATGAGCGACGATGGCTTTCAACAGCTCATAAAAGGCAAAAGAAATCTGCCACTCTGTGTGACTCAAATGGATGGGGGAATTGTGGCAGTGGCATAGGAAGCAGGGACAGGGACTATAGGCAAAAATAATAGAAGACACATACACAGGTTTGATTATATGGCATCCATGAAAATGAGCAAATGCAGAGAAAAGACAAAGACAACCTCAGCCTGAAGAACCATTCAAATATACTGTTTTCTGCCATGTGCTCATACAAATATTTTTTCTCTTTGCCCTGGAATAATATATTGGCACAAAGCATGCACTCTTTTTTTTTCTCAGCCTGAAGCCAAATTGAGAAATGTATTCTACTGCCCTGCGGAGTCAAGCTCATTAAAACATATTACTACTCCTGTCATATGGAGACCTACCAACAGGCACACAATCCATTTCTGTTAAGAGGGAAAAAAAACTAGATGCTCGGTGACCTACACACGTTAAATATGTTGCAGCAGAAAGGCAAGGTGACACGGCCTATTGCGTAGTCTAGATATGAGCTCTTGTTTCATCAAAGGGAAGACATCAATCCATGGGCTGAGCCAATAGGCCAACAGGTGCCATAGTCACATAGAGCCTATAAGGATGTGACTTCATTTTATGGTGGAGTTGGATATGAATACTGATAAGAACACGTTTGACTTGCCATTGGAGGCATAAATAGCAGCACAGTCTATGCAAGAGGAGCAATAAACATCTTTGAACTTTTGTGCTGTAGGTTTATGTATCTACATTCTCATAGACCAATGTTTGTATTACTTTTGTATGAATGTAACAGAGACCTCTTTGATATTACAGTAAAAGTCTTCTGTCTGCTCTTATGGACATACAGCATATGATCTGTATTAAATGCAGTGATACAGTAAGGCTATTCACCTTGGGGAAACACAGGAGGCTGTAGGAGAAGAATAATAATACACTGACTGATCTACAACCAAACCATTTACCTAAGGAAAAATCAAAAAGGAAGGTAAGAAAAGTACACTGCAGTTTTTTCAAGTCCACCATATGTCACCACCCAACCAAGAGCAATGTGCAGTGAAAAAAGAATAAGAAAACTGAATCCCCTCTTCTTCAAAATATCACTCTACAGCTAAACCTCTGTGCATTCTTGTTCATATTTCAAAATCTCCTCTTGTACACAACCTTGTACCACCAACCTCATCAATGTAATTGACCGTACGTCCTATGAAGGAGGTTGTATGTAGGACTTCAGCGTGATATTTGAGGCTGATTTTAAGTATGAGGAACTGTATGATTGAATAGAAATACATCACTGAATAGACTGCATGCAGCATTGACTGTTACCATAGAACTATTATAGTACATAACACTTAAAATTATATTCATTATTTTAAAACACGGGATTACACATTCTGCTCAAGAAGCCAAGATGTGACAATAATGGAATATAAAATGAAACTGAAGTCAAGGAAGTGAGCTAGGATAAAAGATAGGACTGGAAGGCATCTTTCTGCTGTAACAGAACATGTATACATCTACTCAGCGTGCAACCCTGACATCAAACATGGAAACAAAGTGAAAACATCAAAGCTGTCTCTGAGAGAACATTTTGCTCTGTCAAATTTCACATTACCTTGATCAATTTAAACTTTTATTTTGTTCCATCAAGTGCACCAGAAGCAAGCTGCCAGCGAGTACAATAGAAGTTCTTCACACTGATGGCATTTTCATCCAGGCAGAGAGGCATTAACTGTTGCAAAAAAGGGAACTGTTGCAAAAGGGGGAAATGTTGTTGAGATAGGGAAATGAAAAGTGTGCATGGGTGAGTGCCAGTAAGTGAGCATTATGTGTGTACGAATGAGCATAGATAAATACATGTAGGAGCATTTGTGTGCATATTTGCATATGCAGCCTGTAAGTATTTATTTCCTTTATTCATTTGGCTGTAGGTCCTTAAAATAACCCTGAGCAAATATTTACATTACAGCCTGCGGATTGCTTCACCAATGGTTGGTATGGAGTGCTCTCTTGTGCTAAGATGGCCAGTGAGGCAAGATACATGGTTTCAGCATAGTAATAAGGTGGCAGGGGTGAGAGGGGTAGTGTTGGGAAATAAACTGTTAATGTGTCTGGCAGACAGGGGAAAAAAACAAAGAAATGGGAATTTATGAAGCCTCACATCCTATTATCCATCACAATATTCCACACAGTGTGTTCTCCAAACAGGCCTCCCATGACTAACTGTCCTGCTCATTTCGACCAGCTGTGTTTGTATGTAAAATGTGTGAAAAATAATTATTTCTCATGGGGAGTAATTTGTACTGATATTATGGACACAAAAAAAAACATTAGTTGAATGCTAAATTTTCCAATTTTATCCTATCAAGATTGCGGTTGCCCAAGCCTCTTTGGAATCTAATAAAAGATTTAGACAGTTATCTGAGCTTGCAAAACCAAGCGGGAGAGATTAGTCTAACAAACAAACTCCAAAGAAAACCCTTATCTCAGTTTATTTTTCCAGAATCTTTGCACAGAATGTGATGGTAATCAGACTTCATAGAAAAAAAGGGGTGCTACTAAATATTTCGCTTTCTCTCAGAGACATGCTAATCGTTCAATCTGATACCACAAGTGTCTGGCTTTTGAGGTTGAAAGAAGGGCGGGACAGTCAGAGCGCTTCAGCAGCAGGAGTCATATTTAGTGGCTGGCTATAGCGCTGTGTAGCAATAAGGGGTTGTTTTTCATTAAATGCTATCAGCATTATCAGGTTTGGCTGCAAGGTATTTCACTTATCAGAATGGGAAAAAACAGGCTCCAGAGCTCCTCAATCACCAAACACTTTAATTGAATCTTTTAGCGCTAATCTGCTGCCCCCAAAACATTGCCTGGGTTTTAATTAAACAAATGCCATATTAGATTTCACTTAGGGCTCTTTGAAATGCCACATTTAACTGAACCACAGTGACACTGGGCAGTGACGCAAGCCCCAACCCCGAAAGCAGAAAGTGCAGTTTGCAAATGACATGAACAAATCCTTTACAGCACGGCAAGTCAATGATTGTAACGTATTTAAAGCATGTATTACAAACTGAGGTTTTACTCTGCTGGAGATGCCCCATTGTGACGAATCTTGGCTTCTGTGTTAAACCCATGTCGCCATGCTGACGCACAGTAGCCTCATTCGGACGCAACTTCTGCTACAGATCTCAAACAGCCCAATTGCCTCATTTTGACACTCCTTGGCTTGGATTAATACCACGACTATTCAGCCAGAACGTGTCAACAACACTCATATTTCTCTCTGAGATGAGGATAAATGGATCATTCTCATGCTGCCGATAAATCAATAAAACATTACACTGATGCAAAAAGAGTTCCCAAGAGAAAGGTGACAGGCACGGAGAGGCTTACCACTGCTGCTGTCTTCCTTTGGACAGAAAAGAATGACGTCATAAAAGAAGGAGAGAGCTGAGAGGCATTGTCAATGTATATCTTTGTTCCGACTATATGTTACAAAATTTAATTTTGAATAAAATATAATTCATCTGGTCCACTCACTGCATCAAATCATCCTAAACACCAGTTGAAACTTTCAGTGGTTGACTGAATGCTGCACAGTAATTAGTGTTTTGTCAGATCAAGACAAAAAAAAGCTTACTACACAGCACAGTTACCACTATCCAAACATAGTCCACACTAGGTAGGAGGAAATATCAACTAATGCACCCTTGGGTGCTGAAATAAACCTTTGCATAGTCCTAGTGCTGACAGTGTATCAACTAGTGTGAACCTTAGAGAGTCATCTCCTAGTCCTAGCCAATGAGAGTTTGACTATTTCCTCACTTACAACCACTTACAGCAGTCACACCGAATCAATGCCTGTGGATAGTTTGACTGGGCCAAGCTTCCCTCCCTCCCTTAAGCAAGGCTTGTCTCCTAGAATACATACTGAGCACACTGTTTCCTTTGCGCTGCCTTCCACCCACCACTTCTACTCTTTACTGCCCAAGGGTGCTTTTTAGCTCTATTACAAGATTTTAATTCTCTTTGATGATAGGCATCTAACACAGTGCCCTTAACCCTAATCTCTCTCACTGCCTCCTCCTCTTCTCTTTGCTGTGGCATTGAGGCAATCATCATTATGCATGACATGATTGTGAATTTGAGGGTGATGGGGCTGTAGTCGAGTATGTGTGTTACCATGTGAGGATTTCTGTGTTTGCGCGCGTGCATGTAAAATGTATAGGAGAGATGTGAAGGTATGCACGTGTCCCTGAAGAGAAGAAATGTGGCAGCACACCCACATAATTGACTTTAGTAGCATAACTCCCCATTCAGCTTTTATTACTGCTTACTGTCAATGCAAATGAGCACAGCGAAAGCTATCAATACCACCCGAGCAACACCAGAAGGGACAGCAGGCGCCAACACATTACAGCAAGTCCTTGATAAAAAAATTGTGTAATGTATGAAAAAGAATAACTCCATAAATGATGAGTTATCCCTCGTCTTTCAGGAACTTTTTGATTCTATCTAAAAGCACATACTACAGATTAGGATTTTTTGCTGGGTGGTTATTGCAATGTTTGAAAGCATTGGTACTCTGTTGGATTTAGCTTCCTGGATGTCTGTGGCCACTCAAGGGAAGAGGAGGCACGAGAGAGAAAGTGAAGGCGAGAAGAGAGTAAACTACATTAAAGTTTCGATGACAACAGTGAAAAATTGCTTCAAGAACAACCTCAAAAATGGATGTGGATATGAAAAGCAATGGAAAGTGCGAGTAGGAGGAGAGAGAGAAAATGTCATAGGAGGGGGAAAAAAAAAGGGACAAAGTGAGTAATACCTAAAGGCTTGCAGTATGGATATCCAGGAGTTGCAGAGGAGAAAAAACAAGGGTGACGGATAAAGAACCAAACAATCTTTGTCAAGATTTTTACACATTTCTCTCCAGCAGCTCTGATTCTCTCTGTAGGCTCCAAAAGGCCACTATCTCCTACCTGTGTGTGGGTATGTGTGTGTGTGGAACTGGCTGTCTGCCTAGCCAATTATGTCCTTGTGCTAGAGCCATCTCCCCGTCCCTGACCTTTACCGCCCAGCTCCCAACAGACCGCCCTTTACTCCAACACTGAATGTCTGTCCCACTATTGCTCTTTGCTGCCCCAATAAAAAAAGTGTAATTTTTTTTATAGAAAACTGTACAGTCCATCCCCCTAAAACTATATCTGTTTTTGATTTCTTGTTGTTATCTAGACGTAGCTGTGAATACATTCCGGTTTTGTAGGTAAATTTCTATTTAATTTGAAGACCAAATAAAATTAAATAATAATACAACTACATCTACCCATTACATCCTGATGGCATACCTCAGCAGGGCTCCACAATCCAATCAAACGGCAGATAATGAAAGCAAGGAAGCAATTTAAAACCTTGAGGGTCCTTCAAACGCAAAAAGACGAATCAAGCAGATCAGCCATTACGGCAGGTAATCCAAACACCTGACACTTCTTTTCCCCCTCTTTCATTGTTTTTCTTTCAGTGTATCTTGCTGTATTTTGTCCTTTTGTCTGCCGCAGTTTTGTCACTTTGTCTCTCACATTGCATTGATAATTAAACTTCTTTGATGCTCTACCTCCCCAACTACTTCATAGGGGTTGGAGTTAATAGAAGTCACTGGCTTCTACCAGACCTTAGTCTTTAAATTCAATGTCTCCACTCCATTTGAGAGCTGCAGGAAAATAAAAGGGTAAAGTGGTGAGGTCTTTGCTTCTTGTTCATGGAGCTCTAACTAGACAACTGGAGACACTTTAATGGTCACCGCTCTGCATGATATTCATGACAAATGAATACCAGCTGAATGTGAGTGCCAATAAAATAGGTGATTCTCTGGTGCACGGCTGCATGTGCGTGCACTGATGTGTGCGTACTAGTACATGGAATAGCACTGAGAGTGGAAATGGCTCCTTTGAGAGTTGAGTCTGATGGTTTTGGCTAGAAACTGTCTGTCCACTCTCCCTGCTTCTCTTTTCTCTCGTTCATATCTCATCCAAACATTTCTGAAAATGCAATGCTGCCAACAAAAAAACAAGCCAAGAGAATGGGGCTGTCCTGGTGGCTAAAAGACTGCTTTTGTCAGTTCTGAACTATGTTAGAAATTAAAACTATAAAAAAGTTCAAAAGCTATGTTTACTAGTACTACTACTGTATTATCTCACTTCAGAACTGGGCATCAATGTTCGGCCTATATGATGTGGGAATACCTTTACTGCGAACACTGCATGTTGTTTGTGCAACACCTGGAAACAAAAGCAGATTGGCTGCGGTTAAGTGTGTGACTTTATTGCATCCTTCAGCTTGAGATAAAAACACAGGCACATACAGTACAGTACCTCGCCACACAAGTACACATACGTATTCACCCACGCACTTCAGTTGTGTGTAGCCTCAAAGTGCCAGGATGTTTGGCACTAACGCCTCTTAGCTGATTAACAAAGCTTGCTTCTATTAGTGTGGGAAGTGTCTGGTGTATAAAATGTACATATATATTTGCAGTTTTCTTAAGAGAATTGAATGACAGACCTAATCAGTAGCTTCATCTCTTTTTGCTTCTATTTTTGTTTGCCTGTGAAGATATGCTTCTGATGAATCCTCCACAGGATCAAAATAAATACGCGGCCTTGTGCCCCAGCTGTCAGTGTATACAGTCTTGTTCTGCTAGAAACTATTCACTCCACAATAGAAATCAAGACTTGCTTACATTCATTTTCCAAATCAATGTCACTGCTGAGATGTGGGTTAAGACCTCTACTTTGCCTTGACGCTGAGGTTTATGGGAGTGTATTGTCTACATATCACTAAATGCTAAAAGATTCCCCTAACCTTGATACTTGTAGAAGTGATGAGCAACTCGTGCAGTGTAGTGAAGGGTGCACATTGACTTGTCTCTATGTGTAAAACATTTTTATAGGCGCATCTATAGGGTTTAAGTCTGTGTGTGCCTGGATGGATGTGTATGTGGAAAGGCTTTGAAGTGGATCCGTGCTGGGATAGCATTCCACATGGCAGGAGAATTGCTCCTGGTGATACCATGGCTATGCAGGTCACTCAAAACAAGCACAAGCAGGAAACTCAGATACAGACACATACAGTACACACGTGGACACACAGCTGGCGGCAGTCTGAAACAGAGTTGCGACAGTATTTCATGAGACAGGAGAGTGGGCTGCAAAGCACCATACCTGCCAGTTCCTATCTAGTCGGCAGACTCCTGGAAACCAGACCTAACCAGACATGCCAAGTTTGGCCTGTTATAGGATTTTGAATTCGGCACACGGCTCATTTTCTGGTTTGCCTTCTTTTTTAATGTTGAAATATTACAACCATCAGTACTGACATTATAGACCTATTTCATCATCTGCAGCAAAAGTGTTTAAAGTTTTTATGAAGCTTCTGCAACACAGAGTACATGCAAACAGATTGTGGTTGTGTCACAGGATTTAGTGTTAAAATAAAATCCAGTTCTTGATAATAAGGTTCAATACTGTAAAACAATCCTGCACTTATTCCCACTCGGCACACTGAACCTTTTCACTTCATCAACAACGAACATAAGGATCAATACTTCAGTACTGAATCTGTATACAACACTTCAGTATTGAATCTGTATTCTCTGGTCAATACCAAGTCCAATAATCACCTATTTTCATTCATCAATTATGCCTGGGCCACTGCTAAAAGTTAGATAAGATTCCTCCTTCGAAATAGTAAGAATAACTGAATGGATTCTGAGGAGGCAGTGCAATTAGATAATCTCTGATAAATCCTGATTGGCGGTGATGAATAGCTCAAATCGAGGGATGGCATGTTGAAGTGTACATGTGAAAAAGGGTGAATACATTCTATTAAAAAAAAAACACTGTTTGAAAGATGTGTGATACAGGACCATAAAAAGAAAGTTTCCATGGTTTGTACTGGTATTAAAGTAGATAATTTTTCTATTTCTGAGGTTGGTAACTTAGTGAAGCAGAGCAGCCTTCTACACGGAGAACATTAAGGTCAGCTGCAATACGAATTCACTTATTGTGAGCGTCGCACACACACGCACACACACACACATACACACACTTATGACATTTGAAAACTGTTGGCTGGACTGGCACTGATATGTACACTATGGCATTGCAATGGAGTAAATATCTGCTTCTGTTTCCTCTTCTCTAGTAGAGTCTGATAAGCTCTGCTGCAGCTTGGCCAGATAGACAGAACGAGGACTGAGTATTTTTTCCTCTGCTGTGTGTCCTAGATGTCTGCACACATTGGCAGCGCTGCGTTAATTCGCTCAGACGCTGTCACGAATGCGGCTCAACGTAGCCCAAGCCTGCTACTTGGCATGAGGGTAAAAAGGAGAGAGGGGGAAAGAGCTTGAATAGAGGGCCGGATAGAGAGAAAAGCGGAAATAAAATCAGAGAATTAGACAAGAGATAAAGAAAAACAGCAGGATGGATAGACAAGGGATAAAGATAAAAACAGAACAGAGGCTATTTATGAAAATGAATGGCTTGGGATGTTGGTTTGTGGAATTAACACTGGTGACAAATCATGCGTGAGAATCAGTGTTGAATACCATTCAGGAGACACGTGGCCGAATGCTCATGCCTATGGATCTGTGAGAGTGATACTGTGTTAGGATAAGCCTGATTATTCTAAGGCCAAGGTCCTTTTCATGCAAGTCAATCCACAGAGAAAAGCACATCAAATGAACAGCTCTTCCTCTCCTTGAATACAGACACACAATGTGTTCAGTCCAACAATTAAAATACATAAATACCATAACTGCAGAAAGACCCAGGCCTTTATAAGAGAACAGCTCACATTAGAGACAGACCTATACTCTTACTTTGTAAGTATATTTTATCATATAGCAGTAACTAAACTTCGTCATTGTAATAATAATAAATTTATTTATAAAGCACTTTTCAAACAATGTACAAAGTGCTATACAGTAAAACAAGCATAGTACAACATTAAAATTATCCACATAGATTTAAAGTGCAACTGCTGTATAAATAAACAAGCAACACACAAAGCCAAACTGACAAACAAAACTTAATGACACAATATTCACCTGTCTTAATAAATTCAACGTAATGCATTTTCCCAGCACTCAGCAGCAGCTAACAGTCAAATAATACTGGAAAGTCTTCTGATAAATGACTTTTGACTCTTATTCACTGTTTATAACTTCCACCTTTTAATCCTACATTTTCTGCAAAGATGTTTCAAATTAACAGCTAATTCCAGCAACTCATAATCTACAATCCTGACATTTCCTTTAAGCTTTTAGGATGAAAACAAAATAACAGAAATGTAGAGGCACTTCTAAACTGAGAATGAAAACAATCTTTGTTAAATTACGTGATTATAAAATATACATCATCAGATAACTGAACTTATTTAACTCCCCATGGCGAGTACCTATAAACACTGTTACTTTACCATAGTTATTTTTGGCCACTCAATATTATTTGAAACTCCATGAATGTCAGCTTTTATTTGATAACTTTAACGCAGTTAATTAAAAGAAAGATGTTGAAATAGCTAGACTGAGGAAGATGGTTGATGTTGTAACACTGTAAGAATGTAAAAGCAGATCTTCTGCAGGAAAACAAAATCTGTTTAGTTTACAGTCAGTATTGATAAGGGCAAGCAGAGGTACGAGTGGAATGAGGATAAAATGTGATGGCTGGAGGGCAGCCCCAGAGAGGAGAAAATCAATTAGACAGAGTGTGGAGAGACAGGGGAGGGGGTTTTGTATGAGTGTGTGATAGTATCATCAAGTTCACAGCACCAAGTGTAGAGCTGACTGATTTTATGTGCGTGATGGACGAGAGAGGAGGAAGGTGGAGGAGGGGAAGACTCACCTGCTGGTGCAGAGTGCGTTTGCATCCAGTGTGTGGATTCAGAAAAGACGCCATCACACACACACACACACACGCATTCTTCTTATAACACACTTAAACATACGCATAGACAGTGCAACTGCATTGCATTCACACGTACTAATTCCTTTCTCCTGTCTACAATTGAACCTGCTCCTCACAAAGACAGCCCGACCAGGACAGACATATACATTGCAACGCAATAAGGGAACACACTAATCTCTTCTTCTATTCAACCGCTTTGTATAGGCAGAGGCACAGTCACACTCACACATGCTTACACACAGTCAGTAGCAAGTTGGAGTCGGCATCTTCACGTAAAGCAACTTAGATAATAGCTTGACATGGTATCATTGCTGTGATTAATCCTTGGGCCTGCTTTTGAGAACTTGATAAATCAAATCAAGGAAACACCCACTTCCACTCACACACTGACACGGGCATGCATGGAGTAATGAGCGTCTAATCAATCTTACTCAGGCGGGGTGGTTGCAGTTTCATCCTGCTAGCGAGGCTAAATTGCTCCATGCACTCTTCATTCTGACAAATATGGGACATATATTGTTTACATCTACAGTGCCCTGGGGGTGCTTTTGGGATCCATATGAATTATCCATATCCACTAAGTGCCCTGTAAAATAGGATGAATCACAGGTTAAGGCATGCTTTAAAGTGTCAAGCTGTTATGTAAGACTCAGCTGAAGGAGAGGTCTGCCTCCTCTTTCCTATCTCTCTTTCCTTTTCACATCTTTTTTATGTTAATTTCGACAGTTTATTGTACACTCAGGATTGCAGCAAAATAAAAATATGTATTGCTTACTGTGGATGTACAAAATCTTAGTTATGATTCTAAGCTGCACGTAGAGAGGAAGCGTGACGTCCAAAGAGGTAGTTCTCTGTACCATAAACAAGAGGCCAAGGAGTAAGGAGAAAAACTCTGCCCTCTGATCTGCTCTTAAATGTGTGACTGGCTGTGGCACATTATTGCCCTTCAGGGAGTGCTAACGATTCCCAGGGGAATACGAGATTGGTGTGGGTGTGGGACTTGGTGTGTACTGGGAAGTGCCTGAATAGTCATGTTTAACTCTTTGCAAAATGAAATGTAAGTTCAGAGCTTTTCCATCAATTATTTTTATATGTGAAAATAATAAACAGGGTTATAAAGTAAGATTTTTATAGTCAACCAAAACAGTGCAGTGATTCTAAGACCGAAGGATGTCACAATGGGAAACCACATGTCCCACAGTTTTTTATGCTTCACGTGTTATGTGCGTGAGGCATGTATATATAAGTACTACTACTACTTGGTGGTCATTGTTAAGACACGTGCATGGTCTGTTACAAGTAATAATGAAGACATGGCATGCCAGGACACAACTCATGCATGTCTGAACACCTTCATTGACCCATCAGTCTGCCCAATCAATTCTCCCTGCAGGTGTTCCTTCACAGGCTCCTTCAAGTTCAGGCTCATGCTGGCTCTGCCTGCCTGCCTGACCGTCTTTCTTCCTGGCTGACTGTGTGTCCATATTAGTGGTGCTAGCAAGATGATATCATGTTTCCGGCTGGCCAGTGAGCCTCTTAGCCAACCCGGGCTGTCTGTTTGCTAAGGGACTGCAGGAAGTCCCAACGCAATATCCACTCAGTGCATCTGGGCAAGCCCATTAGCTACTTTAGCCGGGACTAGAGTGGGTTGGAGAGGCTCTCCCAATCTCTCTTTCTCTCTCTGCTTCTCTGCCGCACTGCTTTTCCTTTCACATGTTGTCTTTCCGTCTTCCTCTCACTTTATCTACCACCTTTCTGCTATCTATCTTTCTTTCCAAATAGTCCTCTCTCTCTTTGTTGCTTATTCACTCTTTATATCGCTACGCTTCATTCTCTCTGCAATTTTTCGCTCTCCATTCGGCCGTGATAAACCACAATGAAAGAGAAATACTGCATTGGAAACCTGGGAGAGCAAGAGATATTTATCCAGTTCTTGCGGGGCAAGATGGAGGGGATTACAAATATTATATTTGCTAGGCTGTAAACATATTTATCAGGGGTTGAATTACTTGTTGGCTGTGAATGTGTCTGCAAAAACATGTTTGTCTAGAAGCTTGAAATCAGCTCTGGAGTGATGAGTAATAACAAAAATGACTTGTGACATGGTGTTACTAAGTATGGAAAATGCACACAAAGTGCATTTACTTAGTCATCTAATGCACTGCCTATACAAACAGGAGCAAACTTGTTTAACTCATTAAAATTCATTAATTTAGTTTCTTGAAGAATAATTCATTTCTCCTTTGGCAAACTACACCAATAAACTATTAAGACATCCCATTAACCCTAAGGTGATAATAAAAATACGTGGCATTATGAATCATTGTCCATAAAAGTGCCCCATCTTACTGCCAATAGCACCAACAGCCTCTCTCAGAGAATCAAAAATCAAATCACTGAAGTGCTAATTACTGCCAAGAGACGCATTCTGGAGAGGTTCGAGTGTGAGGGAAAGAGGCTCTTTCAATACTGTATATAAATAATTTACCTGCTCCCCACAAGGTCACCGTCTCCAGTGCAAACATATCTAATAATATTCTAGTGGCTTCAGCGAAGTGAACCAGCTCAGGTGATGTCAGGCCCGTGATGTCAGGTGGTGAGCGGCAGATCTGAATGAGAAAATGGAGCGCGTGAAAGGTGTTCTCATGTCTCACCACCCAATGGAGACGATAATGAGCTCAGAGTGAAGTCACTACAAGGTGGCAAGGGGCCACCGAGCATCCCATTAGTTAACCTTATGATGCCACTGTAGGTTACATTCAACATAGTCTGCGACCTCCGCAGGAAATCTTCGCTCTGGTTCTAACGTGGTCTCCATGGAGACAGACGTGACCTGAGAGGCACAGTTATTCAAATTAATTGGCAGTGGGATCAATGCTGGAGAGAGTCACTATTCTACTACATCCACATTTTGCGGAGTGAGTAACATCAGTAAAAAAAAAACCTAAAAAAGACACAGATTAAGTAAAAATGGCTTAATGTAATAAATTCAACATTAAATATCTATAGATGTTGTTCAATTCCTGCTCACCCGATGGTTCAGTCGCAAGAATGGATTTATTCAAATGAAAAAATCATTTGATGGATCATTATGAGATCTGTTAAAGAGCTAGAGAGAATAAACCTAATCAATAAGCCTAGTCTGGAATGACTGAGTATGCGGTAAGACAGCACTGAATTTCTGGAGAATGGGTTTGTGAGGACAGATATTTTCTGCTAATTTGCAGAGCAAGCAGTTGAAAAAAATACTGTGATACAAAACTTTCCGGAGAAAAGAAGTTTATATATGTTGTGAAAGAAAAGTAAAAACAAAAAGAGATAGGATGTGAGCTGAGCAGCCATAAAAGAGAGAGAAAGGTCAGGATGAGAGAAATGCAGGAGAGAAGGCATTGTGATGTCACTGTCTCATTAGCTTTGTTGTTTCACTTTTAGTTTTACTTCATTCTCTCCTTTGCTTCCCCCTTCTCTCCTTTCATGTATTTTCTCTACTCCTCCCTCATCTCCTTTCCCTCCTCTCTCTGGCAGTCTGAAAAATCTGATCTTCACCCAGATAAAATGCCTGAACTTGCGAGGGCAAAGAGGGGCGAAGAAGGCAAAAACCTAAAATAACCATCTAATTAAGCCCCCAAAACAGTTCTTCCTAGCGATTTTCTGTCCAGAGACTAAACAAGAAAGAACAGAAAAACAAACAAGACAAGTCAAGCAAAGAGAAGTAGGATGAAGAGGAAAAAGTCATGCAATGCAATGTTTTCAAATCAGAATCCAGCTTGCTGCATCTTTCTCTGAGATACGGAGGAAAACAGTCCACAGGAATCTCTTCTCCTCTATCCCTCGACCAGCGTACTCTCTCGTTCTTCACTCTGTTTTTCCCATTTAATTCTGCACCCATCATGAATAGCTAGAGGGCAATATCATTTAAGTGTACCAGTACCAACACACACACACACACACACACTCACACACACACACACTCACACACAACTCATCAAGGTAGACTGCAACACAAAACGTACAATACTGCCGGTTCATCGGAATAATTCATATACGTGCTACATGTGGGACACGTTATTATGCAGGCACTGCACCTGGACCAATACATTTTACAAGACACTGAGGGGTCAAATGCATTTTTCATAAGTTCAGCTGTGACAACACAAACCAGTATGTTGCCATGCTATCTCCACAAGCTACTGAACCCACTGAGAAGGAAAATGAATACTTTGCAGTTTGGAATTTGCAGTTGTGTGCCCTTGACACAATAATGAGAAATGTGTTTGAGCTATTACCCTTCATATCCTCTGGAGTAATACTGACAGAAGTGTCACAGGTAGCATTTTTACTGGTTTAGAGAGGTTTAGGCTGGGGGTGACGTACTGTTTGCCGACGTATATGCATAGATAACGACAGTGCCATCTGTTAACATTCTTCATATAGTTCTTTGTGTACTTTGTGTCGGTTCAGGCTAAGTAAGGGTACCACATTGTGTATGTGACTAATTAGTTAACAGCAAGTATACCCCTAGCCTTAATCGCTTGTGGCTAATGTTTTCATGTCCCTCTGGCTTCAATGTGAATACTTCCACGGGCTTAAATTAGTACAAAAATGCAAGCAGGAAACTGACTGTAAATAACTACATTTAATTTAATTTAGTTTTACAGAAAAGTCTCAAGATTACATAACGTTAGCCATGTTAGCAACTTGGCTGTATTTAGGTACAGCAGCCCTTTTAGTTAAATGCTAAAGTCTTGCTAACATGCTCACAACGCCAACGTTAACATGCAAAAGACTGCATTATATTACTTTAGCGTGTTAGCATGCTAATATTTGTTAACTTCTACTAAATACAAGTATTTAGTCTTTTAGCGTTGGACAAATCAAACAAAAAGGAAAAGTCTCACATTCCTTCCGATAGTTGTTGAGATATAGTATATTCAATATATCAGTGTTGGACTAACAGACACACAGGCCCTTCCATCCACAATACTATGATGTTCACACGCTAAAATCCTCACTATGGGACAGAGAATATGGCTACAACATAAATAAGTCAACATTTGTCCAGTACCACATTACTGATGGAAAAGCAGCACTCACATTCTACATGAGATGCCAGAAGTGCATACATAATATACTTAAAATATTTATTTCAGAATAATTTTTGATACACTTTGATCCAAGGGCTCCAGTAATGTTATTTTGCATTAGAATTTGTTCACCTTCTTTTCAATTATTCTTCCAACAGTGAGAAAAAGCCATTTCTCAGTTAAACTAAGTGCCAATGCTGCCACTTTTCCCTCACACTGAGCCAAGGGCCCGCGGAAGAAAAATAGCAGACTCAAACCCAAAATGTCAATCCTTTGATAATTTGTGAAAGAAAAGAAGGATTTGATTCAGCCTTTATTCAAATCACAGAGCTCGAGCTTACCTCAGACAGTATCTCAGCCTCCCTTCCTCCCTCCATTTTAACCTTCTCAAGAGTTACAGCACAGCACAGGTCCATTGTATGTGGAAGATGATGTTTCCAAAACCACTGTCTTCAAAGTGATCCTGCATCAAACAACTGCCACACACACACACACACACACACACACACACACCCACACACACAAACACAGGCAAACAGCACGCACACTCTCTCTCTTTCACTCTCTAAGTGCTAAGGGCACATCTTCAAAGCAGGTCAAACCACTCTCATAGTTGTTATTCAGTAGGTTCATCCACTTTTCAACATGGCCTACTCAATATGTAGCAAAGTGATGATGCTTTTACTATCACTTGTAGTGCACCCTGTCCATTTTATTCTCAGCACAGTGATACATTGACATTTGTGATTACTCACTTACATGTGTTTACTAAAGAACTAATATATGTGTCTGTGGGATTACTACATGTTAAAGTAAAAGCTGTATAGCAGATATAACACTGAGATATTGTGTCTCACTTAAATACTGAATAATTGATATATAGGTCAGTTGTCAGCATCATAACATTAATTAAGCCACTACAAGGAACATGCAGTATACTGAATGTTTTTATGTCAGCGCACAACTAAAAATACACATCCCTAAGCATATGCGCTTATGTATATTGACAAATCTTTCCAGCATCTAAGAAGTTATGGAAATACTGTCTAATGAAACAAAACACATTATTCTTTCAGTACTGTAACTTACCACTGGCCTCTCACTGCTCTTGAACCTTTCTCAGAAAAACTTTTTTTTTTTTTTCCATTTTGGTAAATAAATAATAATGTAAAAAATAAATTGTTATCAGATATGCATGCCTACAGCAGTCTGAACACATTGCCTTATTTATGAAAACCTCTACTCTGTTTTGCCCTAACAGAGAAGATCATTCCCAGTCACTGCCTCTAATTAAGAGTTTACATACACACAGGGCGCAAACGTTGAGTGTGTGATACGTGTGTGTGTTTAAGGGTTGTGAATATATAAAGTTTCTAGACATCTCTCATGCATCCATATGTTCAGATGTATGTGCACATACAGTATGTGCGTGCACACAAGTGAACATTACAATATATCTGACGCGTCTTTCTGTGTGTTTTGTTCCAAGGTCTTTTCTGCATCTGTAATTACATTTGTGCCAAAACCAGGGTCAGAGTGTTGCTGCTGAATTGTAAATAGGCTGTACACATGCATGCGCGCGCACACACACACACACACACACGCACAATGATGCACGGTAACAAACTTTCTAATCTCCTGATTTTATCCTCTGTCTTATCTCGCTCTCTACCGAGTCACAACATTCTGCATGCAAATTTATACAAACGTAAACCAGAACCAATCTCAACTAGTTAATAAAAATTTAGAAAACTCCTGACTTGTGAGGTGTATGGTGATGTGCTAGATAACAGGAACTTCTAGTGCTTGTATAGTGTTGATACCATGACCTGTAGTTTGTGCAAGAAGCTATTTTATGGTCCAACCAGGATCCATGCATTGAAAAAGAGATTTTAGATGAACTAAAGAGACAGAAATAATCCAATCTGTGCTGCAGTCTAAGACATAATAAGTGTGAAGTAACTTCCTGTGTCTGACCATCAACCATAAGCAAAGGTTAGCTAGACACTCAGCCTAGTAGGACATACATGGCAATTAAAACACAGGACAAAACAAAGAAACTGAAAAATATACAGCATAAATTGAGTATAAGTTTCTTATACACTGTCCCTATGGCCTTTTAAATGGCTGCCACCGAGGTCCTGCCCACACTCTCACACTTTGTATGGTTTGCACATTCTACATTAGTAATACAGATCCTCTCCCCCTCCGTTCTCTGCCTGTCAGGCTCATCTGCTCCAATAGCCCTCAACGTGCTAAAAATGAGCCCTTGGATGTGTTAAAAGGAGTCAAGCATAGACCTGGCTCAAATTTATTTTTCAAAAAGATTTGATCCCCCCCAAAGGGATTGATTGATCCAGTGTGACACTAAGGCACAGACCGGATTTTCTCAAATGCCGCAAAAACAGAATAAAGAAAAGGCCTCTTGAATTCAGACTTCTTTTTGTATTATGTTAAAAAAATATCTTCAGTGGTATTTCATTTTAACATTATAACCCAACTGCAAAAGTATAACTCAGCTTCTTAAAATGTGACCACAAACCCCCTTAAAATTAAAGTAACTACCAACTTTGAGTGGTAAACTCTGAATATCAGAATCAGAATAATTTAATAATAATAAGATAAAAGTCAACATAGAAATAACCATTACATGCTTCTAACCCATGTAGTAACTGTCTATTGACCATTTACAGTACAGCGATTCATTGACAGACACGTAATTACAAACAACATAAAAAATTATATTGTTCTAAATCTTAAAACAACAGCCACCTAAAAATGTCATTGTAATAAAGTAATGCTGTGAAAAGTCTGTATTTTCTACTGGTAGAGAAACTAAAGATCCTTCAACTGATGTCTGTGTGATGTCTGATCTAATGGTGCAAACAGATTACATTAAGTACCTATAAAGCAAAAGTCAATATTGAAAAGGCATTTGACCACCAGGGCTAATTCTCCCTCCTGGGTGTGTTGATTCAGTTGCAGAGAAGAAAAGCTTGCGCTGCTGTTAGAAAAGATAACACATGCGTGAAATCCTACATGGGCATTTTTAAAGAGAGTTGTTAAATTTTAAATCAATTTTAAAAAGCCACGTGTCCTGGTGCATTTAGTCTAAGGGAAACCTGACATGTAAGAGAACAAAACCCTCAAAAAAAGTGGGGAGTAGTATTAGACGTATTAAAGAAGAGGAGAACCATCGTCCATCCCTTCACTCTCTGTCATTTAATTACAAGAGCATAAAACCAGGTGGGAACAGGGTAATTCAGAGAGGTCACTTGTTCTTCAGTTGATAGAGTCACTATGGGTGTTTTGCTTGTCAGTGCCTTTCACTGACAATTAAAATTATAATCTCATAAACGATATACAGCTCCACGTTGCACTGCTGCTGTCAACTATCGTTAGCTCTTCATGCGGTGGTGGAAGAGGGAGAGCAAGGAAAAGAAGGACAAAGGCAAACAGATAGTGGGAGGGAGGCAGTGAGCCTGTTGTGGGGAAAAAATAAGAGAGAGGTGGCTACAGATGGCTCCTTTTAAGTGGACAGAAACAGTAAAAGCCAGAGGGGAGGGACAAGAGGAGGCTAGAGGTGAAAGGTGGTGACAGAACTCACCGTGGCCGGCTCGTAGTGAGGCCGGGGAGCGATATATGGACACAGGTGGCTGGTGGTGCCTGGGCCCCTGAGGGCCCTGCGCGTGATCAGGTCGAGGCAGGGCAGGGGGCTGGGGGGCTCCAGGGGTAGGAGACAGTAGATGGAGGTCTGAGGAGGAAGAGGAGGAGCCCCAGGCAGAGCCCAGCACCATCCATCCCACCGCCAGAAGCAACATCCAGAACAGCTGGCCCTCCTGGGGCTTTCCTTTGGGGAGCATGGCTCACGCCCCCCTCCCTTTCTAGATATTTAAAAGAGTAAAGCAGATGTGCAAGGATCTCAGAAAAAGTGACCTTCCCGTAGCCAGGAAACAGCGGCAAACTCCATAGCAGAGAGAAATCAACACAAGCTCCTTGTCAGTGTAGGATCCAGCAGTTCAAACAAAATGCAGCTCAAGCTCATCTCTTGGACTCCACTCGTTGGCAGGCAGCAGATCTCCTGCTGTTCTTCGCTTGCTTGCTGGCTCTTTGAACCAGAATCCAATATGTCTTTACTTTCTGTTCTCGGCAGGATCACCCTGTGGCTGCTCCTTTGATGACCATGTAGTGTAACTGTGTGCGTGCGCGAGCAACTACAGAGATTGTGAATGTGCGCTTTCGCAAGCAACACCTGGAATGTGTCCCTGTGCGTCCCTCCTTCACTTGCAGCCGTAGAGTGAGTGACAAGAGGGGGACCAACCTGCGCTGCAGCGTTCTGCCCGCTCGCTCTGTATCGTTCTGCTCTGCACAGCTCCGCCAACTCTGCCAAGCCACAGATAATACACAGCCTTGGCTATGAGAGCAGGGAGGAGGGAGAGATGGAGAAAGGAAACGCCAGAGAGACGAGGAGCTCCACACACTCTGGCACGCACAGACTGTCAGCTTTCTGTCTCGTTATCGTCTCGGAAGTAACACACTCCCTTCTCCCTCACAGTTCGGCTAGAGAATCTCAACGCAAGGTGAAGATCCCCACTTGTGCTTTATCTCCATCTTTAAGTTTGGATCCAATACTTGTCTGACTTTTTCCCTGCTCTTTCTCCAGCTCTTTCTTCTTTTCTTTTCAAATATCCCTTGAGAACTGAAGTGGTCTGGCTTGTTAACCCAAGGAGACCCAGCCTGATAGCTCTTTGTATTACTCCACAGTAGAAAGAGAGAGATTTGCAGACAGATAAAGAAAAGCGAAAAGCCAGGGAGAAAGAAGAGGATGTGAAAATGAGAAACTGCTGGGAGGGAGCGAGATGGAGGGGTGGATGGGGAGAGTGAGTGATGAGGGAAGAGCAGGAGAAAGAGAGAATGGAGGAGAGAGAGCGAGAGAGAGAAAGAGAGGACGAGAGCGGGCTCAGGTGAAACTAAGCGAAGATGATGGGACGAAGGGAGGGAGGGAGAGGAGGGAAAAGGGGGAGGGGAGAAGCGGCAAGTGGGCCAGCCTATGCAAATCCTCGCTGAGCAGGGAGCAAATCAGGGAGGCAGGCAGCCACTGCAGAGGAGTGGGCTGCCTTTAGTCACAGGGAGAAAAGATGTGAGGGAATGAACAGCAGAGAAGGAGAGGTATGGAAGAGGGAAATGAGAGAGTGAGGGAAAAATTGAAAGGGATGTATAATAGTGCTACCACTATTCCTAGAATCACATTTTCGACCCAAGCTCGAGGTAATGTGGTGTCACTTTCCCCGCAACAGCATGCGACCTATTCTTCCTCTGTGTTTCGATGGTTCTGAAAGCTCACTGAAGCCAAAACCACTGAACTTAAAAAAAGAAGAATAAAAAAAAGAAGAAGATCCATGCATTATGCACACGGCAACAGATTTAGTGAATTTCAAAAGGGTGAAATCTCTCCACGCTCAAATAGAAATGACAGAGAAGAAAGGCTTCCAGTCCCTCTACTGTCAATCTCTCAGTTGAAGGGGATCTCTCTCTGGGCCTCGGGAGACATAAACACTCAAAGTCAAATTGCAGTTTAATCATGATGCATCTTGAAACGTAATCTGATTTGACACAAGCGTTCAGTATTTTGCCGCTGACCTTCTGAATCGACACAGACGCATTCCAAAATGACAAGAGGAAAGAGTGTACACCAAGCGGTGGCGTTGCTACTAATGTGCTATAACTGAGGAAAAACTTTCTAAATGTATGAGTCATTGTTAGCTTTGAGGAGGCACTGTGCACGGCCCCTTCACAGCTCCAGCTAGTCTAGCTCTGTTTCTTTTACATTTGTCAAGATGTCCCTTCGTGGGGTTTTTTTGGGGGGGGGGAGAAATCCTTATCTGAAATACCCGAGGGCACAATTATTACACTGCTTGTTGTGAGCATAGAACACAGAGATAATGTTTCAATGAGAGGACATTCTGACAATCACTGATCCATGAAAAAGGGCGGCAGCAATTTATGCTATAAATATCTCTGCAACTGTACAGGAACATGGTGCAAATGCATTCATGTATTGTACAATGAAACATTTAATTATTGTATTTGTAGGTAGTAGTGAAAGTCCTGTTTATATCTCTTTTAGCATCTGTGTTCCCCCTTTTTAATGGAAAATCCACAGATCCTGCTGTCAGCAGTTTTGACAGGTACTATTTCTCTGATAGAAAGCAGTTCCACCCTCTGCAAACTTCAAGCTCAAGAAAATATGACTTAAATGTGGGCTCCAGTAAATCCAATCCTTTATTTTCCAGCAGTGTTATTTATTTTTCATTTTGCTTATGTACTATATATTTATTTTGTAGAGGGGAACATATTTTACTTGACATACTGTATTTGCATTGTTGCTGTTGCAAATTTAACAATTAGATAAAGAAAAAAGCTCCATAACATTAGAAATTAATGACTAAATACAGAACAATAAAAGAGGTACTTGGGTAAAACTAGGGGAAAACTCACCTATCATACTAACTCTACTACTGCTACTCTGCTTTATCAGGCTCATTAGACTGGATTGATTGATCACTCTAGACAAGGGTGTAGATCAGCATGTGGACAATAGATACATGTCCCTGTGAATATTTTGGGGAGGGCAGAAATGTTCCTTTATATATATTATAAGTTGCGTAAGTGCAACTACTATACAATTTAGTTTAAAGAGTTTATGTTAAGAAAGCAACAGAAGACATTGTGTGAGCAGCCCGTAAGCTGTGAGGTGTTCAGGGACCATGCAGAGCACAGGTCATTCATGGGGAGGAGGTTACGTCTCTATCAATGTTCTGCCCAAACCTATGCTTTTCATTCTAGCAAATGCTAAATTAAATGTTGCTAAATCCTGATTGGAGCAAGGGAAAATGTAATGTCACCCTCAAACCATACATAGGAGCACAGAGGGAAACAAGAACACAGAAATCTCTCATTACTACGAAACTTTGCTCATGTTCTGCAAGACGTTATCACTCACAGTAAAAAAGATGACCGATGTCTTTTAACGTTACATTGGACATTGCAGAAAAAAACAGCAGAATTACAAAATAATTTCAGCTGTTTTGTCTATGGGTCTTTAGATATCACAGCTACTATTTTCTCGAGCGTGGTTGCTTTTGTACTTTTTCATGTGAAATAATTGGTGGTTTGGTAGAACAGCCTCCAAGTAAATGTAAACTACTGGTGCAGAGCGGATTGAAATTCAACAAGACCACAGTCTTTGTTAAATACTGTATATCAGCATAAGAGCACTGCCTGGGCTAAATATATCACAATTAAAATTAAATTTGCATGCAGTTTTACTGAGATTCATTAACTTCTGGCTACTTTTTGGGGAACAGATTCTTTTTCCACTTTGAAGACACTGTTTGAGTTGACGCTCGGCTGTAGCTCTGTTTGTCTGTCTGCTCGCGGGGTAGGTGGACTGTCTGTCTCATGCTGAGAGTCTGATATTTCATGAAGAGAACATAACAGAAGCTGACAAGCCAGCAAAGAGATATGTCATCTATGACATTTCATCAACTTATCTTTTCGTGTCAGTCCTTTATTTTATTATTGGATGTGTGATTAAAGATGCCAAAAGAAATTAATCATATTTGAATTTTAAAATAATTTTATTCTTGTATCTCGCATGCCATAGAGTGTTTTCACACTTTAAATGTACAGCTTACACCTTGGTAAAAAAAAAAAAAACATCTTCTAAGAACATTAAAAGAACATTTGCTAATAATGATTTCACAGCTCCAATTAATATCTACAAATGACTCATTAGTACTCTCCACCTCAATAAAGTCATTGCATGAGTTATGCTTTCTGTCATTGTATAGCATTATATGTTCCTTTGAGGCTTAATTCTGGGTAATAAGCTACAGTATGTGTAGCTGAATCCTATTTTTATTAGTCTTTGGTGAAAAGTAAAGACAATTATTAACAGCATAAAAAAAACACCTGCCTGCGGACAACTTTAGGAAAAAACATTCACAGATTAAAAATGTCTGTCTCTTCATTAAAGGCAGATGCTCTGTGTTGGCATACAGACATGAAGAAAGCAATATGTCACCTTGATCACTGTTCTCCCTCCCCTACAGCTAAAGTGGACGATTCAGAAAGTAGTTATTCTCTTAACCCAGAACGAGAGAGAGAGAGAGCAGTTGATCCACAGTCTCATTCAAACGACCCATCGAGGCGTTTTGCCTTTCAACAGAGACTTCATGGACGTTTACGCTGCAAGTCTCTGCTGTTTTTTCTGCATGCCAGCCACAACAGCCGCTCTGCAAGTGGGATTCTTCTTCTCCATTTGCATACACACACTCATGAATAAGCAAACAAGCCACCTGTACAGAGTACAAACATGTAATACAGTAGCCACGACATCAACTGATCATCAAGCACAGAGCCACACCCGATTGTGGAGACTAAAACACTGAGTGTTTTTGCTCCAAATTAGTCAACCAATAAGAATCTTGGGAGCGCAGAGTCTCATGCTGACTTAGTAATGAACCCTCGTCACGATCAGGGCTAATTAGTGTTTTACATTCTGATTTCTCTGCGGTGTCTCTCTGTGACAGATTAAGTCTGTTCTGCCTGCGCTACACACAGGCAAATGGAGCGCAAAACATCTTAATGTCACAGAAGAGTAGGGACACAGAGGAAAGGAGGAAACAATCTCTTAACTCTATTAACCTCAACTCGTGATTCATGACTAACAAGTGTCAGCTCAAAACAAAACATTCACACATTTTAGATAACTATTCACAACTTAATACAGTGATATTCAACATGAAACTTGGTATTAATTGTTAGCAGGCCTACGACTAATAATTATTTTAAATATTATTTAATCTGTTGATTTTTGTCAATATGAATATAGTAGAGATACTAGGTATTTGGAGCATCACAGCTTAGCATGAGACACATGACGAGAAAGAACAGCCTCAACAACAATATCGACAGCAATATAGTAAACGGACGTCATTGCTTTGCATCACCAAAACCGTGTACACGTGTGTTTGGTGTTGTTTTTATATCTTACTCAGTTGTCACATGCGCCACTCCTGGTAATCCTTTGTACTTCCAAGTAAGAGACATTGAGCTGCTTCATTTTTAACACCGGCATCAAAACCTTTATTTTTCACACCTTATTTGAGAACAGACTGTGAGACAAAGAATAACACTGAAAAGTCCTCCATCCACCCAAACCACCTCCTTCCAACTCACTTTGTTTTAACAAATGTGGCATTTCATTTATTGAGTATCATCGCTTCAAAAGAACAATTTTCTTATATGTCTGTATTGTATTTCATACATTTATATTATGGCAGTGATATGTTGTAAAATCTTTTGATGTACCATAAGTTAGGGATTTTATGTACTGTACCCATCTGGTCTCACATACATATACATATACAGTGGACTCAAACCCTGCCCATAACCAAAGTGCAGTAATCCATCTATTGCACCGCAGCCTAACGTACTTAATAATGAATGAGTCACAAAATCAAAACTGACAAGCAGCAGTTGAAACGTGGCTGTTTGTCTGAAAGATTAAAAATGCAGTAACAGCCATATAAGTTATGAATGAAGCCTTAAACCACAATTGGAGGACAGCAACTGAGGTGAGCTAAGCAGAGCTAAAGTGAGTCAAACTCTGCCAAAACACACAAATTCCTACATAGAGATCCACAAAAGAACACACAGCAGGAGACACATACTTCACAGGACCATTTCTAATAGAAATTAACAGGTAAAATTGTCCACTACTAACATCCAACTGGCTTGTAAGTACTTGACCACTGTGAAGCAGTGAAGATATTTCATGAATCTTGTTCGAAGGTATGAATATGAATGACTAAAAAGCACCACTTTATTTTTATTCTCACATAAAAAATGAATCAAGATAAGTCCCACATCACAGCGTGTTCCCTTGGGTGCAGCACTGAGAGCAATACAATCCCCAAAGACCCATTTTCTACAGAACAGACACCTTTTATTTGTCACAAATAAAGACCTGTGCAAAAGATTAGGGTTTTATTGCAAAATACGTCTATTGTGTTGAAGTTAGAGCACATATTTTTAAAGTGCTGTTGGAGAGGAAATTCAGATAGTTTACTATGCTGCCTGTAGTCTTTAAATGGAAATGAAAGCAATGCGAAAATTCTGAACAAAATAAACGGTGCCAGAAGCAGTTGTATTTTCAAAACCATTGTCGTAAAGCAATAGTACAATGCCCAAATCCAGCCGTATCAAAAATCAGTGTAAACTGGATTCATCTGGTGTTAAACTATGACTAAGTGAGAGCAATTCTTCTACCAGTCTGTTAAAAATATGTAAAAAAAAACAAGTCTGGGCACAATTATTAAGAAAATGCAGTATGGCTGTCTTACGGTTTGAGAGATCATTCAAGTACTTAACTTGATTTAAATTTGTGTGGCAAGAATCATCACTACAAGTGTCCTTGAGCAATTCAAATTCTCAATATACACCAGCTCTGGGAAAGCTTTCTGCACTGGATGGGAGAAAGTGCTGAGAGAATTTCCCTACAGGAACCAATGAAATTTTAACACTCGAAATCCATCGGTCTAAAACAGCTACAGCCTCCAGTAACAGCAGCATATGACACCTGCCAGCCACACGGCTAACAAGTACTGGGTGTCACACTGCTATATGGGGGGCCTTCAAAACATTACAATATGGTGTAACCTAAGCTTCTTTTGATATTAGCTTCTATAATTGCTGCTCTTCAGCCCTAAATTTCCACACATGAAATGTGCACAAGTAAGCAGGTAACACATTGGATACACAGGGCAAGCTCAGCACAAAAGCACAGGAACCTTATTAGATATTACTTAGCAGAAATAAACTGATTTGGTCTGCTTTGGCAAAGAAAAAGCAATGAATTATCTCAAGAGGGAGGTTCCATTAGATACATGTCCCTCCATTTTAGTGCATTAAAGCTATCAAACAGAGCTGAAAGTATACCCTTGCTAAAATAAAGGCCCTGCAAAGTGTAGATAGCTGTTCACCGTGGGCTTCCACTGATTTGGTCCAGTCCTCGCTACATTCAAAACTCTGTATATGGCATGAATGTGAAACAGAAGTAAATATATCTTCGTTATGTTACTAGAGAAGGTAATTCAGCTGACATTACATTTCCTACTAAAATGAACGTATGTTTGCAGTTCAGGTTTAGGAGACAGGGTTGAAACTAATACACCCCCTCGTACTCAATGACGTCACCATTTAGCAGTCTACATATGTAGGTTGCTTGTGAGTGCATGTGAAGCAGCTGTCTAAACATATCATTATGTCAGCACCCTATTAACACCCGGATGATTCCAAAGTGGTCTCACTGGTTTGTGCAAGCAAAACATAACATCTGTGCTTTGTTATTTATCAAGCTAGCAGTTTATTTATATGACTTCTGGCTCTTATAACTTGAACATTAATGATGCAAAAACTATGTTTTGCAACAATGTGAAGATGAACAAGTTATGACGGAGTCATCTAGATTTTGATCAGGCACTGAGGCGTATGTTTAAAATTGTTTTTAAAGCCTTATGTTTATTTCCCCTACAGAAATGTAAGTTTATCCTGTACACTTAAGGTGTTAGTCATCACATATGTCTATGTTTCCAATGTCTCAGAAAAACTGGATCCTTAAAAGTATGATGATAACTATGGAGGAAATAAATATGCTGGTTTTTACATGTCATTAAGGTGTTATTAAGTGTTTATGTGTGTTCCCTTAAAAAATAAGACGACAAGTAGTGAAGACAAAGGATATAAGAAAAGAGAGATCAGCAAAAAGGACAAGAGAAGAGAAGAAGGGAGCACAGCACAGTAGCACTGTAGATCAGAATATCTGGGCCTCCAGAGCTCTTCGGGTGTTAAAAGTTCTTAGCAAACAGGAATAACCCTATGTACAATTATTTAATTGTACTTTTGAGTTATCTCTGCATTGCTGTAATGTGTATTTGTGCTCTGGGAATCAATAATGTCTTAGATTCAACATTTTTAGATATACTTTAATTTTCTTAGCTGTGTGAGAGTGATACCACTCCCAAATCTGTTCCTTTAATACATACTGTGCCCGAGGCTAGCAGCTGTTTAGCTTAGCATAAAGACTACAAGCAAGTAGAAGAAGCTTAAAACTCACACTACAGTCACAGATTTCAGACAGAACCAAGCTAGCTGTTTCTCCCTACTTCCACTGTTTATGCTAATTTAAGATAAGATTCAATAGACGATTACAAACTGCTGGCTGTAGCCTTATATTGAATGGGCAGATATGAGAGTAGTATCGATGGTATCATACAAGTCTCTGCAAGAAAGCAAATAAGTATATTTCCCAAGATACTGAACTGTTCTTTTAACTGCAGCATTATTTTGTACATAGTAATAAATATATCTTGTACTGGAAAAATCTGCCTTTTACAGCTGAAATTTCCTTTTAGTCCATCAAAAACCTGGGTGTACAGGTCTGTTCAAATACAGACACAGACATGCAGAGAAACCTCTCACCTGACTGATCTCCCCTTTTCTCCTGCTCCCTTGACATTAACCTTCTGCAGACATTGCAGGGTAGAGTACACATCTATTTTTCCTCCCACATGGCACTGCCTGAGCCACTTCCACAAGGTGATTCAGGATCAAAGGATCAGCACGTAAAAATACACAGGGTCACACACGCTCACACACGCACAGCCGATTCCCTTCATCAAAGAAGAAGGAGTGATCGACTCTGACACCAGAGGATCAAACTAAAGCACTCGGGGAGCTCAGACGACTTGAAATAATGGTTCTGAATTTTAAAAATCCAGTCGAGTGTAGAGACACACTACACAGATTGTGTGTTAGTCTCACTTCATGAATGCTTACTGCACAGATGCTGTGTTATTTGGTGTAAGACAGAGGGAGGAGAGGGCTTGTGGAATTGGCACTACTTTACAGCAGAATGAGAGTTTGATTGCTCTATTTCATGAAGCCTGATGATGCCTTTTCCCATTTCTCAACATTTTAATCCCCGTCTTAATGCACTCTGGCAAATTGGTTCCTGTGAATACACACTGGTTTGCCAGTATGATGATAAACTAGCACACACATTAGATTGCTAAGGAATGGTAATAGAGAGCATTTCAACCTTGAAAACTGACACTAAAAACACCCATATATAGCATTTTACAGTTTCTGAGAAAGGCTTGTTTGTATTCTGGGTACAGTAAGAGTCAGGCACAGAGCCAATCTGCCCCCTGCCACTTCCCGGGTTTCGTCAAAACAGTTCTGGCCAAGCGATTTACAGGCAATATATGAAATATGGATCATACCTCGTTGAGGGAGAAAGTGCCCAGAGATTCTGTGCTGCGTGTGTGATACATGTGACGGCTGAGTGGGTTAGAGACAGAGATGATTGCTTATGGGATGGTGTAGGAATGAGAAAACCATCACAGTGGTAATATGTTCATGTTACCTGCGCTCATCTGCACACTTGCATGCTTGAGTATGAATGAAATATATACAGTATGTGAACATACAGGTGCAAACACAGGCACGTGTTCCCTTACATGTGCACAAACACAGTGTGTTTGTAATATTCAATACATACATCCGATGAACAAGAAAAACCCTCACATCAAATGACAAAATAGGTTGCTTAGCCATATCTTTAAAAGAACAAGTGAAACTGCTAAATCTAGTGGTTGTGGTCAGTGGAAAGATCATAGACAAGTTTAAAAGAAACTGACATTGCCAGAATGAGACTGGATATGAATGACTTGTTGACTCAGCTGCTCCTTCCAAAGAAAAAAAAATTACACTTATGTAAAACACCTTTATTGTTGACTGAATTAGGTTCAGAGGCAATGTTTGTTTCTTAACTGAATGCAGTGACGTGACTGGTTTGGATATGGATGTACAAATGTTTGACTGTAAGACCAGAGACCAGAGTTATTGATTGTTACAGATGGGACATTAATAGTCCCTTCTGTGGTTAGTTTGGACAACACTTTGTGGGATGGTTTTGGTTAATAATTAAGAGGACAAAGTCCGAATAAGTTGTTATTTTAGTTCATACATCACATGCCAATAAACTGTGCAACAGATAACATACCCTGTGTCAGGATTCCAAAACTCCGGTAAGCTCTAAGAGCTGGAACATTTTCCCTTCTCTGAGAGAAGCAGTAGCATTAGCATCTAGCTAACACGCACACACTCACAATATTATATCTTGTACAGCATGTGTTTGGTAGATGCAGCACATTGTTGAACAACTGTAAACTGTAAACTGTACTAGAGCAAACCTTTTTTTGCCAGATGACAACTTCATTTTTATGCTCTACACCAGGTCCCAAACTGCACAACAAAATTTAAAATCTATTTTTCACACAGCTTTTGTCGGTTGAAACATGGCCTAATAGTTGATTATGCAACTAAAATGTTCTAGAATAAAGAAAGCCCAATGGCTGCGTAACACTCAATAAAGAAGAGTCAGAAATTCAATTCAACAACTCTTCTAAAAGCCATCATGATGTTGTCCAAGATTTCACATGCTCAGCTCCACTTGTGAGAGCACAATAAAGACTAGTCTACTTTGAAAAACAGCATCATTGTGTGTTCAAGTGCGGCACAAAATGACAATTCAAAAGCAACCACCACGCCTCCGCTATCGTTTTTGCTTGTTTTCAACAAAAAAACAAAAAAAAAAATACAACATGGAGCATCTACAAAGGTCTTGAATTGGTCGCACCTGCCACTCAGCCCACATGTGTCTCCCACAGGCCAGCTGGAGGTTGACGGGCAGCTAATTTGTAGAACAACAGACAATCACCTGCTACCTCCACTCCTACATATACACACGTAAACAAATGCTAGCGCACACACATAACTCAGCAGGCATCCTCCTCTCTTTCTATCCTTCCCCGCCTCGCTTCACTTACCAACGTGACAGGGACGGCAAAGCTCAGGTGCCAGGCTGTCCTTGTGTTGTGTGAGTGTGTGCGTGCACGTGCTGGCACAGGAGCTTTTGCATCAGCACACACTTAATCGGGCCCCTATAACAGATGCTAGTATGCGGCAGGTATGCAGAGCTCGCCGCCAGGTGTGTGCCTCTGCAACACTGCTGTCACTGCAAAATTGTTGGAGCCCTGGAACTTATGATGTGTAGAGATGTTTTGGGTCACATCCCCGGGGGGGTGAAAAGGATGACATGATGCACAGAGGACTACTGCACCTCTCCTTTTGGCTGGAATAAAACCAGCCAAAAGGTGTGTAGTATCACAGCACTCTAATAGGTTTCCACCATCTTATGATTGCCTGTTCTAAAACACAGCACACTCATAATAACCTTGAATTATAATGCATTCCAATAATGATATCATGCTTCTCCAGCCGGGTGTAAATTAAACGGAGGACATTTTTAATTACCCCAGGGTAGCTGAATATTGGCCATCCTGCCCTGGTGAGACTCTGTGCTGATACTGCGGTGGGGTGATAAAATTCAACCACAGGCCCCTTTGAACACAATCCAGGCTGGCTTCCATCTTCCCTTTAGCTTAGGCTACCTGTGCTGGTCCAATTAGAGTTGGCTGAGGATAGGACAAAGCATGGTAGGCAACACTGACATTTCACACAGGGCGCTCTCTCTCATGAATATGGAGTAGAGTAATTACGACTGTAAAGCAATCTCTCCTCTTCCCCGCGTGTGGATGTGAAGATTTTAGGTCACTTTCAAGTGAAGTGAGGATGTAGGCAGGAGGGACACCGGAAGCGACTTCTAATGGCATGCAGCTCGCCAATTACAAATGAATGTCCAATTAGTTAATGTGACATGGCAAATAAGCATTTGCTTGGTTTACAAGATTTTCATTCCCTCTCGGTGTCACCAACATATTTCTAACTGAACTGTTTTGTCATAGGTCAGTAATTTCAAATTGTCAAGTGCTTAAAAAAAGGACGGGCTGTGAGAAACTGTATCACAAAGTAAATTAAATATGACGTATAATCTGCAGCATTTTCATCATTGTAACAACATAGTCTTGCCATATTCACCAATCTTGCTTCCACAGTTTGACAAAACTGTTTTCACTAAACTTACACGTACTAAATTTCAGGTCAGTCATTTCATTTTTCAGATTAGTACACAATGCTTTCTGCAGACAGGAAAGGTCCGACGATGCCATCTGAACATGCAGAAAATCAACTTTAAAAAAGGGCAAATGAGTCATATGATATGTTATTATAATAAATAGATTTAAAAAAGGCTTTGTAATTGGCCATTATCCCTCATTTCCCCATCCCAAAACAACAGAATAACCTAGAATAACAGAAGACCTACTTCTAAGTGTTCACATACAGTATATGGTAAATCTAAACATGACTGTGCAAGAGTAATGCTTTGGCTTGCATTACCAAAATAGTATAACATTTTCCTCCTTTTATTATGTTTTACATCTGAAATATTAAGATAAAGTTACTGTCTTCTCAGTTTTAACCATTAAGCGGTAAGTTAGCGTCCCAGAAGACAGGTGATACGAGCAGATAAAAAGATGTATTCACTTGCCTTTGTTGATAGGCAGATACACATGATATAAGCACATACACACACCTCAGGCACAATGATCTGAGGGAGAGAAATAATTCTGATCCAGTTCAAACCACTTGTTTTTTCCCCCCACAGGAGTTATAGTTTGCATAAAGATCAGATGACTCTGCATCATATTTGTGTGTCTAAAGCTCCGATTATCAGGTCAGGTACCTTCCACATGCTGTATTTCATAAGACATATGTTTACTGTTTGTTTTTTTGCTCTCTTGTGAGTACTTTCAGAGATTCAACATGATTAGCAACACAAAATAAAAAAAAGAATTTTAAAGAACTATACCACAAAAAGTCCTCTGAAATAATATGTTAAATAAACAACTGGTTGTTCAAAACACACACACACAAAAAAAATATTAATAATACTAACCCTCTTTCCATAAGTGAAACATTAAATACAAGACGCTATTTATGTTTGCATCATTACTACAAGTGGAATATATATTAGATAAAAGATCTCCATCACTTTCAACATTTGTATTGATAATACTGAACAACAGTTTGTTGTAAAGACATATATGACATGTATACAACATAAACAGTTTGCTCAAACAGAAGTCAATCAGACAATGTCAAATACGTGACTGTGACTAGTTACAAGAAAGACAAATGCTATTATTGGCTAGCACAGAAATCTAGTCCAACTAATTCTTGACCTTGAGCATCCAAGAAACAGTACATGTAGTAAAGCAGTGAAAAGAGCAAGCAGCGTCAATATTTCAGCTGCACCTAATGGAGGAACTGAGCATAACTAAAATAACTCGGGATGCTGTCTTTTTTTTTTGCCAGCTCTAGCTAGGCTAAGTGCAATCCCTGATGGGCCTTGGCGAAGGCAATCATGCCTGAGCAGGAACATCTGCCTGAATGTCTCTGAACATTGTGCATGCAGACAACAGCTTTAGGCTTTTAAAAGAGACACTGACTTCCATATAGTCGCATGTTACCACGTCTCATGCCTTGGTTGTGTTGCGTCCTGCCATTCTTTTTGCCTTTGAGAGGAGAAAGAAGAGTCTCCTGCCTAAATGGAGATAAATTGTGGAAAACCTGTGAGGGGGACAAAACTCTCTTTGCTGTATCTGGGAACTGAAAAGTTCAAAAGGTTTTTCCTTCTTTTAATTTTCAGTAACTCGTGCAATGGTGACTGTTAATTAGCCAATTAGCACAGCATGTATTCATCAAAGGGTGAACATTTACTGTAATGTAACAAAAACTAAATTTCATTAACACAAAATTTCAGAGAATGAATTAATTATAAGTCAGTGAAAGAACACCTGTTAAAAGGGGGCCAAAATATTTGGCTCATGTAACATTCAGTAATAACAATACATGGTTTACATGTCAAACACGCACAGGTGGACGTCTAATAGAAATGTCATGCTTATTGTACTATTTTAATGCTGGCCACGTTCGACAGGTTATCATGATCGAGAAACTTGCTGCTGACACCTGCTGGTTGTGTTAATGTTAAGGCTGATCGGTGTGAAATACACAGGCATCATAAAAATCTGTTTGCACCACTTCTGAGAAACTAAACTGGCCCCCTGTTGAACAGTGTTGAAAAAAATCAGCCCATGGTTCAACCAAACAGCTCATCTCCTGATCCTTTCTTTCATTAACCTAAATTCTAAAGTTAGCTTTGAAAAAGACTCAAAGTAAGTAAGTGTTTTTTTCAATCTGGGCTGGATGAATGTTCAAAGAATATTTTTCTTGGAAACTGCTATCACTTGATCTCATCTCATCTCATCTTGACTACCTTCATGCTTGTTCAGATAGCTAACAGGATTCTACTGCATGTTTAGACTCTATTCACTGGCTTCCTAATCTTCAATAATCCCCAGTGGAATAGCACCCTTGTGCTAAAATAAGAGGGTTTATTTGGATTTCACACCAATTGTGAGACTTTCCCCAAATTTATTTGCATTTTTTACACTTGTCAGCACAAACTAACTCTGAAAATGGAAACCCTGGCATCCATCTGTGAAAACACCACAGATTGAGACCAACTGTGAACTGTTAACTTCAAATTAAGATGAAGAAGCTGGTATTTTTCTCTAGAGCACAGAACAAATTGTTTATTCAGTGACAGACAAAAACCACAGTTGAAGCTATTTGTTTACACAAGAATCAGCTTCTTTTTTAAATTCATACCTGATGAGCTTATTAGCACAAAAGCAACGATGATTACAGAAAAGTCCAGAGCGATAAAGACAGAGAAACACAGAGTTGCAGAAATTTCAAATGACTCTACAAAAAAAGAGGAGATTTTCACTCAGGGTAGAATCTATCCCCCCCCCCCATCCCCACCCAAATTTACTTCCGTTTAAAAGAGCAATAAGACAAGTGCCAGTTTCCTACTTAATTATCTCTCTAATGGAGGAAGAGAAAGGCATTTAATTACTCGGCCCCAGATTTAGACTCGTGGCATGCAAGAGGTAAATGGATTTAATGTTGCGAGGATAAATTGAGCTACAGTGATGATATGCAGATGTTTGCACATGTGCAGCAGGCGTAACAAACAACCACACAGCACTTGATGCTGTTACAGCCTTATGTCTAATTCTGCTCTGCACTATGGCGGCCATAAGGAGTAATCACATGGCACTTAAAGCCCAAGCACAAACCGTAAAGGATGATGCTTGTGGGTGTTATTGAGTGCTTATCTATTTAAAAAGTCTGTTAGAAATATACACATGCAGGAAGGTTTATGCCCAGAAAGTTTAGAATGAGAAAAATTCTGGGTGTGAACTTTAAGGAACGGCTGCCATTTCAGATGTGTTCAAATTCTGCAACATGAAATGAGGATGCGGGAAGGAAAAAAAAAAGAACTGCAGTTCACAAATGTTACACACCCTCTTCTGAGTCATGATAATAACTAATCAGATTTTTTGATGTTTAGAAACCTGTATCAGTTTCACAAAAGGAGAAAAAGGCAAATTACAGTTTATTAATTTGAGACTTTTACACTGCCTCCCTGCAGTGTTTCCATTTTTCCACTTAACTCTGCCCATTCACTGAGACAAATGAGCTTTTATGTCCTCCAATTATATTGAGCCTTGAGAAAATAGGGCTTTGAAAAGCTAAAAAAAAAAAAAAAAAAAAAAAGTCAAGAAATTTCTTGTCATCATGTTGTAAATCAGATGCTGCCAAAGGAAAGCAATGGTGGCCTGTGCTATCTTACATCATCCACATCTACACTACAGGACAGAAGATGCAGCAACCCGAGGAGTCATAGGCAGGCTAAGAAGCTACATAACAGGTGTCCCAGTCACCGCAATATGTGGCACCACTGGAGTACAAATTACATTACATGAATTTACAAGACTAATGCACAGATGAATGGAAAGTCAGGAATGAAAATCAACACTTGTTGAAGCTGAGAAACCAAAACCAAAACCAAACAGAGGTAAAACAACAGGTGAAGTTAAGTTACAAAGTTGCTTCATGGCAAAGATTTCATGATGCCATAATTTTCTAACTACTGCCAAACACATAAAGAGTAAGACTGATTCAACAATATTAATATTATAAAAACAAATCATATTAAAATCCAACGGCTTTCTATCATATGGCAAAGGATTGAGAACACTAAGACTCTTGGAGGATTTTCTTTCATCAAAATATCCAATCTACAACAGTCCGTTTTCTTCTGCAAATATATCCGGTCTTGCAGTACAACTGTTTTAAGACTCCTGTGTTATTTATGTTTTTTATGATTGGGTTCAGGAACTCGCAGCACTGGGATAAGGTCAGGGAAAGATTGTGGGCTGACTTAATATAGAAAAAAAAAATCACTTCACGTGTCTTTATGAAAATTTTAACCGAAATATGACCTTCTCTAATCATAATATAAGTGCTTTTCTTGTCTAAGCTTAACCCAACATGGGACTCTGGACTCAGTCTGGGGATCCCTGCAGATTATATGCCCTAAACCTAACCTGGCAACTCACTTTCCATTAAGAACTGCTGCACTTCATTTAAAAAAATTTTTTGCATCACACCATAATAGTTACATTTGCTACAAAAACATAACTATGGTTGTACTTTAGTTGAATGGACATTTGATATCATTCAAATTCTACAATTTTATATCATATTCATAACATAACAGATAATGAAATCACTTCATCATTGTAATCTTATTCTAATTCCAGATATCATTTAAATTGTGAAATGTGATAGTGGTTTCTAGATGTCTACAACATAATCAGTGTGACTTCACAAACGCCCACTTCACCTCAAGTGCATTTGCCCATTTTTTGCCAAAGGGCAACACTGTAGAATTTAGGTCTGCTGAATACATTAGTTCACAGTAATGTCTTCAAAATGGGGCTGCAAAACTACAGGGAACACAGAATTGTCAGCAGCAGTTAGCTGGTTCATCACAAATCCCTGTTCCTGTGTTTAATTCTTGTTCCCCCTTACAGACTAAAAAGGAGATAGAGCGTTTGTACTTTGGCTCTGATTTCTCCTAGGTTGGATTTAGCTGTTTAAAATGTGCCGAACTGGCTGCTTCAGATGACTCTTACTGAGTCACATACATAAATGTGCCGATACATTTATAGGATTCTTGTGAAGTGAAGACATCCATTTGTTCATGCACACACAAACATACATTTACCATCTCAAGTAGCAAGGGGAGGTTGCACATGAGGCGCAAGAGAGCTCAAGATCTCCTAAATAGTCCACACAGCACCGTCAAGCAGCTGTAGCATTCCACTACTAAAGTGTAATCAAAAGCCCCGGTCCCCCCCAAGGTCAATTCACCAGAAAAGTTATCATGCCTGAATTATACATGACAGCTTCTGTAATCCATAAATGTTGGATATCCCATTTGCACACATGAAATGTCATACAGAAGTGACGGAAAATAGGAGAGAAAAACAAGGAGAGAAAGACTGCAGAGAATAGCATCTGAGTGACCCGTCACTTACAGTAAAATGTCAGCGGGGGAAAACAGCTAGTTCACTAAGACAGGCAGATTTAAGGCTAATCAAAAAATAAGGATGCTCAAATGAAATGCAGGCACCAACATCCAATACAGTACAAACATCATCATCAACAAACGTTGGCATGGAAACAATCAAATCCAGGTAGCGGTAATACATTTAACTGCTACATGCAAAATGTACAGACTCTTGAAAATCTTTTCACAGGGGGGAGAGAGAGAGGGAGAGAGAGAGGGAGAGACAGAGGGAGAGAGGGAGAGAGAGAGGGAGAGAGAGAGGGAGAGAGAGAGAGAGAGAGAGAGAGATGATTGGAGTTGATCTTATTCACATCTGCTCCTCAAGATGGAGCCTTCAGCTGTTAAGTTCCAGTGTCAGACTCTTGCTGTGAACCCAAACGAGCAAATCAATAGCGTATCGAATGAGGTCAGCCTCCTTGACCTCCCGCTCTCTGCTTCACTCGCTCGCTGTCTCTCTCAACTTTTCCCACATTCACTTGTGCTTTTAATCTCACCAGAAGCAAAAAAAGAAATGTGAGGGGCTGATAACAGGCCAAGCAAAAGCTCCTCACATTTTCTGCTAAGTATATCAATAATAGTCAAGCACATCTGAGCGAGAAAAATCATTTAAATATTGTTCAAGCACTTAAACAGCATGAGATGTACTTACAGGTGACCTAATACCAGGAATCAAAGCACTTAAAATGGAGCTAATACTACTCATTAAAGTATTCAAAAGTTCAATATTACAGACTCAAGAGCCATATGGTATGGCTAATGGCCAAGATTGATGTTTCTGTTGAAATAATTCATAAGCAAAGAAATAAAGAAAAAAACAAACCCAGTTCAATAAAAAGATCCATTTAATTCCTTTCTTTCTTGCATTGTACTGTATTAAAGATGTTTCATTCCAACATGAACATGAGCAGAACACTGGACCAGATCCACTTAAAACAGAATGTATCGGGAAGTTGCCAACCTGAGTAGCTGATCGGCTATCGATTTTCACTTGTTGGGGTGTGGGGGATACCATCACTCTGTGTAAAGCAGAGTGATGGTGAAGGAGATGCTGGGTGACAGCAAGCAAGACTCAAATTAAAGATTTCCCGTCCATGAAATGAAAAAGGGCCAACAGGGCCAATAAAGTGGCGTTTGTTGAGTGGACGCTCCACATTGCGTATTTAAACTCTCCTCAGACGCACGTCACTACACACCCCTCACAATCACACGTCTACCCATGGTATGTGCTCGCAGAGTTGACAGGAGGAGTTATGACACGCTGCGTGGGGGAGGTATAACATTGACAGTGATAACATTATCCCTGCCCCTTCTTTGTTAGGAAACCACAAAGTCTTGTCTCATAAATAAAGGCGAGGCTCCATTAAGACCAATGACTGTATCCATCCTCCCCTGTCTCTCATTATAAGGCCATCTGCATCCATCGACACACGCATCCCTCCTGGCAAGGCCACACAGGGCCCATCAGTGGCAGGAGAGCCGGCAACGCTTCATTGGCGGAGTCCGCCGATACAGCCTGTCTCGCCTTGATGAGGTCATAAAGATAGCAATAGTATGTGCGTTGACACACAGGCTGATGGAAGCAGATACACCTTTGGGATTCTGTGGTGTTTTGTATTGGATAACAGCAGCTCTTAACTGAGCACACACACCTCAATTTCTGTTTACCCTCAGCGTTCTTTAGCCAGCTTTTCTACTCAGTCTCTCTCGTCAAAATGTGAACCAGTGTCTCCTCAGCTGGAAAATGGCCTCTGTTCCACCCACACACACATAACAGAGCTGAGAATAAAACCAGCCTTCCTGCCCCGGCTCCCTGGCTGTCAGTTCGCTGCTCGTCTTTCTGTGCAAGCCCGTGTTCAATCATTGATGAGACCAGGTCCTCTGGTACGAATGAAAGGACTAGGCAAAGGAGTGCAATCACCATTAGGCTGCAGAAGAAGCATTAGTGAGAACCACATATTAAACCTCTCCCCCGTCCTCAGGCAGATACTAATGGTGCACAGGACACACACAAGAAACTTGAAATGAAACACAGAGAGAGGGGAACGGACGTGAGAGGCTTGTACTGTGTGTTTGTGTTTGAGAGTTCAAGGTGCAAAGATGTTTGTTCTGCAATTATAATCAGTGCTATGTTGTGTGAATGCAAACACACAGACACACAAGCGACATGATACAGTTGTAGCAGCGCGTGTTACAATTTATGCCTCCTCTGCACTGTCTGGGTCTCCTGTCTGCCAGTGCCATTTTTTTTTTTTTACCATTATTTCTCGAACAATGTGTCCCCTCTTACTCACTCTCAGTCTCTCTGTCTGTCTCCCCTCCTACAGTTTTTCTTGCAGTCACATCTCTGTGTCTCTCCTGCCAGTTCCTTCACATTCACACCAGACTCTAGGTACTTAGGGACAGTGATGCCAAAGTGTAGCCAGAGGGGACCAGAGAACGAGAGCTTATTTCTCTCCATTTCACCAAGACCTGTCTCTCTTTAATGACAATGAGAAAAATCTGTATCTATACACTGTATACAGTATATTTATAAATGTTTTTCTTTGGTGTTGCAACACTCATTTATTGTTATATACAGTATGTAGCTTTATTGATACATTGGATTTCAGACTGCAGAGGTAGTTTATGTGTGTAAGCCATAGAAGACTGCAGTATAGCTAATCTATCACTGAATAAACCAATGAGGTCATTACCACACACCGTGTTTCCCTTTCTCAGTTTGAACAAGTTTAAATAATGCAAACGCCCAAAACCTGAGCTCATCCCCACCAATTTCATGGCTCAACTTTTTCCACCTTGCAAACTCAGACTAACGGAATATACAGAGTGCAAAATATCTTTATAATAGATAGTGTGGTTGAGTGTGGCGGGGAGTGGATGTGGTGACAGGGGGAGTGTTACGTTGTTGTGTTCGTTGCTGAGCTCTCGGTAGGCCTGCCTGGGGTTGACTCTCTATATTACTATATCAGAAGCAACTCTCAGCCCGCTGGGTGAACTCTGCAGCTCCATGCTGAGTGAGCAAGCGAGGAGGACAGGCAGGCGTAGCCCTCCTGAGCTCGAGCTGTAGCCCTGAGATAGGCCCTTTTTCTGCACGTAAACACACAAGGCCAATCTGGTGGAGGGAAGCTGCACTCAGCTGATAAAGTGCTACCCTGGGCGAACGTAGAACCTCTACATCGTCTCACTGTTGTTTCTCTCCCTCATTCTTTTTCACCTCCTTCTGCTTGGGGGAATGTATGGCTCTTTACCTCCTGCTGATATCAGGTGTTAAGAGGTGTGGTGCCACTTTAATGCAGTCAAAGTTTAAAAAGAACAGACTGTATGTCCACATGTACATGTGCACAAGATCAAACGGCAAAGAATCAAAACATCATTCCAACTGAGGTTTTCCTTACGCAGAAAAAAACTTTTTTTTTCTCTTATCCAATCAGCCACTTAGGAGCTCAAATTTATTTCAGCTCTCCTTTTACTTAGTCTCCAATTTTGTTTTTCCAATGTTGTCATCTTCAGGTTGCATTTAAGCAGGGCTTTGTGGAAGCTTATTAGGCTGTGATGGAATAGACACATCTGGATGCGGTGAATCACACCGTCATGAGAGCACCCAGATGGATTGCAACGCAATTATATTTGCTGGATTAATTATGAGTTCTTGCTCTGTTGCAGGAACGCAAGTGTACACACAGAAAAGGAAAAAAAAACTGTTCAAATGTAGCAACAGATGTCCCCGGCATATTGATAACAGTTATTTCAACACCAATGTTGGCTTGCTTTAAAGACTAAATAACAGGGCTTTCAGAGAAGGCTGAGGAGATGCATGTAGCTTGAGGCTGAGAGGGGGCTGCCTTTTACAATACTGCTATAAGCACAAGTGAGATGCTACACTGACCCTTGGTTTCAAAGGACACTTTTCTCCTATTAATATGGAAATCATACACATACACCTATGGAGAGATGTAACAGTGACGCACCAGTCATGCAGCATGAGCAACATCAAGAAACTGCATTTGCAGACACTTGCTCACCAGATCTCTAAGAACATATCAAGTTGTCCAACCTGCCAGGAGGATAAAACCAAAGCTGTATGAATAAGCCCTTGTGTGCATGGAGCCACTCAGGTAGTCAGCTGTAAAGGCTCTAGCATAATTTGTGGCTCCCCAGTACACCCTCACCAAGAAAAATTGGTCAAATATGTCATTGATGTTTGTGTTTTTAATATAAGCCCTCCAGACTGTGGGCGTCACGCTTCCCCCATCACGTCAAAGATGTTTCGCTGGGAAAAAGAACACATTGCTTCATTTTAAATATCAAAAATAGTGGAGAGTATATCTTTCTCCAGGGAGCTGTCTTTAACTCCACAACTTGCAAGATCTATTTGGTCAGGATGTCATTAAATGAACAGACCTCCAGTTGCTTTGAGTATCCTGACATTTGCTCGCTGAGCAAACAGTTCGACAGCCTTTGAGAAGACGCAAAATTCAATTGTGTTCAGAGTAAACTGACAGCCTGAAAAAACCCTGACGTAGAGGTGCAAACCTCAGGAACAGCAGATTGTTTTTTTTGTGTGTGAATGTATTGTTCATATTTTGATACTTCACTGAGGCATAGAAAACAAGAGAATTACACAGAGCAACATGGACACCTGGTCATACAAAATTGTTCAGCCTGAAATAACCGTATAATTCCTTCAGTCATAATTAAAAAAAACAGTAAATATTCTGCCTCAACTATTTCTCTTCCTGCAGGAAATAATTATCTGGTGAAAATTAAAAATGTTTATTTTGGGCAGGGGAAGGAGGAGAGGAGAGGGCAGCAGCATGGAGGAAAGGAGACTTTGAAAGTTGTTAAAGTTTGGCTCAAGCATGCATTGTAATCACAGCCCGCCTTTTTACTGTGGCTGAGCAAAATCAATCCCTGCGATTTGTGTGCCCGGCAGACTTCTAACAAGAGCAGCCAACTGGAAAATAGGTCCAACGTCACCCCACAACACCTGGCCAGCCCAGACACTGCATGAGTGCCTCCTTTGGAAACCACATGTGCACAAACACAGGCGTGTGCGCACACACATATAGGCCAGCAAGGGCAACCTTTGGCTTTGTAATCTCAATGCCGATGATGTGGTGGCTGAAAGACTTGTGATTGTCACAGACAGCACAAAGCGCACCAAAGCAGGGTTTGCCATGGCTGTGATCTCTATAGAACTGGATGTGAATAAGACACAAGTTGAAAATTGTTGGCGAGTAGCAGTGTAGTTACATGACTGTTGAATTGTACGGAAAAGTAGGACAAATATAAGTCACACAGATCAGCATGTTGAGTCTTTGAACTTTTCCCTTGCTGTTCCTTTGAGTAAAATTTTGATGTATTATTGCTGCCTAGAGAGAAGGAAGGTAATGTAACACCTTAAAGAATTTATAAACCTCATTTTATATGGCATGTCAGTGATGAACACTCTTATTCAGAGGAACAGAGAAGGTCTGGAGCTGCAGAGGCACAAGGGATAGACTAAGAACTAGGATAGCTTTTAAAATTATTATTTCTTGTGAATGTAGATTTCTTGCCATGCAAATACACACCAACTGAAATTCAGCACAGAACTGTGAATAATTGCAAGTAACCACAATGTTTCTGAATTTATTGTTTGCCATCTTTAGTGCTGACCTGAGATTATTACGGTGGCAGAGATGTGAAATGTATCATATGGTATGGAGATTACTGAAATGACTCAATTGTAAGTAATATGAAGACACCACTGCAGCTGAATAGTTGCGTTTCTAACAGAATTTCAAAGTCTGATACAAAATTTGGTTTGAATGTTATAAACCTGTATTCAATGGCCTGTCTTCTATTACTATTCACTCATTAATATGGTTATGCTGGCCCCTCCTCTCCCTACCAGTGGGACACAGTAGGTCATTATCACATGTGTGCCATAACATCATTGTCATGGCTACAATACTAAACAAAGAGCTGTCTGAAGATTGAGTCATGGCAACTGGACTTCAACTGGACTTAAAGAAGTCCCGTTGCCATGACTCAATCTTCAGACAACTTTACCTGGATGACTGAGAATCTTCACAGACATAAACAAAGAGCTACAACTTTGTTCAATATAGGAAAAAAAAAACATTTATTAAGCCAAAAAGAAAGGTTAGGTTGAGGGAAAAGATTGTGTTTTGGGTTATAATAAATATCACATCACACATATCAATGAAACTACTGGCCTACTGGTAGGTAGTAGTTGGCCTACTGAACCATAACTATGGGCGTGATAACTAGTGATTATTGACCACTGAGTAGCACGACAACAGTTAAATTGGCTGGATGCAAAACAATGCTAAAACTCATGGGTTCCCACAGCTACTTTTTCTCAGATGCACTCATACTGTACATTGCCCTGATTCTTGCTACCACCTGCCCAACTGTATGTCATATTTTGTAATGCAGTATTGGATAAAAAATAAATAACACCTCAGTACTATCGTTGAGAACTGGTACGTCTATAACTGCAACTCTTCTCTAATTTTTGCAGCAGTTCCTATTATCTAACATCAAACTGAGATGATGCTCAGCTTACTTCACATTTCTTTTGTGTCTGTGTGTGTGTGACCTAAATATGTATGAGGTGTTAAATTAAAAAGAGCAGCGCTGCCCTGCCGCCACACCGGCTGGCTTTTGTCCATCCAAATCAAATTGTTTACGTCGCTGAGCACAGACCTGCCGTCCAAACAACATGTCAGACTGCCGTAATGGCTTTTTGTAATAGAAACAGATGCCATTGATCAGCACCGCCATCCACTTTCATAGCCAGCCTCAGAGGTTGCCTTAGTCAAACAGCATATTAAATGACTGGCTACACCACAGAAAGATATGAGCAAGTCTTTTCAGGATTAGAATGAGAGCTTGTGTGTGATTTTCCAGCTGGTTGGCTGCTGATGTCTTTTCTTTTTTATTCAATCACAACATCTTGTGCAGTGATGATAATGATGATGATAATGATCAACTATTATTTCTATGTTTTTACAACAAATTGTGGGAAGTTATGTGATTTTAGGGGTTAAGTGTCAGGTACAATCACAGGATTTGGCTCTTTTTTATCCCTGGGCAGGGTGCATAGGCAGTATCCATTTGCTCGTCTACCTGCAGCTGAGGGGCAGCAATATCTGGTTCACAATATAATGCATCGTCAGTCCCATCAGAGCCCACAATGCAGAACGCTAACCATAACCCAAACACCTGCCTCCCAGGATGGAACTGTATGAGGAGGGAGCAGGGCTGAGAGCAAAAAAAAACAGAGCGAGAAGCAGGGAGAGAAAAACAAACAATTATAAATCGTGAATCATGTGCTCGTCATCCCTCTCAGTGCAGCTGAGGTGATTTTAGTTTCAAATAGTTATAGCAAGATAGAGAACAAATGAAAAAAATGATAAAGAAGATGTGGATTCCCTACTATTTCAAGCACATCAAAGAGCACATTTCTCTTGAGCAGCAGGGGGCCGAAATCACAAGGAAGACTGAGCTCTCTGGGTTCCTTTCATGAGTTCTCCCCCAACACCGATTTAATGAAGTCAAATTACAGTGGGGTTTCCAAGGGAAAACTGTGACTGAAACATCATTTAGTACTGAAATAACAGCAGCTGGTAATTGAGTAATATGTTCATCAAGGCAGTTACAGCATTTGCCTTCAGTGGAAGAAGCCGTATTCCAGTCTGTATGCTAAGCTAAGCTAACTGGTAGCTTACCCCAGCTAATATTGCCCCATACCACTGAATGGTGCAAATTTTCTTGTATAACATTCCACAAAATAAAAAAAAGAAGCACATTTCTTATTTAAGACTGCTATCATAAGCACAATGTACCTTTGCGTACTGTATTTCCCGTTTTAATTGTAAAAATAGATTCCAGCCTGTGATGAGGATAAATCCTGTTAAAAAAATTACCACAGTTCACCTAATGCAAATTCAAGCCAACCGTCAAGATATATGTTCCGACATCTCCAGGGAGCATGTGTAGCCTAATTTGCAACACGGTGAGGTGACACATGGATGTGAGTGGGGAGGGAGAGCCGTTGTGGCCCGTGGCACGGCTCCCTCCCTCTTTCTCAGTCTCTCCCTCCGCTTCTGTCTCTCGTGATCTCTCTCAAGCTCATTCCCTGCCCTTCTCTTTCTGCCACTGTCCCCTCAACCCCACAACCTCCTCTGTTTCCCATCCTATCTCACTTTATGAGTGGGGCTGGATATGTTGCTCTATCAATGTGAACTGTTTGCAGCAACAATGAACTTTACATGGGAATGAAAAGTCAATGAACTGCTTCACTTCATATGCTACAGTCTCTGCCATATGATTTTACTTTCTTAACACGACACATTAATAAAAGTAATTTGACATTTGTACTGATACAATAAGTTGGACAGTAGAAATCTAAGCAACAAGAATGAAAAATCAACTGTAATGTTTTTTATGGCTCTTACCCAATACTAGTAATTGCATTACAAAATATCTTCACACATATTGTGTTTGCTTTGCTTAAAAATGTCTTTGATTTCATCTCAGCTATGCCATGTAATTAATTTGATACACGTTGAATTCTCTTTTTTAAACACGATCTAAAAGCAAACTCTTGAAATGGAAACAAAGCTGCCTTCTGAACAACCTACATAGCATTTCCCACCTCTTTCCCAGTTTTTATCTCGTTCCAAATATGGCTTAGAGAGGGCAGCATTCATCACTTGCCAGTGGCATGTCCTAATGAAGCCGTCGTTTGTCTGCCTAATGGCACCTGGGTTCCATCTGTCACTGGCAAGCCAGTGCAGAGACACGCGGCATTCACCTTGCCAGCTCTCGTTTGCTGACAGAGAGGGGATCACATTTGACCGTGTGTGTGTGTGTGTGTGTGTGTGTGTGCGCGCGTGCGTGCGTGCGTGCTTGTCTCTTTTTGCATGCTGTGAAATACCTGTAACAACACTACTGTGCAACATGGCCTCTTGCACTCACTCAGCCGGCCAGGAGAAAGCGTGCCACTGCCTTCATGCCGCAGTTCCCCAATGTGGCTCGGACAGGGAGTGCAACATATGTCTGTGTTGTCAGGAATGTGGGGTGGCTGTGTGTCTTTGCAGCTCGACAGCTGGACCTGGGCTCAGCAGCCTCTCTTATGGGAACACTTCATGGCTGCTGCATCTACTACACTGCCATAGCCCGAAGGCTGATTTGACAACAGTTAACCTTGGATTTATCTAGCCCTCCACCTAGCTTAACATACAGAAACCCCCCCACACAGGTACATACTGTACAGCAAAATTATAGACCCATGTTAAAGTTTTCTTACATGCAAACGCACTTCAAAACTAAGTGTGAACTAAATCATCTAAAAAAAAAAAAAAAAAACAACTTAAATGTTTCTTGTGTAAAAACCCTATTTGCCATTAATCCTCAGAGTTTGCAATCACTTCGCTGGACTTATGCACGTCTCTGTGCCAGGAGAAGGAGAATCCATTACAGTACTTTATGATACTACATCTGTTTAGCCATCCCTGTATATTAAAGCACCTCGAAGCAGGCTCATTGCTCAGCACACTCAATTAAAATGACTGCCTCGTGCACAGATTCGCTTTTTAGCCAACATTTGTGTGTGTGCACGTGCTTTTAGTCTGCTCTTGGGGTGCAGCAGAGAAGGAAGAGAAGGAATGAAATGAAGTAAAATAGATAAGCGTGCAGAAGAGGGCATTTGCCATGGAAGTAAGTAAATTATTGTGCTATTATTTTTTGCTTTATTGCTGTGCGCTAAAGCCCAGAGGAAGTGAACGTGTATCATCGGCCACGCATGTGAATGTTATATAATTATGCACTCGTATATGGTGTATTCCTGAAATTATTACATATTTATGCATTGATTTATGCTTGTGGGTGTATCTGTGCGCAGTCCTGTGTATTATCACCTTGCAGTCGCATTAATGCATTAGTGTATCGCCATGATGCTGGTGGTGTGGAAGACCTGAAGCATCAGTATGCATGACGCTATATGCAAATGTGTCAGTCAGTGCAGTAATTTGATTTCCTGCAGAAGTTTACTGAAAAAATTAGCTAAACAGGCAAAATCATGCTAATTTACACAAGGCTTCTTGGCGCATCCTAATCGTGATATTTGACTGTACTTGCTTAATTAGTTCAGTAAATCTGAACTGGTTTAATTAGTTTCCCAAATCTTTGAGCAGATCAAGCCTTAGTTATAGCCACCGGACATATCACTAGGTCCCACTGTGGTGCAAGGATATGTAGAAGAGAGTAAGCAAACGGCACAGTGAGATATTTTTAAGGGAGAGGACTAAAATAAAATCATGGTACATACTGTACATCTCTGCCTCTATGTCTCGCTTTCTCGTTCACAGACCTCTGACTTATTGAGGCTGACAATGGACACGAGCGGCATGGCAAAAAGTAATTATGAGGAAAAAGTGTATAGCTGCCCACGCAATCATGTGTGTCAGAGGCCACACAACGAAACACAGGGCTTGCTTAAATGAGCCTGACAAGCCCAGAGAATATTAATTTTCTCTCCCCTGATTTTATCTCCTTGCACATGTATTATTAAACCCTTTCTCATCAAGGCCACAATATGAAAATGATGAATGGTTGTCCAGATTGACAATGCAGTCCCCCTAGAGGTGTGTGTGTGATACTGAGAGGGGGGTGGGTATCTGACTTAGAGGTCAGATACACACACACATGAACAAACACAGCAAGAGCACAAAGTCACACACACATACATAGATGCACCTCCCAGGTGGCTCACCCTGCAGAAGGCGGCCTGAGCGGTCTGATTGGGGTGCAGACCAAAATTAGATAGTAGACGCCCCTCTACCCGAATGGCAGGGACACAGTCTGTAATAACCACCACTTATGTGCCCGCGCACAAACACGTATACGTTCACAGAATTGGCTTCACGCACCTAAGACCAAAGAAGTCAGAAGTTAGGATTATAGGTTTGGCCTCCTGATTGCAGACCCCTCGGAGTGTGCAGGGTCTGCCAAGCTCATTACACACTGTTCAGGCCCAATCAGTACAACTCTGGGTTTGGAAAAGGATCATAGCAGGTGCAGCGTGTCTGCACAGGCAAATATATACTTTGAAGAAGGAACTCATTGTAGTTCCTACCTTAAACACAAATCTGGGAAATGATCTCCTACCTTAAACTGAGCATGTTCATGTCATACACAGATTTTCTGTTCCAACACTGTAAAAGCATCAGGAAACTGAATCTTAAAATAAGTATTAATAAATACTCAATTGATTATTAAGTATATATACAAAAAGGTTAAACTGCATGGTTGTGAAAGTCTACATGCATTTTTGTAAAAGTAAATGCACAGATTGTATTGATATGATTTCACAGCATAAATTATTACTGGGAAAATATGACAGCAAACACAGCAGATAGTATGGCGCTCCAGTTTACAATAAACCATTCAGGGATAAATGTATTGTGACTAATAGGATGGCACATCATCTTAATGTCAGAACAATCCATTTATATTACATAAAGCAAACTGCAGCTATACAGCTTGAGATCATAACATATTCTGCTGGCGTTATTACACAGGAAAATAGAGATGACAAATAATGTGTCTCAGTGCTTTGAATCTGTCAAATCCCCATGTATTAAACATATAATTTCCCTCTGTATAGCTCCAGTCTGACTTGCAACCCATGTGATTATCTATCCCAGCTGTCAGTCTTCACCATTGGAGTTTACATGCAACATAGCTGGAATACAGAACACACATATATACAAGCCTCCCTTCCCCCCCACACACACACATAAATGAAAAAGATATGAAACTACATGATAAGAGGCTTCCAGAGAAGCAGCGGACAAGTGGAGAGAAAAAAAGAGGAAAGAATTCATTCTTATATCTGATATCCCAACAGATCTCAGTGAGGAGGAGTGTGCGGTAGTAGAGGTGGAAAGGCTGGAAAAGATAGGGAAGGAACATGGTGTAGCTAAAATGAATAGCAAGACTATTGTTTGTGAGGCTTCATTGAGTTTCTCTCTGTTGAATCATTATTGACACGTCAAACGTAACTTCAGAGTTCACACTGGACAAAAACGATCGAGATCTAGTTTAATATCTATGAGTTACCATCTCGGTTTGATAGATGACAAATTTTAAAAATGCAATAGTATCCATCTGAACATTTCTTAGCCTGCATGTCACACTGTGAGAGATGAGTCTAAAAAATTATTTGTCTCAATCGGTGTCAGGCTGTACAATATCAGTTTGAGGCATGTCGGAGTTTGCAATGAAAGTGTGGTGAATTGTAGCCATATGATGTAAATAAAAAAGGTATAAGAGAGCAGACCCGTGTCATAAGCTCATGTCACCCCTGTTTTCCCCCCTAAATATATCTAAAACTGGCATGTAGACAGTATATTCTGCCTGATTCCACATAGTAATTTGATTGGCTTGTATTTCAACTGTGAATACTGACATTACCTACACTTTTTTCGGTCGTTGAAACTCCAAATGAGCCAATGGTGGATGTGTCGCAAAGAGAACCACCGTAGTGGACTTACAACCGCTTACAACAGAGACCATGTCTCTCACAACAGTCCACTTGTGCCTTAGCCCATAATCACACAGTGTAAAGGGGTCTTCAAGTCAGATGATTCACTGTCTGTAAAACCAAGGATGTCTGTTTTGGGCAATTTCAACCAGCAGATGTGTATACTAAATGGAAAGTGCAAAATTTCACAACAGTCCAACCAATAGCTACAAACAGAACCAACCACCATCCCTAAGGCCTTAAGTCAGTAAAATACATGACATCTGTAAGTATATGAGGGGAGGATTTAAAGCCTGGATTTGTATTTTACTCTTGCAGTCTCCTTGACACCTGACTGATGGCAGAAAATTAAGCCTGACAAACTGAGAAAACTGTAAACTCCACGCTTGAATGTGATAGGCTCTAAGACTCCTGTCAATCATGAAATCATGCACCCTTTAATCCCAAATATCCTTTGAATGAAACAAAAGTCACAGCTGAAAGAATAATTTAGGCTACTATCAAATTAAAATAATGCTGGTCACGTTGCCCAACTATGGCATAACAACTTGTTCTGGACAGTAAATGAAATTTATACCTTGAGATGTTTGTGTCACATAACAGACATTTTGCTAAAGGATAAATGTAATGGAAAGGGTTTCGATTTTATCACACTGCATGTAGGTAACATTTCAGTAGACAGTAGGTCTCGTGTATTAATTCATTACAAACTGTACAGGAAATGGTGTTACAGTGTATTACCAATTTTCCTATTATTATTATATAAACTCAGTGTGTTTACACTAACAGCCCACTTTCTGTGACATATCAGCTGCTATCACAGAACAATCTCTCCCACGGTGTTATCCATCCTCTGGCTTCTTCACAGTCAATAAACTATGATTCTCAGCACCACAAAGCAACTTTGTATTCCTTTACATCATATTTTCATTTTAGTGTGTACCAAGTAAAGCTCATTATTGTTTAAACAGATGTGTTTTCAACCAGAACAAATAGGAGTGGTTGTATTGTTTCAGGGCTTTGGGAAACAGGCAACTTCAATTAGAAATTTAAAAATTATTTGTATGGCTGGATGACGTTCTACTGAACATTTTACCTGCAGGAAAAAAAAAAACATTAGCAAACTCCTCTTCCTGACAAGAAACAAGAGTTGAACTTTTATAGCCTAACAGTTTTATTGGATGCATTTATATCTCCGTGAAATCTCCATAAGGTTACACTTTACTTTTTTTCAAATCCATTCTTAGTAAAGCTGCACATCAGTATTTATTTCTGGGTAAAGAGGGCAGGAGTATTCACTAATGTAAACTGAAGAATCCATAAGTAATAGGATAGACTTAACCTTCTGCTACTGAAATTTTGCAGTAATTCACTGCAGCCCCCTCAACTGCTGAATCCACTAACACACAGATTTACATACCCCACTTGGATGTTCATGCAAACACACATCCAGCCTCTCTCTAGAATACGCTGCATGAATATGTGCACATGCACAGACAGTCGGCACGTGCTAGGCTAATGTGTCCTGGGGACACAGAGCATCCGAAGGATAGCAACACTGCTGAGCCCAAACAAAATCAGCCAGCCCGTTAAATGAGGCGTGACTCAGGAATCGTGCGTAATTTCTCTTGATGGTGTCTCAACGTGTTTTAAAGTCATTTATATAACGACGATGATTCACAGAGGAGGCGAGCAGAAATGGAGCAGAAAAAGAGCATATTGACTCTGTTGAGTGCCCCACGAATTATGTCCCCAAATGTACAGTGGGGCACAGTTAGCAGAAGGTTGGCGTCATAATGTAAGCTCTGGAGGTCAGCACTGTGACACCACGGCACCAACAAAGAAGCAGAACAATGCAAATGTTTTGCCTCCTAGATGGACAGCACACGGCTGTAAATATGTAATAAAACATTGATCCCTGTGGTCCCACCTCCAACCAACAACACTCACACTGTACATTACAACCTTAAGCCTTTAAAGACTTTCTGTTAAATGTAGAAATAATGAACATCAATTGGAGGCTACATCACATATTTCTTCAGAAGCTGTGCACATGCTCTTGGGTGCATTTACAGACAAAGTGAGAATCATCTGCGTATGTGAATCCCACTTATGTGACACCTTAAGGTGACAGTGGGAGGACAAATATATATAGCACAGAGTCTGGTGCCCGTCATCCAACCCGTGAAGTTAAAATTAACAAGCAAAACCAACAACCAAAAACAGAAAGAGGAGGAGGAGGAAAAAAGCATAGTGTGAGGGGGGAGTTCCCACAATAAAAGGCTGTAGTCAGCTGCAAGGAAGGAAACCTCATGTTACTTCTCATGCTGGAGTTTCCAAGTGCATGAAGAAGCCAGGTGCTTTTGCTCAAACTACAGGATCACCGCAATGGAGATTAAGGAACCACTGCAATATTCCAACATCCAGAAACGCCCTCTGTGATTACAGAGGCTTAGATGGCAGCAATGCTGTGGAAACACCAAGTCATCACTTTTTATGCTATTCGCTTGGCGATTTCATTCAGAGTGACTTACCGCAGAAGAATATCATTTTAACACTAGTTGCCCAAGTTGGAAAGAAAACTCCTAAGGATTAAAACACTTGTGCCAGTCTTTTCATGGCACTATTCAAAGCTTTGACAGATACATGTGGGTTTTTAGTCGGCCAATTATTCCTGAATTATGCTTACTTGATGAAAACTTGTCAGATGAAATGAAGGCAGGGCAGAGAGGAGATGAGGAATCCATTAGTTTACACAGTACATGGCCAAAATACCTTAGCTGGGGAGGTTATTTTTACATGATTGCAGGGGTGTGTAATTGCGATGCCAATCTTCAGAATTTACTAAGAACTTAAAACCAAATATTTCACCAGCCTTGAAACTTCAAATGTAGCATTTTACACAAAGTGTGGATGTGAGATCTGGGGATAAAATGTCAGCAAATATACCTCAGTGTAATCCACTGCTATCTAACTACAACAACTACTATGTTGTGTAGTTTTATCATGTTCACAATGGCAAACAGTTGAGCTTAAAAATCTGATTAATATCAGATATATATTAACTATTAAAATGTTTTAGAAGATACACTTACACTACTCCTACTCACACAGCTTTGATGATGTAATGCTTTCATTTCATTTCATTGTCATGATTTCTGACCACAGCGCCCCCTCTGGCCTGTTACATCTGATCCTCATTGCAGCAAAGAGCCCTGCTTCTTGATTTCATACCTTTCCTCATTATCTAATACGCACTGTCATATCTAATGGCTGCCATCATCTTCCATCCTCCTCAGAGCCTGAGATGTGCTAATCAATGCAACTCTGACAAACATCATTACCCACATCATGCATCATGCTACTACTAGCAGAGGGCTAATAATATACAGGTGATAAAACATTGATTTACTTCACAGCTATAGAATTAAAGGTGTGCATGTGCATAAATTCCCATATTTACTTTCAGTCTCATCAGATATTCTGCTGATAATATATGACAAAAATGTGAATGTTGTGTGAAAAAGCTGTACCTGCAAATCTGGCTTCAGTAGCATGTGATAATTGGCTACTGTATAGTGGCTGCTAAAATAAGCTGTGATGACTATGATTTTACAGCTAGAAGATTAGACATAACCCTCACCTTCTTGATCTAAGCTGTTTCTTCTCAGTTTTGGAGGGTGCAGGTGGATGGAAGTGCATGTTAAAACGTAAGCAACAAAAGCTGTGGCGTTTGGGTCTTTGCAAATAAAGTAAGAATTTAATGTCTCCAGGGAAGTCTAATCATTTTGTTTTACATCTCTGATAAAGTTAAATAGAGCAGCACCATCACAAAAGCAGCAGAAAGTGATGCCCAGCTAGAGATGTGATAATGGATGGCTTTCACCTTGAGGTCATTAAATAATTATCTTGTCGTAGGTTTAAGTGCTCATCTTTAAAATAAGATGTTCCATCACTGTGGTCTACAACTGTTCACACAGAAAGAACTATAAAAGACTAAGTCTGTTCAAATATGTATATTCTGGGATGTGTACAGTGGGTAAATCAACATTATGCCGAGATAGAGCTACGTTATCACTCACACATTTGTTTTTGACAAATGTCACAAGACACTGTTAGTGGGATAAACTATATTTTACGTGTATATCTTTTGTCTTGATAAAGGATTATAAGGACTTTTAGGATTATAGGATATTAACTTATGATATTAGGGCAAAACATAACTGATCATTTTGTAAATATCTACATCAATGTTTGATCTAATACGGGTATTAGTCCGCTTCATCTTGGATCTATAGGCCTCCAGGTCATTAAGTGCTAACAAATCTGAGCCTTCCAAATGTCTGCCTGTCTCTGTAATCCCTAATGACAGAAACCAAAAGAAACAGCCATGTTTCCAATTTGTGCTGAGAGAAAAATCTTCCCTTCCATCCTCTTCTTCATTTTCCGTCTCCTGTGCCCTTTCCTGTTTTTTCCCTCTCACTGGGCTTTACTGGAACAAATCATTAGTAACACATACTGCTGTTTTTCTCTGGGTGAGCCAGGCTAATTTTGACACACTCATTATGCCTTTTCTCTCCCTATCTCTCCTCCCTCTCCCTCACACAGACTCTCGCTCTCTCTTTAAGCCCTGACCTCCCTCATTCCCAAGATGCTGCACACTGTGCCGTGCAATACATCACTGTAAAAGTTGCCTTTCTCTCAGGGGTGCCTGGGGTGATGGCCTTCGTGGGCAAGGGTTGAACCAGGGCCACAGATCAATCTTTGCCCAATGATGGCTAACTATAAGATCAGAGGTTTGCTTTTCTGCTGAGAGCCCAGTGAAACCGTCAGCCTGGACTTGTTTGTATGTTCTTACCCTCCCAAATCTGTGTTCGTCTCTTATTCAATATCTTGTTTCTTCATGTGCTTCCCAATCTTTTTCTCCCCCCTCACTCCATGTCAGACGAATGTAGAGCATGCTTAGAGCTGACTGCAGCGCATGGCAGGAGGAAAAAAAGAGGGAGGGAGGAAAGCAGATGCTTGTGACAGTGTGGGGGCAGTAATGAGGGTCCCTACGACAGAGAAACAATCAGTAAGGCCTGAACACACTTCCCACTCTCGCATACACACGCAGAACAGCAAGGGAGTAATGGGCTGGCGAGGGCCCGGGGCCAGTCTCACTGACACACACACACATTCACTGCATACTGCATGGTGAATAATGAAGAAAGAAACCACCATCATCACTGTCGACCACTCACTGAGCAGAATAAAACCAGCCAAAAGTATATTACCCACACCATTTTTGTAAAATACTCATTTAGAGCTAACAAATACCCAGCCTGGCTCAGGTGAAGCAGCTCACTACTCAGCTACAGTAAAAGGAAAGGTGGTGGGGGGGGGGGGGGGGGGTTTGTGGCACTCCCAACTATTCTGTGTCATGCCAAAACGGCACACATGACATCCCAGTATGTTCCCCAAGCCTGTCTCTAATATGCACGCAAAGCCTTTCAAAACCATTACCCCACCGACGGGAGACACTTTTATTGTGGCAGACGTTTCAGTGAGAAGGAGGTTCACCAAAGCAAAGGCGTAGAGGAGGGAACTTGCCGAGCGCGGGGTTCACGCTGCCGCAAAGACATTTCAAGAAGTGGGGCAGAGGAGAAAGTGCATGTTGAAGTGAACAAGGTTTGAAAATAGCCTGGGATAAAACAGAGACAGCACGGCTGCTAATGTGTGCACGCACAAAGCGGTGCAAAAATGCAAATGACAACAGGAAAAAGCAAACACGCAAAAACAAAGACACGTGCATAAGTGCATACACAACACTCGCTTCCATGTCCAAACACAATGCAATCCAAGTCAGTGGCATGCTGAACGGTTTCAGCTGAGGAAGATTGATTGCAATTGATCATGTCACCACGGGAAGTGGTAAGTCTTTATCTGACTCCTGCATTGAGGCCTTCAGGTCAATCTACTCTGCTTGATTTGGTTAAGATAGCTGTCAGGTGCAGCAGAGACGCTGCAGCATGGGAAACAAAACATATACAAAATAGCTCCTCTATGTCTGATGTGATGCATTACTGGTTCACTACACTTACTTTACTTTAGTTCATTTGGCAGACGCTTTTATCCAAAGCGACTTACAAGGAGACACAAGCAAATTACAATT
>JAUYWH010000016.1:4700390-4750470 GCA_034779795.1 Ctenopoma multispine
CTTCTCTGTGAAGAAGGTGGCAAAGTCTTCAGCTGAGAGGGAGGTAGAGGGGGGAGGTGGGGGAGGGTTTAGGAGGCAGTTAAAGGTGGAAAAGAGTTTGCGGGTGTCGGTGCAGATATTTACCTTTTCCTGCACTGCACCATTATGACCTTTGAAAAATGCTTTATTATCCATTATATTGAAGCTGTCCTTTTAAGCCAATGTAATTAACATTTTACACTAGAACCAAAAAGGCACATTTTTAAGTGTATGGCTGTTATAAATAAACCTACTGGCCTGAGACGAACGAGCGGTCTTTAGGGTAGCAACATGCCACTTTATTGTTACACAGGTGAAGATAAACTGGATTAAATTCATAGATAAACTGAGGGCAGTGCAAGGTCATGGTGTCCAAAAAGTTACCAAGACACAAAACGAGGTGGAGGAAGCATGCTGGCACAACAGTACCACCTAAAGTCTGTGTATTGGTGTGTGTGTGTGTTTGTGTGTGTGTATTGGTGTGTGTGTGTGTGTACTGGTCTGTGTGTTTGTGTGCCAGCTTGTACCAGCCATCTCATGACTGACAGCAGTCACTTTGCATTACTCTTACACTGATGTATTTGACCCTAGTGTTTATCCTCTGAAGATGGGAACAGACAGTGACACAGTTACAATCTCATACGCAGACTCACAGTTACACATATACAGTGTACACATACACACTCTGTGGACGATCAGCCCTCTGCTGTAATTGGGTCCCTTGTCACCCAGCAAATTCATGTCAGCATTGGTCACATGGGATACTAATCTAAATGGCATCAGTGTCCTACTTTGTGTGTGTGTGTGTGTGTGTGTGTGTGTGTGTGTGTGTGTGAGGGAACCATGAAAAGCAAGGAAGGTGTGTTAACTTTGAGAAGCAAAGTGAGAGGCTGCTTGTAATTTATAAGCAGGGCTGTCACTGGGCTACATTGCTTCAGAGCTCTATTCCAGCTGTGAATATGAGAACTCAACTCAGTCTGATTCAATTTGTTTCCTTTAGTTTCTAAGATGGTGGTGGTGGTGTGGACATAGACCAGACATTACAAACAACTTTCCTGCCAGTGATTCTGTTCTTATTCCTTGCCATCATTGTTACACAAACAACTAAGTAGCATTTAAAACTTCAGGTCATAGTTTTTAAAAATGGAAACTCTGCATTGTCAGGAAGGAAACTGGGCGAAAAAAATCCTAATCAAATTATGTGTGAAGACAGTTTAATATAACCTGTGGTGCTGCCAAGGAGTGGTGAGAAGTAACGAAGAAAGTGAAAACTAAACAGTCTAATTTTAAAATCAGTGTGAGTGATAAAACTTGTGTTTTCTGACTTTATTTCACACCTTTTTCAAAATTTGAACCAACTATTTGTTGGATAAACATGCTGCAGTTGTGTATCACAGACTATGTATATCACTGTTTTTTAACTTCAATTCTACGCCACAATGATACTAGAAGTTACGAGCATTAGCTTTACAGATGACCCATATTCTTTTTTCTACATTACTACAGCCATCTCCTTTCCGGTACCTTTGTACACGACAATATACTTCCAGAGAAAGTCTGAACAAGGTGATAATTTAGAGTAAAGAGAGTAGGAAGGATAAGGACTGAGAGTTCATGTCTGAGAGCTGTTATGTGGAATTAATCAACAACCCTTGAGCAAATCTGAATAATATTTTCATCCAGGCCATTGTCTAATGAATATAAATGATGACCTTTCGAGAGCTGGCTTTTTTTTCCTGCTATGTTACCTAAAGTAGTCTGAAGATGAACCACCTTAGTGGAAATAAAGCTAATATCAAATTAGCGAATTGTGTTTTTAAGGTAACGTCCAGCTCTACAGCGACAGCAGAAAGCAGTAAAGAGGAAGGAGTAGTTACCAAACCTTCAATCTATAGTGAAGTCCCAGAAAGGGCAGACACGACACTGCTCATGTCTTCCCTAATAAGGTACTACAAAACAGAGATTAAATAGAACTCTAAATAGTTATACATACAGTACATATAGCGATGTCATACATGCTGCCATCGAGAGGTTGCACACATTGTTTTGTTTGATGTCACCTAATATTTTAAATATTACGATAATAAATTTCATTTATAGTACATTTGAGGACAAGTACTGTATAGTTATTTTAGAGACAATAACAAGTTAACTTCAACCACAGAGCCTACAACTATATTTTAGCACAGTGTAACATCCTGCCCATCTGTGTGTCTCCATCTGTGATCCATAGTCAATAGTTATCAAGCAATGTAGTTTGTTTATGATATGTTGCACCTGTCTGCACTTTAGACAGTAGTAAGCTGATCAGAATAGCTGACTTGATGGCTCCTGTGGAGGCAGCTGGGAAATCTGTAGTCTATCGCTGTAAACACTGATAGCAAGTTAGTACATTCTACCGTGAAAGTCTGTGAGTACCATCTGTAGGGGGCTAAATGATGAACTAGGAAGCTGCTGACACAATAATTACAGACATCTAGCAATGAGACTGAGAAAAGGGAATAAAAAGAAGTGTAAAGCAAAACTCTAGAAAGAGACATGATGGTTCCAGAGAAAGGGAGACAGACAGCTTAAGAGAGAGGTTGATAATTATCAGGAGGTGAACATTAAGCACTGAGCATGTGGTCTTTCTCGCTTAACACACTGTACTAAGACAGTGTTTGGTCAGACGTCAGTATCAGGATGTGCGTCATTCCCACCTTTTGTATGTGTTTCAGCTACCACGACAGGAAAAAAACACTCTCAATAAAGTCAGTACCAGACAATAATGAGTACAGTCCTGTCAAAGTAACGGGTTTACGTCCAAACTTCACATGTATAAATAACCTGTGCAAAGAGACAGCATACTCTGAGTATAGGAAGGCTGAGTCCAAAGCCAAGTTTGAAAAGTCTGCAAGAGTTAGATGAAAAAAAAAGATTTTGTGTTTGAGGTAAGCTAGTAGGAAGCCAGCCGCCCTCTCGCTGTCTTTCTAACTTCAAAGTTCTTCTAAAGAATGTAACCCGTTGTACTGCATCTTTCAGTGCTTGGCTAACTTCACACTCATTTCATTCATATCCTGAAATGTTGCCATAATGTCCAATTGTTTATTATCTGGAGTACTGATTCCTCTGGTGAGATTGAATATTATATCATCAGCATAAAGAGCTAATTTATGCATTTATTTTCTCAGCTGTATTGTTGTTATGTCTTCATTTTCTTCACAAGTGCTATTACTAACAATTCAATATAAATAGCGAATAATAGAAGGGAGGGAGGACTTTGTCTTCAAAGTATTATGAATCTCACTGATAGCATTGAAAATGTACATATTTAATGTATATCTTGCATGTGTTAAACATGCTTTTGGAGAGCTAGCAGACACCACAGTCTTTGTTATTTTAGGGTCACAGAGCAGCAGGAGGTGGAGCTCTTAACTGCTCAGGTGGGCAGGACTGGACATCCACTTCTTCCCACGGGTTGAACTCAGGTGCATCTCAGTAGACCAAGTGAGAGGTACAGCCTAGTCTCTCTGGAAATAAATGTCAGAGGTAATTGCCTTTAAAATACCTTCTTCTGATGAAAACCATCAGTTTCATCTGAAGGAGACTGAACAGTCTTGGCCTGCTCCTCAGAAGTATAAGAGTGCCCTTCAGATACACCGCAGGGTTCTTCTACTGAGAGCCTTTTAAGGCTTAAAATTAATGGCTTTAAGCTATCAAACGTGTTTTTGAAAAACACTTCATTCCAATGACTGACCTCACTATGGCAACTGAACTAAATGGCTAACTCCATGCCTGGCCTGTGGAAAATCCAAACCTTATTAAGACCAGACGCTGGGAATTACCTATAAAGGGACAGTGTGAACCATGTAAATGTCTGTGTGTAAGGCACTAGTATCATAAAGTGTCCATCAGTAGACAACAGAGTAAAGACACAGCTTGGTCTCCTTTTAAGTTGATGTAACCTGACACTTGTTGAAACAGTGTGAGGGACAGATTTCGGATGAACACCTACATTTGTCTGGTAGAGCCAATGCTCCTTGTTTATGATGAAGTGCCCTCCTGTAAGTGCTGTATAGAGGAGAGTTTTATTCTTTGTAGTCTGCTTTGAGTGGTTTAGCTCCCTTCTGGCGATGACTACCTATCAGCCTCACTGCAGAGACACAAAAGAGAGAGAAGAGGGAGAGGAGGGGAGTGCAAAAAGAACAATAGGCCCACAGAAGAGATCAACTCACCTTCCTTTCTGATCCATGCACATCTAAATAGGTGCCGTGCGGCAGAAGGGGAGGGGGTTATTGTATGTACTAGTGCTGGTGCAGTTGAGTGCAGAGTGGGAATGCTATGTGCCAGTGACAAATTAGCTGCATTTGTGTGGCCTTTCAAAACCATCCCACCACACTGCAAGTACAGTGATTTAGAGGAGCCATGAGGGGTGCAGATGAGAAGCTGCCTATTGACTCGGCCCATTGTTTAGAATAGGTAAGCAAATACAAAATAAAATGTGACTGGGCTTGGCCACAGACACCGACTAAAATTCACTAACAATGTGTACATGAGCGCACACAAGAGAGAAATACTCCGAAGCAGAAGAAAGCCTGTCCATCCTGAAATACAATAAAGAGGAAAAATGCACTCATCCTACGATATAAAGGTCAAACGCACACACAGAAGCCTGAATAGTGAAGCCAATTGAACAAATGTTATACCAATTGCTGCCAGAACATTGCCTGCAGGGTTTACATTTCATACAGAATAAAAGCTTGAAACACTCGGGTTCTTAAGTATGTTGCTGTGAAACTGTGTGATCTCAAAATATACACTTTAACCATCTAGAATATATTAAAACAACAATACGTGGTTATTTTTTTCACACAGTAATACACAAAGCTGCAGGATAAGGGGTTAAAATAAAAGAGGACTTGATCTTTACTAAACCCCAGGAAGAAAAACACGGAGATGCGAAAGTAATGATAAGAGGGAGATGAACGAAAGATAGACTGGGGCGAGAAAAAAATATCACAGCCCCAGAAGAAAACAAGCACGTGACTTGCACTTACTCAAGACATGTTCCTGCCCAAAGTCTTCAAGTTCAGGCGAGGCGTTCGAGGTATTGATTGGGTGATTTGTATGTGTTGCCAGCGCTCCTGAAATGTGTCTAGGAACTTGTGTTGATGGATGTGTCTGTGGCTAAGCTCTCAGCCTGTGAGGGCTAGGGTGGGTGCTGGGAACACTCTGACAGCCTCAAGGTTACCCGCCTGGCACCGAAACAGATGGATGCCCCTCATCGTAACTGTCTGTAATGTGTTCAGCTCAATCATTCCCTTCCTCTCACTCTCTTTTTCCCATACAACATCTCTCTCCTTAGCTCGCGGAGGCAGTTTGATGAAAGTCTGAGTGGTGAGAGGAGCTATACTGTATGTATCTACGCATAACGGTCGAAGTCATGATTTTATTTATCGCACCAGGAAAACTTTCACATGTTCTGCTGGGTGTAATAACTATAATACAATGTAGTTACCTCTTAAATGTTTGTTCTTTTTGCTTCAAGAATAAGATGAGAAGGTTATTGTCAATCTAAACTCTGCGCATCAATTATTAAGCTGGAGTCAGCACGTGTCTAGCCTAGCTCAGCTTAAATACAAGACAACAACTAGCCTGGGTCCATACATGCACAAATTTTAAAAGTACAAATGAATTTATTCAGTAGCTGTAATTAATCTCTAAATAACACAACATTGTTTGTTTAACTCTCGTTTAACGCAAAAATGTGACATTAAGTGATCACCTGATGAGGACTTTTGAGTTTTCAGCTGTGTTGTTCTGATGCAGCTGCCAGCTGGAATAAAATGTAACCTATCTAGTTACCCACCTCCCTAAAATATAACTAGTAGCATGAATCCATGTCTTTTGGAGTGGGATCAGCAATCTGTTTTGTTTCTGTGGTGGACAAAGACGCATATGCGTACATGCAGGCAGTGAAAGTGCCGTTATTGGTTTTATGCATTCCTGCTGATTGACAGTTGGTCACAGTTTTGTCCCAAGAATCATAGCAACAAAGGCAATAAGAAAACAAATTTCACATATCTCCACTTATTGCACTTATTGACACTTGTGAGCACTAACATCCTCCAGTCTTCCTCCATCATTTTACCCATTTTATTTTATTTTTTTCTTGGCCCTGGAGCATTTAGGCTCCACAGCACCGCATATATCCAATTATACCGCAGCTCTGAGCACGGCGGTGACACATCGATTGACACACGCAACATCCAGTCCTTTCAAAGTGACATGATGCAGTGCTGAGCAAGCATCATTAACCTGATCAACCAATAGTGGGGCAGCTTGTTAGACCACCCAGGAGCTGGAGATGTAATTCTAGCTCTGATACAGATATCATAAGAGGGGGAAGTGGGGTGATAAAGTGATGAGATGAAAAGAGGTTATAAACCTTGGAGGTTTAGGTTTATGCTGGACAATCACATTTTTTCCTAGCGACAAGTACAACAGGAGCAGTTTTCTTTTCCAAATCAGCCAATCTCCATCATCCAAAACATGTTGCTGTGTAATGACATAGCAGGCAACTGTCAAATCTTTAACCAGCTGTTAAAGCCCCAACATCATGTGCTCCCTCAGTCATAAGGCATTTCCAGCTGAAATGATCACCTCAACTACTGCAAAAAAGAGAGTGAGATGATTTCAAAGTGTGCTTTTGGGATAGGTTGTGCCCTGAGGACAATTCATTCTCTATGGGAATCTTTTGGCCCATTTCTGGTCTACCTGTGGTATTTATAGGCAAATGCTCTCATATTTCTTTGCTCTACTTATAAGCCCTCTTTAGCTAAAATGTACTTAGATTTGGTATAAAAACGTACAATATCTCTGTTCACTGTTTTTTTCAGTAATGATTGCTTTCACTGGGTGAAAAACTTGTCGATGCATTATGATGTAGAGCCTTATCTCTACACCTTGGCCTGGCTGAAACTACGCCAAGCTCAATGGTGTGGGGTGTGGTTTACCGCCAGCTAACCCCTGTTTAACACCTGTTGGTCAATCCTGGCCAGCTTGAGCTACTTAATCTCATTTACAGAGACAGCATGTTCAATTATTCAATGCTTCAATGAAAATATGTATGAGGGCAGTCTATAGATACCTCCTCCACAGCAGCATATGCATGTGTTTGTGCCCGGTCTCATTCGCTTCATTCTAAACCTTCGCTCATCATTGACGTAATGTCAAAGTGAATAGTGCCATTATGTTGCTGCCCATTCTCCCTCAAGCTTTAATACTGTCACGCAGACACACAGTCAATAGAAAGGAAATGCTCTTGTTATTACTGTTGATTTTCTAAACAGTAGAACATGGCAGACCAGAGGAAACAGCTTGTTCTTCAGCCCCCACCTCTAGTCATTTTCTTTTTTTCCATCCTCACTCCAACGAGTGGAGGAAAAATGACTAAGAGGCGAATGCCATGATTATTTTCTTTTAAATAGTGAAAGAAGCAATGCCGCTGCTGCGTTGTCATTTATGTAAGCAGTTAGCCAGATATGGTTACAGCCCTCTGAGCATGCCTTGAAAAGTAAATTCAAGAACATTGGGTTAAGCAGGAGCAGAGGGTCTGTTGGGATCATTGCACTGACAGAGAAATCTATCACTTAATTTATCTATGCAATTACTGATGTCAGTATCAAACTGACAAACCGTTTTCTGTTGCCTGCTTCAGTCTCCCTCTCCCTACTCTACTCTTTGTGTTTGTTTACCATGTTCCTGACTGTGGAACAATGCAGCGACCTTTGCAGAGATAATTCTATTACGTAAGTTGAGTAATTGCTCTGGATCTGGAAGAGGAGTGTCCGCTGCTTTTCTTGCTTGGCCTACAGCTCGCATGTCCTTGGATTTAAATGAAACTCTGCGGTATTCATAGAACCTGACAGGGAGATGTCCGCGCAGAAAACAGAGAGGGGAGGAGAGGAAAGGAGAAGAGAGGAAGAGAGGAAGAGAGGAGAGGAGTAAAAGAGATGTAAAAAAAAAGGGGGATGGATATGAGATGACAGGGAGATGGAGATGAGCATGACAAAAGCAGTGAGCCAGAACCAAGCAGGATGAAAATGCTATAAAAAGAGTCAAACTCTCCACCCCCACCCCCGTTTTTAAGCAGTGCTGGGCACGACATATACTTCCAGATTGTTCAAGTAGCTCAGAGAATGGCCTGCATGGTGCAAAGAGCCCTGTAAATTTCTTTTGTGTCTTGTTCCCATAAGTAAAGGTGTGCAGTCAGAAAGTGCAGGCTGCAGGGATACACAAGAATAAATGGAAGGAGTGTAGGTAGTTGCCTGCTAAGGTTCTTTTTTTTTTTTTCTTTTTCCTCTCCACCACCTAGAGCCCTGTTGGCTACAATAGGGAAGTGCACAGTGGGCATGGAGGCTTGACGCTAACAACTGACGCAGATGAAACTGCGAGAGGCTTTACTGGCAGAAATGTTCACTTTACTTTGTTCAAGTTTCTTCATTTGGACAATGGGTAGAGACAGAGTCAGAGAAGCAGACAATTACTGATATTTGCTGCCAGCTATCAGAGAGGGAGAGACGGAGAAAAACAGAGGGAGAAGCTCCACTCCCACATTGTTAATTAGAAACTCTCGCTCAGCTCTGTGCTCACTGAATAAAAAGCAGTCACAGAGCACACACGCAAGCACAAGCAAAGACTGTGTTCACCAATTTCATTTTTATAAAGCTACTACAATCGAACAATAAAATTGTTGGCAATATGATTATGTTATGTACATTGGATTTTGCATTGTTTGTGCAACAAAACACAATATTCTCTCTATGATCTCTAACTATAGAATTTGGACGGGCTGTGGGTTTGTGTTGCATGTGGTAGGGTGTAAATAAAGAGAGAAAAAAGTAGAAGAGGCAAAGCAGTAGAGGAAAATAACAGGAAAGCTGATTTCATGCTCAGGGGATTGCATCTCATTTTCTTCAGTGCAGAGAGAGACGGTGAGTGATCCTGCTTATGGATTTACTGCCACCTGGTGGTGTGAGACTGCACTGCTGAGCACATGAAACCTCACAGGGACTGAGTTCCTGTTTGTCATCAGAGTCAACATCAGAAGATTAGGTCCGTCTAAGGGAAGCAAACTAGAGCCCTTATCTTGTGCAGACGGTGTCATGTAGACTTTTTATGTGCACTTTCTGAAATGTAAACTCCAGTGAGTAAACTCAAACCAAGCTGCCTGTTTGCTTGACTTTGTCTCTTTATCATTTCTAACTTTTCTTTATTTTCTTGCTTCTAGCACAGGAAATGAAATGAAACTGCTTGAACGAGTACCAAAAGAAAAAGAAAATCAACTACAAAATTCCTATTCAGGGCCATAGAACTCAGTTAAGAATGCTATTATACGCTTGGACAGTCCAGTCAATATTAGTGAACATCTATCTCAAAAACCAGCTACAGGAGAACTACGGCTTAAACTTGCAATGTCATGAAGATGTGAAATAAGTTACTATCTAAGCTCTCGTGTCAAGAAGAAATATGTCAATGCCAATATAAAATCAATAAAAAAGCCCTTTAAGTCATCCCAGGAGCACCGGGAGGAGATTTAATGAGGGTTTCTCATCACTAATTAATCATTAACCATCACCAAGTGAGAACCCGCGTCGATTACCCGCCTTGCGTGCAAATGATTGTGTTTTGCAGAAGAATAAAAAGAGAGGATTGAGAAGAAAAAAACAAAGACGCAAAACAAAAGTTGGGATTTGAGAGATATAAAGTCATATACAGTAGTCGGGTCTAACATCAGAAAGGTCTGGATGATTAGGGGATGCCAGCGCACACAAAGCAGCTCTCCTGACAGCCTCTACCACCTCATTAGTCTGGCCCAGAAGCAGTATGCCCCCACTATTAACCACTAAATGAAAGACCGCCAACCGTGATTACTGAGGGGAAGTCCCCTGTCGTCATGGGGATAAGAGATCCCTACACACACACGCAAGCACACACACACACACAAACTCACACTTTCACTTGTACAATAGCTATTTGAAGGCCGTTTATGAAGAGCTGATTGAGGCAGAAGTGGATATTTTACACATCATCAGTCATGACCGTCCACTCTGAAGCTCGGGACATCAAGCAAACTGTTACAACACATTGCCTGCATTGCATCAAAAAAACACCCTTAACAATTGCTAGCATGTCTCAGTTGCCTCATGTAAAGATCACATGAAGCTTTCAGCACCACTTTCATGTAGTGAAAAGACTTAATAAGCATGGGTGAAACAACGTCAGAGTCCTTGAGTCAAGGATATCCTACCCAGTGCTGCAGAAAGGATGGCGTGGCTCGATAAGGTAGGAGGACTTGAAGCAGAGGCTGATATATCTTCATTTTTACTGCCTAACATTGGCCAAGCTACAAGATCACTGTATCCAATCACGTAGCTCTCCTTCACCCGCAAATGCATCTTTCAAATCACCTTCAGTTTATAACACCAGCATGTATGTTACAAAAAGACATCAGTTGAGTTCTTCTTCGATGCACATGCGAGGCGATAAATGCAGCAGTACTTACGGTCGTTGCAGTGTGTCCCCGTGTACGATGTCATAGAGCAGTCACAAGTGAAGTTCTCCCACTGCTGGATACACACACCCATGTTGGCACACGAGTCCTCCTGGCAGGTTGTACTTGGGCCTGAATAGAGGCAGGAGAGAAGACGAGAAAAGGAGGAGATACCACAGGTACACAGTCAAGCAACAATAAGAGCCATCGCTGAAACTTAACAGTGCAGGACCCATGCAGAAGAAATGCACTCTAGAGAAGTAAGTAGACAGCAGATCAAGGAGCAAACAGTGCCACCACAGGAAGCATATCCCAACCTTAAGTACAACATGCTTAAAACAATATGTGAAATCCTGTTTCATGCTGGGTAAAGCAGCGGTTGCACTGGCAAACTGATCAACAACAAGCTTCTCTAGCAGAGGGAGCAACAGTGTCTCCTCTGGGTTAATTAGTATAAAGATTTATGTCTCAAATATTAGTTAAGGTCTACTCTGCATTTATTGCATGTTACTGCAGATGATTTGGACTTCGGTTGGGCTGGGCTGATGTGATGACACTGTCAACATCCCTTAAATTCCTTCTCGTGTGCAGGTGGACTTGCATGCAACTTTTGTCATTCCAGCATGTTTCAAAAAAGTTTTATCAGAGTAAAACTTAGAAAGCTGCATTCCCTCTGTGAACAAGCAAGACAAGACATAAAAAAGAACCTTTTAACAAATGACTCATGGATAAAAACCCCATTACACAAAACCCATTTAAAAATTGCATTAGAGTGGCCCGGCAGTATTTTTTTTTTTCTTTCACTGTAAAGACAGTGAACACTAGACACACTAGACAGACAGAATTCATGAAGAGCAGAGAAGAAAAGAAACGCAAATAGCACTTGTGCATATCCTCATGTATGCACTTCAGTCAGACAGGAGTTGGGGAGGGTATTCAAAGTCAAGCTGGATGTGTGTTTGCTATTCCTCTACACCACACATAGCTCTCACTTTTGAATACATATACTGTGAGGGAATGTAGATAAGGACGAGCGCACAGCATAGATAACAAGATAAACAATTCCCCACTGAAGACAGACACAAGGGGAAAACCTTGGCAGAAACCTTTCTGATAACCACATAAGAACAAATACAATTAAATCAAGTTAAATTAAATAAACAATCCAAATAAATGACAGACGAATGCAAGTAAACAATGCTTAAGAGCAATTGTCTTGAGTAAGACAATGTGAAGAGAAGAAGACATTTGAAGCTTGTCGGCTGAAAGTGCATTTACTGCGTAATGTACGGTAATGGCAGTCAACCAGGCATCCCCCTGTGTACATTCGTGTATTTCGGTATCTTTTCAAAGTGAAGCTCGTGTTTGTACGCACACATCGGTGCTTGTTTGGAAGTACAAGCAATGGAGGATTTTGCTGTATTGGTATGTCGCAGCAGGAGGCCGTTCGCTTTCTGAAAAACACTCATCTGGGTAAAGTAGCAAACATGACGGGTTTTTGAAAAAATAAGAAAAGAGAGAGGGAGAGAGAAAGAGAGAGAGGACTGATGCATCAGCAACCCACTGACGGTGCTTAAATGTGCAGTGACAGGCTCTTTCTGCTGTCTATGCCAGTCTGTAATGTGTCACAACTGGCATTTTCTTACAGGAACACAGTATTCCCACAAATTGTCTCTCCGCCTCTGTTTTTAGAATATCTCCACAACTGACACACATTTACATGACATGATCACTTATGCTACTTAAATTCTTTTTTAGCTTTAACAAGTATGGTCTTTTCCAAAGATACTGGAAAAAACTATTTATTTGTTTGCCTTGGACTGAGTTTCCCTATTGTCTTTGATACAAGACTTTGTTTTTTTTTTCAGTATAAAAATCTGAAATTCTGAACTTTTGTATCATATTCATCATTTGATTTTAAACAAAAATATCTTCAGTATACAGCAAACACACAACTTCACTAGCCTTGCTCTTCCCTCCACCTATTGCGGGGGTTAGAGGGGAAGAAAACATACTATAAAACCCTTTAAATAATAGTTACATATATTTTAAAGTGCGTGGCTACATTCCCACTGAGCAAGCAAGTGTATAAAAATGCAGCAATCATTCTATAATCCTCTTTTTTTCTGTGTAAGCTGTTGTTTTGCCTGTCAGTTGTCTCTGTTTTGTCTTTTTCATATTCATGTGTCTTTTCAGAAAGCAAGTGACCTCTGCGGCACCAAGGGGGATGTTATTGCCATGGTGACACCCACACTGCATTGCACACAGCAGACTTTCAGACAAGCATGCCTCCAAGAGGCTAAGTTTAACCCTCTACCTTGCAGGTCAGCTTTGGTGAAACCAACTTTGTTAGCGCAGAAAGAACATAACAAACAGAACAGAGCAGAGCGGAAAACAAGAGTAAAGGTTAGTGAGGGACCAACATTGTTAGTTCTAAAAACTTGGACAAGTTTGTCACTTTAGCATGTGACAAACATGGGCTGGTGATTTATTAAGACCTGAGCTCCTAAAAAGTGCTATTTTTTATAATACAGGTTATTTAAGTATGTTTGATTTTAAATATCATGGCTAAGTATTCTGCTCATGAAGGCTTCTGTGTTTTTTTTGGATGGCTTAAAATCTTCTGCTGCCCTCTAGAGGAAATACGCTGAGGCCTGCATCTATTTTAACACAGTTAAACGAATAATTTATTAAACACGACAGTATATTAGTGCAAATACTGTTAGCAGGACAGTTTGTTAGAATAATTTATAAAGATAGGAACAACCTCAAGGCTAATCAGATAATACTGTATATCAAATTCTAGATCAGCAGCTTCTTTGAGCCAGATTGTTTTAAGATTGTGTTTTCAGGGGCTGGAGAAAGATAAATTAACAAAGGTTAATAATACCTTTGGTTAAACACAAGCTTCTTTAGGGGGTCAATTGCAGCTACTTGAACTTATTAAATAATCCACAGTTTTAATTAATTTAGTAAAGCATGGATGCATTCAAAGAGCTTATATTATGCAAAATCCACTTTTATGTCATTTTTGTACAAACCCTCTGGTGTCTGCAAACAGAAGTGAAGTTAGCTTCTCTCATACTCCAAAGCAGGAGACATTTTAGACTAAGTACACAGCGGGACAGCCACAGTGTCCTAGAGACATTGTGAGAAACGTTAAAAAAGAATTTATATGGCAGTAGGGGATTGTATGGCGCTAACGTAGTTTCTGCTACCACAGAAACTCTGTGATCCTGCTGCTGTGTCTTTGTAACTTGTAGCACGTCTGTGGTTGTTGCCTTTTCATTCATGCTTCACAAAAGTCACAGAGGTGCTGTAAACGGGCAGACGGAACTGCTACCGCAAAACTGGTCGTTTTTTAAGAGGGTCTGTCTGCACACATTTTTAAACTTGCTACTAACTATGATCTATATGGTTTTTCCTGGGTTTTTTTTAAAAATAGGTATAAAATGGGCTCTTTGAGTATTTCAATTAAACTGGTTTAATTATTTAGTTTTTATAGTTAGTGAGTTATCTTTAAATATATGGATGCAACATAAAAAGCTAAGAAACTATAATTAAAAAAACTGAATGCCAAATTCCATTTCATAATGTTACAAATGCCTGGTGTAGAAAAAGAAAGTAAGTAGGATTAACAATCATGGCAAATAGCTTTAAGGGCTACTGAGGAACTGTCTAATTAGACTAATAAATCACACACGGCAGGTCATGATTCTTTTACGCTACAGGCCATCTGTACCTTCACAGCCACGCTCAATCTGCCCGCTGCGGAAAAGGGCATCGTTGATGAGGTCTGGCAGGCGGCCGTTGAGGTCAACTGAGGCCAAGCAGCCCTGGAAGCCCTCCCGAGAAACCACCAGCTTAGGGAGGTTCTGGTACATGTTGGGTCCTAAACCTCCGATGAACAGGTCACCTGAAGGGAAGAGGGGAGCAAGTGTAAGATAGATGAAGCAAACAGATATTAGTTTTGTTTGAACTCGCCGCTTTGAAATGTAATTAATCAAATGAATAAAGGAGCAAATGTTTGCTGGGAGAAGATTTTAAAATAACGCTCTGTTGAAAAATGATATATTTACCCACGACGAATGACAAAGTAGACACATACTAGCTGAGACTTTTCCTCAGACTAGACAAATACAGTGTGAATATTCCCCATTTCATGCTGCTAGATTCAACAATCCGTTAGCAGAGGTAACCTGCCATCTGAGTTCATGACATGGTGTTCTGTATGTTTGTGTGATTTGATCACACGTAATCACCTAATATACTTCCCTAAATTGTTCTACAAAATTTCTGCTCTGCTTCGTTTGTGGTCACGTTTCACACAATGGATTACACATGAAGTTATACAAGAAGAAGACGATACAAATTCTTTGCTTACTAAAATAGAACAACCTTTTACTTCTTTACTACCAGTCACATTTCACCAAATCTAATAGCATTTCACCTGCTTGTATATTAATGTCTGCTGCTGTATTGGTTTAAACACAACAAAACTGTTTTAACATCACAAAGCTAATGTGACTGTTTTCTTTCCACAGAGTGATTTTTTACATATAAATATATATTTTATTTTTGTACTACGGAGCATGTATTGTTATGTTTTCTATGACAACATTTTCTGTCTTTGAGGAGCCATTTTAACTCGAAAAGCTAAAGGCCAAACAAAGTCACAAGACATTGGTGTAAAGTCCCTGTCGAGGTTTAAAGATATTCAATTTCTGATTTGAGTCCAAGTTGTACGTGTTAACTTGGACTCCTCTTGCATACCTTTTGCAAACATTTTGTGTCACTTAAAGCAGAGATGCGGTACCTTTAAGATCAAGATTCTTGGCCCCGTTGACATTCTGTGTGACTGACTTTGAGTCCACCTTGAGTGTGTGCGTGTTGGAGGCGTCTCGTGTGATGACCACATTATGCCACTGGTTATCATTCAGCGGGTTGTCACTGTTCCCTTTTAAAAGACTCGGCCCATTTCCCAGGTCGAAAACATAGTGGATAAACCTGGCAGATAAGAAACACATTACATGAACATATCAGGGTGTGTGAGTGAGTCTTTTTTTATTCACAGACTGATTAATCTTAGTGGAGAAACTCTCACAGTCACATCACACGGCTCAGACAGTAATGGGAGTTAAACTGATAAAGAAAACAATCTTTACTGCAGTGCAATGATATTTGTTCGTTTACAATCCTACATAGCGTGCGACAGAGACATAAAATCAATACTTGGTTAGGATAGTTAAATAAATAATGCTTTAAGAAACCAGTGCTGCCATTTTAAATCTAATAACTGTCTCCAGACTACAGCCATGAAATCAAACCTTAACTGTGTGACCAGTCTCCCACTCACCCTTTGACCAGTTCCACGGCAATGAAGTCGTTCCCATCTCCGCTGTTGAAAATGAGGAAACCATCTGGTGAGGTGGTTTTGAACTGAAAGAAGAGGTGCATTGTGGTATAGGCCTGCAGAGTGGCTAAGCCCAGGTAGCTGCCCTTGGTCTTGAAGGTCACAGGGTCGGCAATGATGAAGCGCATGCCAAACCGCGCGTTGAGCTCGCAGAAGTCGATGTCCCCGTTCTTGCACATGTCGATGTACTGCATCCCATTAAACTTCAGGCTCTGTGGGGGGAGTAGTTGTGAAATGATGCTGTTATAAATAAACTGTGAATCATACTTTAACTTTAATAAAACCCAGATTGACGTAGCAACAACTTTGTGTTTTGAGGATTCATATATATTATAAAAATATTTTAACATATTATCTTGATAATTACCAATGCATTATTACAGAAACTTTCATTTATATAACATGCATTCCCGCACACATTTCTTATACAATTCCACTTTATACCTGAAGATGCCCTATGAAGGAGGAGGGAGAAGAAGAGACAAAGCGTCTCTCAGTCAAGATACCCGTCTCGACGTTATTGAATTCCAGACGGGTGTGGTCGCCCGCCATCTGACCTGAGGAGGGAAGACAAGGCAGAGTAACGCCTTTACCCCACTGCAGCACACATTCACTTTGTGTCATGCAAATCCCATCTATGCTAACGCTCAAAAAAAAAATTATACATATCTATATATCTAGAAGGTTTTACAATTTCAAAGCCGAATACTAATCCGTTTTTTTATCCAATAACACATCAGTATCAGCATCTTTGATGCTAAAATTGAATCAATAAAACTAAATACAACATTAAATGGCGACAAAATTACAGAACATACTGTAGAAAAGAATCCACAAAATATATATCACATAATCACGTACACCAGTAACATTATAAAATAGCAGGTAAACATCACACAAGAGAAATACCTTCAGCCATGTCGTCATCCACAGTCAGTTTGAAGTTTTTACCGCGGCGGACCACTCGTACTGAGTGCCACTCATTGTCGTTGAGCTTTTGTCCGGCATAAAGAACCTCAGGACCTTTGCCTGAAGAGGAGGGTTAATTAGTCAAGGGACGGGGGAACGCATGCATACAAACCAAATTTTTATTTTCACAACAAATAAAAAAAAAAAAAAAAAAAGTCTTTTTCACTGAATTAATTAAGATCTGTTTATAATAGGAGGATAAGATGTGGAGATCACTTCCAAACTTGGAGTGACAACAGAGGAAAACAACAGAACAAACGTTAACTGACTGCTAAGTGAAAAGTGAAAATGTTTGCTGTTACTCATGCAAGGACTCAAAATCTTTGACTCACAGAATTCATGTAGAATTTCTTACTATAACTGTCTTACTATCTCTTTCTCATACCCTACTGGCTGATTGATGTTTGGAAAGGCACTTCCAAGTAATGTGACATAAATCAGAATGATTTATTAATGTCAGTTAATTACAGGAGACAGATTATGACACAATCTAGGTTTCTAAAAGAGTAGATAAAGATAAAGAAATTCGTGAAAAGAACCACTAGAGGGCAGTGCAGCCCCGTAAGACTACCTACAGGTCATTCAGAACACTGAAACTGCTGAATAATAGTGAGGCAATCCAAAATAAGGACTGTTGTTCAGTCACTTGGTGATTTCTTGGCTGGGATTACCATTTAGATTTTTGTCTCTCCACTGCTGACTATGCCCAGACCAAGTTCAAAGTCCTGTGTGATTTTCAAGAATTCTAAATGCAACTTTCTATTAGCTTGGTGTTGCTGCATTGTAACTTGTGTCCAGAATGCTGTGTAATGCTGTGACTATACTTTGATGCAATGCAACCCTAAATTAATGATAATTATCACTGTAGCATGTCTATATAAATGTGTGTTTGTGTGTGTGTATGCCCTGGATCATTACATTCCATTATTACTTGTTGTGACAACGACCAGCGACTAATTAGTGTGAACAGGAATCTACAATCAGCCACTTCATTAAAGAAATTCACATACACACACACACATTCACGCACACACTAAAGGCCTCTATTTGTCTATTCTATTTCTTAATTGCTTTTTTTCTCTACAAGGCTGTGAGCACTAAGACAGTTACGAAGTAAAGAGTCTTTTCCATGAGTAAGAGCCTGGCTGTTAACACCTTCTGTATATTACCGATTTACTGAAGTATGTGTTAGAATAAGGAAGGCAAGAAAAAAAAAGTAAGTGAGAAACATAGCAATATAATACATGGTGATTTAGAGAACAACATAGTCTATAGAGGCTTGAGGTATAAATGTTCAGTGAGTAGCTATAGGTACACGGGGAAAGATAAAGATCTAGTTGCCTAAATTAATATGAGAAATGGGTCATTTAAAATATACAGAGTACATTACATTTGCATAACTTTGATCTCTGGCTATTACTTTCTTCCCCTCTTATCTGATAAATTCTCTTATCAGTTTGCTGCATTCACATATTCCTGCTCTTAACATCTAGCACACAGGCTATAATAAAACATTGACTGAAGGAAGAAGGCTGCAGAAGAAGAATGTTGACTTACTGGTGTTACAGTTTATCCTGACACAGTCTAGATAGGGAGGGGAGAATAAGTGACAGATGAAATCGCATCCTTCAAGGTTACAGCTGCAGACATCCAAGAGCAAGAAAAGCCACCTTCCGGGGACGGCCACATGACGCCAGCGACCATTTTAGCCCTGCTGGCTACTGATATTACTAATATATTATTCCACTAATACTGGTAAACCAGTTTAATCCCAATGCCAATTGTTTGAATGTTGTGGCGAGTAATATTGTACCAATACCGGTCAATATTATAGTGCCGATTAAATTGTGTTCATATATTTAGTTTGGTAATTACATGTACTCTAATAGCATCATATGACTTATTATTCCACCCCCCAAAATAACATCATGTTTAATAGTAAATTTCAAAATGGTCACTTGCAACTACAGGGCCACATCGATTTTGCAACCAAGCAACTAAAGCCAAAATAGTGCACTAGTAGGCTGCTGCCAGCCGTGAAATCAAGCAATTTTTTAAATAAAATTTGTCATTAACCTTTAGCATCACATTAAAATCCCTAGTATTCAACTTGTGTTTGGCAGGTGCTGGTTGAAATCCATGTGACCAGGCTGGTCATGTGCCGTCAACCGCTGCAGAAAAGTGGGAGCAAACAGCCTCGAGCCACCCAGCACCAACACCGTACACAGGCCTAAAGAACTCCTTTCAGAAGGTAGTGTGACAGACTTTTAAGATAAACTGAAGAAAAAAACATCAAAAACGTGCATTAAAAACATGAAATACAGACTACAGATAATTCCATGTTTTTAGCAGCTGTGGAAACTGAATACATTGCATTCTATAATAAATCAGTTACATTAAGATATCTTGTAAGGACCTATATGTTTTATGACATGAGTTTTTATTCTAGGCTTACTGTTATACAGGCCTGCACTCTACTTAAATGTACCACTCAAGGCACCATCTGCAGGCACGCTGGTTGCTGTGGCATCGGGCTGTTTGCCAGATGGGCCGCAGGCTCAGGGCCTTTGAAGGGGTGAGTGCCATCTTTGAACAAGGCATGGGAGATGCCAGCTATACCAAGGGTTACTAATGGACAGAGAGAAACATGAACCTGCTATCATGAGGAAAAACGGTAAAAAAAAAAAAAAGACCACAGGAACAGACCCACATGATGAGAATGCATATGTAAGTGCAGCTCTAAAATGTATGAATGCTTACCTGCCATTCTGAATAGATGGCAGAATGTAATCTAAAATGTTGCCATCTAAAAAAATGCACGGCTGACAACTGTACCGTTTATTACAGCAATTCTCTGGTAAAATCTATTCATACACAACCATGAAAATGGCTAAAATGATCTATGATCTGTTCAAAAGATGTGCTGTCGAGCATGGATAACTTCGTTAAGTGTTAGATTGATGAATATAAAAATCTACAAAGACATCTAAGCATCAAGGCAGAAAAACTTACAGTTCAGGCAGGTCAAAAACAATGCATGCAATTACAAAGACAAACTACAAAAAACGGTTTAGTATGTGTTATCAGGTCTGGACCGGAAAGAAAAAGAACAAAAAAAGAAGAAAAAAAAAGTGAACACAAAAACAGTAAGGCTTCCCCCTCGACTCGACAAGAGGTGAGCAGACGAGGACGGTTTATACGATACCTAGGTTGACCGTCAGTTTGACCCTTCCACTGTCGAGCTCCAGCCTTAATGTGTCTGCTGACTCGCGGGACGTGGCGGCCATGAGGAGGCCGAACGCCCGCTGGGACATGAAGCGGAGGGACACGTCCTCTGCTTCGGTGTGCATGACATTTGGCATCACGACCTTCATATACATGCTGCCATCGTAAGACAGGATCGAAGCCTCTGTGATAAGAAGAGATAAAAATCTTTATGAAGGAATTTTGAAAGAGATGTGGTGATGCACTGTGGAAGGAGAGGCTGTGTCCATGAAAAATATAACAGCAAGAAATACTGTAATATATTCCACATGGTTCACCTTCTTCTGACAGCTTTCAATAAGATGTGCAATGGAAGCAAATCCACATGTACACTCTATGAAAAAAAGTTAACTTAATTAAAAGTTGGAACTCCATATCCCTTATATTTTATCAATGGGAAAGACAAACATACATGTCCCACAGGCCTGGCTGCAGCCGTATTCATCATCCATCGAGTGACAGCCGATTGTCTGAGAGCTCAGGCTGAGGCACACACTCACACTGCTCAGTGTGCAGAAAATTAAATCATCATACTACTTCCTCCTCTCGCTGGCAACTCCCCTTTATAGATGTTGCCTGGTGTCTTTACTCTAATAGTGAAATCTTGTTTTGGAAATGTAAAATCAGTGTGCAATACGCAAATACAACCATCCAGCATCTTACAAAACATTTGTCTTTACACAGCGAACAACACAAAAACATTTGTAGTTAAGTAGAAACACATAGATCATGAAGGTTCAGAGGCTGCTGGGCTGGACAATTCTGTTCCCTTCTTATGACTTAAGGAGGAGAGAACCACAGAGAGTGTGGCCCAGAAGACTGTCAGCAGACTGGAGGGCTCTTAGGGAAAGAGAGATAGATTAAAAAGGGTACCCAACCATGAAATACCTGTTTTGACACCTCAGCTTTTAAAAGAAAAAAATAGCCCGGTGGCCTCAGAAATGCACCACCGTTTGGCTGTGTCTAGGGAAATGCTCAGGGTGTAGGGGAGAGTTTTTGGAGCATCTCACAAGAGAGACGTTGTACCTGTAAGTGATGCAATGTCACACTTCACATGCTGTGTGCTGCTGCTGCTTCTTCTTCCTTAAACAAGGTCTACTGAACAAAGTGCCAGTGTCAGGTGGATTTGTAGAGAAAAAAATTTATTCATGCTAAAACTAACGCATTGTAAGTGGTATTGGATTTTGCCTCATGCAAATGTCATGTGATGTGTTGCAAAATTCATATGGAAGCAGTGAGGGATCACTGAACCATTTGTCTCTCCAAGCAGTGCACTGCTGTAAAACTCCCACATTCGTCTGTGTTGCTTTTAGGGCTGTTGTAAAATCTATTCTATGAACAAGCTGTCGACTGGGTGGGTACAGTAGCCTGGAGGATAATGATTGTTCTACTCAATTTTAAATTGCACAGGCTCCCTCCCTCTCTGTGCCCCCTTTCCTCTCGTGCACATCCATATTACCAAAAAAGAAAAGTCACACATTCACACATGCATGCACCCTAGCCAGTCCACAGACAGGTCCCCTAACTGACTGAGGCATTTATTGATCTGTGTGGCCCTAACTCACAAAAGAAGAAAACACAGTGAGGCAATCTGCAGTTCAGAAAACTCAAAGAGACAAGGAAGGACAGGATAAATACCCTATAAAACAAACTGTGATGTCCACTCTGGAGTTTGAACAGATTTGGCACAGTGCCCCAAGTATTCCTGGAAATTTGTTTGAATGTTTGCAGCTATGAGAATTTGATGGGACTCACTTGAAATATTCTTAGATGTGGGTATGTCACTTCAACAGCAAAAATACTACTGTACTATAATACTTGGTGTGTTAGTATACTAACTTTTGCTAATTAGCAGCTGAGGCTGAGGGGGGATGTCATTAGTTTTGCAGTTATTACGTCATAATCTATGGAAGATTTAAAATAACTAATTCAAACAAATCACAGTAACAAAGTGAAACACAATACACACATCCATTTTATGGAGGAATTTACTGTGAATTTCTTTTTTTAAACCAACAGTATAATTGCAAAAAAAGAGAAATCAGGAAAGTGGATGATTTATTTTGGCGCATAAAATGTAATAATGAGAGCAGCTGTAACAGGGCAAAGCAATTTCCCCTCTGGGATTAGCAAAGTTATTTGTATCATGAGTGTTGAATAGGTTTAGTATCAATGTATTTGTGAATTGCCATTCACATCAAATGTCAGCATATCCCAGCATATTTAATTGAGTTGCAGTTACGTTCCAGACAAAAGTAGGCTTTTGTGTACTTGCACTGGTAGTGTATTTGTATAGCAATGTAATTGCAAGGTTCCACAAAAATAATGACAATAGTATTAGGATTTGGTGAGGAGTCAGGGTCTTGTCTAGGAACATTTTGACATGTGGCCAGAAATCAGGGGACTGAGAGTCATACCACCAACCCTGCGGTTCTTAGACAGCTGCCAGGCAGTATGTCGGTGCTACTGTGGGGTCTTGGTGTCTTATCCAAGGACATCTCAACATGTAGTCAGGAGATACTGGGAATCAAACCACTGACCCTGGAGTTTGTATACTACTGCTCTACCAGCTGAGCTACTGACGACCACGTAAAACCGTAAAAACTAGTTTACTAATATGCTTGACTGCTTTACAAACAACACTCTACAATCTGGCTTTTCAAGCAACACACAGCGGCCCCCATCATGTCTAGCTGTCATCGATCAATCTTAGCTGGGAGTTAAATTGCGTTTCTTTTTGCCTAAGGTGGGACAGGAGGAATTTTTCTCCAACTCTAGGTCAATACATTTTATTTCCACTGTATGTCTACCTCTGATATGAGGGGCAGAAAAGCAAAAATTTAAAAAAAGGAAAAGAAAAGGCTACTAGTTATTACTAAATAAGTAACAATATAAAAAGTACTTATGGATCAAAGTTTAGAGAACAATGGTACAGACATGGACCCAGCAGCTGTAGCTGTGGCTGTGTTGGTCAGTGACTTCTTTCTCCTTAGTGTGCTCCTTTCTAGGTTCACATTGGTAGCCTGCCTACAGTTCTGCAGTACTGAGCACACTGTCCTGTACTTACAAAGTGACACACTTTGTAATTAACATAGCTTTGCCTACTGAATATAGTCTACAATAAATCTGTTTAAACAACTGTGAGAAGCTTTACAGCTGATTTAACCAATATTTCTAAATTTACAGTGTAGAGATGAAACATGATGATAGTGACCACAGGTATCACAGTTATCACAGTATAGTTAATGGTAATTATTATAAATGGTATGTATATTAACATTAAGTACTTGGTGTTGCACACCTTTCATCAGAAAATACAGTGTTTCATACAGTGAATCCACTGAGGATTATCACCTGACTGTGCACTTCTCATCAGTTCTGCAGCATCTTTGAGTTTATTGACTTTTTGCAGCAGTTTGTTTCTTCATTAGAGTCTGATCAGTCTTGTCAACCCCACTTCCAGTGAAAAAGCTCAGATAAACTCAGTACACATTGATTGTGCTGCAGCAAAATGCAGACCGATAGATTCCCAACACACTGGAGAACACCGTGGATGTTATAGCATTTCCTGAGATGATGGTGGTGACCAAAATGGATCAAAAAGGGAAGTAAACATTGGATTTGCATTTGTCTAAAGCAGAGAAGCACAGTTGAAAACAAATGCTAAAGCTACTACAGTTTGTTTTGCTTCAAGTTGTAATAAGATCATTTCATGCAGGTTTAAATGAATATTCAGTTTAAAATCGACTTAGACACTGTGGTGCTGGTGATTATTTCAGTGATATTTACACTGCATTTATCAAATTGACTGCTGTGATACCAGGCAGTAATTTTTCTGGGCATTAAGCCTTTCAAGTGTTCACCTGCTCATTTGCTCAGGTATAATGGAAAGTCAGAGTAAGATATGGTGTCCTGCAAAGCTAAATCACAGTTACCATAGCAATGTCAGAGTTGTAAAGAAGTGAAAGCAGCTGAACCAAACGACACTTCTTCAGAGAAGTAAACATCAGGCTCTGCCAAATGTGAAGACTGCTGCTGTGATTATAGTCATTCATACCCGATGTAAAGCTAATAACGGGCCTCAGAAAGATCCTGCAGGTGATTGCACTCCATGCAAATGTGGAGTGTATGTGTTTAGAGTTGTGTGGTTGCACAGCACGACATCTAAGAAACCGCACACATGCAGGCACACACACACAAATGTGTTCTGTTCTGTAACTATTTCTTAAGAGAGATATCAGCCGCAATAAAGATGTCATTTCAGATGGTAATTAAGCTGCTACTTGTCAGTCTGTGTGGTTGTGTGTGTGTTTGTGTGTGTGTGTGTTTTCAGAAAGCCCCACACTTTACATAATTACCAGTCCAATTGAAGCAGAAGATGGAGGAGGAGGAAAGCTATTAAGTGAGGAGCTTCACAAATATTCAGAGTATAGAAGAGGGAGTATGGTAGTCGCACACTCACTGATGCACACGCAACGGACGTGCACGCACAGATGCACGTACACGCACAGACACACTATTTAGTGCTGTCCAAACCCCCGAAATCGGTTTTCTTTCTCTCAGTTTTTCCTCTCTCACTGTTCCCATTATTTACTTGCCTTAGCTGTAACTGTGTAGGATTATCTAATCTTTTTTTTTTTTTTTGCCTAAAAGAGTGACAAGTCTTTGTTTTGATAAACAAAGCAACAAGGGCCTTGGCTGTCATTGTGCTGTTTCATGTGAACGTCTGTCAACTCTACTGCCACACACAGGAAAACACACAAACACACACGTATTTTAGTGGCTGCTGTCATAAACCTTTAAAGTTCAAACATCATATCCTCATTTTGATCAGCAAGGATATTGATGAAGAAAATCTCAAATCTTTTCATGTACATATACACAGTATACTACAGGTCTGTACATGAAAAACAAGCCAATATATAAATAAATATTATATTATTATATTTACATTTTTTTCCCCAACTGTGTGCTTATGCAGTGTTTGTGTACAATCTGCATTCACACTAAGGCAGCAGGAAATGCCTGCACTTGACAGAAAAGGCTCTTGGTCGTGGGCATTATCCAAAGTAATCCTCATCACATGATTCACTCTGGAAACACGTACTCACAAGTACACATGCATGCACAGACACACACACACACACAAATCATGTCTGCAATGCAGCATGCATTAGGACAACCAAAAATATCCCATCAGACTACACTGTACGTTTAAAAGCATACTCTATTAGTATAATCCAAAACACTTGTGAGAGAAAACCACTTCAAAAACACACAGAGCAACGCAAAGACTATTTTAAATGCAATAACAGTTTAACAGTACATTAGAGACAAAGTATTAATAGTCGCACTTCCAAACGCCTTCATTCATTTATTGGAATGAATTACGTTTGATGCAGTTGTTATTGTGCAGGTCTTCTTTCTGTTCTTATAGTAAGAGGTCAAATTTATGTGACTTCAGTTCACCTAATTCCTGCAAGTTTTTTTTGGCCCAGATCCAAATCTAAATTGCTTTATATTGATATGTAAATGATCTGATAGGTATATTGACATACAGTAAATGTTTATTAAATATGTAACTGAACACTGCAATAAGTACTTAATCTGACATGACCTACATATCAGGAGCTCCTTCCTCCAAATACTAATGTCCTGGTTCAGATATATGAAGTTAATAACTGGAAACATGTGCCTTCTGAAACTGTAGGGATCCTTGAAAGTACAGATGTATCAGATGGATTTTTTTGTAACTACATCAACATTCAGCTCTTACTGCAGCTGTCCAACTCACAAACAGTTTTTGGCTACAGAGATAGTTTACCTTAACCAACAAACATTATTTCTGATAGAAGTAACGTTCATTAGTAGCAGCTGAAATGGCCGGCCGCCTGCACGGTTTGTCATTTTAACTGGTAAATGCAGGGGTCAGCACTGGTTTAAAATGAGAAGCTGCTAGCTGGATGTTTTGTACGCTGCCGCTTGGATGCGTGATAAGGTTAGTAAGCTATCTAAAAACTTAAAACATCTCAGCTAACTGCTGCACATCCAGAAGACACAGAGAAACATTAGCATTCAATTGGAAATTATGTTAATACAGTGAAATGTCTTCATAAATTATCTAAGTTATCACTTAAAGAAAAACACTGCTTGTTCTGATTTGGGAGGTGTTCACATATTTACATATAAGGTAGCTAGCCTGCATGCTAACCTCTTCTTACCAGATAAACAGCCTAAATTAGCTTGTAAATCAACAGATGATAATCCTATATGCACAGCTGTCTGCTTATTCACGTACCAGAGTGCTAAGCTGGAATAGGAAAATAAAAGGAAAAATTCATATAGCAGAAATTCTGATGCATGCAAGGAATGTCTACACCACCTTCATCTGTTAATATCACTACACGTTTACAAATCTGTAAGCCTAGGTTAGCTTTTGTTGTGTTTCTGGTTCATACTGAGCAACTTAACATGGCGGAATGACACGATAACAAATAAGTACAGTCTGTGTTTACTGTAAACCTGCTGTTTTATTTTTTATTTCTTTAAAACCTGCTTCTGTCCTTCTTTTTGCTTGTAATGGACAAACAGTGACTTGGAGAGAAACGGCCACAATGCTCTGCCTTAACCCAGATTTAGGAAATAGCACATACTAAGGATTTTGAAGAACGGTGTCCCCTTCAGACTGTAAAACTCAGGAAGAGGTCAGTACACTCAGAGGGATTACTAAATATTGTGCTGTGCCTAGCCTAAGCAGGCTGAGATGAATTTATCAGGCTATCAAAAATCACAAGGGGTAGTGTAGCGTCAATATGAAACAGTAAGCGGTTTTGTGCATCAGACATATGAATAGGCTTTACACAGGGATGAGGTAAATCCGTAGAGCTTTATCAACATGTGACAGATATAATCAGTATTGAAACAAGCTTGTGCACACTACATTTCAAGTATGATTTTGGAATGGACATCATACTGTATTATTAATTCTTGCTCTATTCAAGGCCAGAATATCATAGTGACTTAATCATTCCCATGGTGTTGCTGGCTTAAATCCATGGTTAGTAATGGAGTGGCATTCCTCAACAGTCTGTCTGGTAGCTTAGGCTACTGTAAGATGGATTATTAAAAGCCAAGTGGCTGTATTTGACCTGAAGGATGTTAAAATTATGATTAATGACAATTTGTGGTGATTTATGGGTGTAAAACTCCTGCTTAGAGGTAGGTAGCTACATATATGGACACACATGGATCAATGTGTGTACGTGTGTATGTGTATGACATGCTGTATGTAACATTAACCATATTTACCCTAACCATTACTGTGAACACTCCCTAAAAACGTTGCCTCACCTCTACTGTGTACAGTGCTAGCATTATTAGTGTAGTATAACAAGGGCACATGGACCATCTCTTTATTTGGACGCGGGGGCTTTAAAGCAAAAGTGAACAATGAAAGTACCCCGTTAGAAAATGACGTGATAGAGGAAAACATCCGTTATCAGATCAAAAGAGGGCAGGATGACCGTTCCTCTCAAATTTTATGATTTCAGCCTGGAAGCGTAAACGTAAAAAAAACGGAGCACTGTTTTCTACAACTTTGCTGCTGTACCTGCTGGGAGAATTTGTTGATAAAGTGAGTTTGATTTATGGTTTTGCCCTTTCTGAGATTGCCTAACTTGACTATGCATTCTGGCAAGAGTGGATAACAATACATCACTAAATATACAGTAGTACTAGTTTGTTTTGAAATGAAAAAATGTGAAGTGCATTTTTACAAATGCTTAAGATTAGGGTGATGTCCTTGAAGCTGTGAAGATGTCAAATGAGCAGCTGCATTGTAGAGTGGGAAATGTGTAGTGGATTTTCTTGTTCCCAGCTTTTCTTCAGTTCAGGAAACGTGACTTGCTTGTATGCTTATACTGAACAAGTAGAACTCTGATCTGCTTTATTTCCCAGCAGCGTGTTCAACAAATGAAACAGTATTATTATGAAATTGTATTATTGTTAACACTCCTCCACATTTAGTTTACTGAGCTGTACCTTGTGTTTAGTGTTTAAATCACTGATTAAGGAAATTAAATGTACAGCAGCAACATTTACAGGACTCCAGCGAGGGGAACAAATGACTCCTGTCATTACTTAATACTCCGTTTGGTGAGCTTTCCACAAACTTAGCCCTAAACTCATCCCTTATCACTACAGAGAAAAAAACCAAAGCAGGAACAAAAACGCAGTATGTACACAAAACCAGTGAACCACAGCACCATCAGGGGGCAGCAAAGTCAAAGGGAGCCGGCTGCAGCTGACACCAGCTTCTCATTAGACTTGTTAGAAGATGTACAGGGTGGAGCTGAAAATGGTGGGAACATGAGCAAAGGCTATAAAAATACTGAGAATAAGGTGACAAAAAGAAACAACAAAATGCGAAAACACCGGGGAGGAAAAAGCAAGAAGAACATGGGTAAAAAAAGACTAACATATGAGGAAATAATAAAAATGAGGAAATAAAGTCAATGTCACACACAGAGGGAAGTGATATTATATTAAACACCTAAACTACCATGTTGCAAAACAAACACAATAGAGTCAGGGTACCAGAGTGCCTCGTGAAGCATGAAAACAGTCTTAGAAAATGTTGATTCATGCTATTTATTTAAATATTCTATCACAAATACTACAGTAAACCCCAGAGATAGTGAGGTACAATCAAAGCAAGTATAGTATAGCAAAGTAGTATTCTGTATTTTTTTACTGTACTTTTTTTTATCCTAAAAATCAGTTCATCTCTCGGGGAACTCTGGGGTTTGGAGACTTGTCAATTTCTCAGATGGCCGAACACTGAAGGCTTGATTTCCTCTGTGTGTTCTCTCTCCGTCTCTATCGCTCTTTTACTATGTGTGTGTGTCTATATGTGTGTGCATGACTGGAGTGAAAGGAGAAACACAAGAAAGAAGGAGAAGTTGCGTGCGAGTGTACACTTGAGAGAAACAAAAAGGAAGAGAATGAAATGAGACACAAGACCCCGAAAGCAGGGGAAGATGGATGCAGCACATTTCCATCCTTCCTATTCTGCATAGTGTGCCACAATGAGAGTCAGGGTTTACATAACCCAGCACAGCACCAAAGCACACATTTAATTACAAATGGGGATTAGGGAGCAACAGCATAATGTTCTAAAGCAGCGAAAAAGCAGAAACCAACTGATCGTTTTTAAAGTGCAGAAGGATCTGTTCTCCTCCCGGGTAAACATTGTCAAACAAATCTCTGTCTCTCTACCACTGCCTCTCTGGCATTTCCAACGATTCAGTCAACAGTTTGTACTTCTCTTTCCCTCTCCATTTCCATCTACCCACTACTACCTCAGCTTTTTCTTGTTCCTTTCGTTTGCACACACAGTACTGGCGTACTGTTCCAGCACAGGAGCACGACTGTCAGCTTGCCACAAGTCTGTCTTCTGGCGCCGTAGGCAGGAAACACCATCGTTAATGGAAGGTAACTCAAATCTTCTCAGTGGGAGAGGGGAGGACATTTCAATCTGTATTTACACTGCATGTGTTCAGAGAAATTACCACAGCTGGCATCCAGAAAAATTAAAATTCAATCTACACAACCTCCAATCACTACAGACTGTCCCTTTGCAAAACCATCATCTCAGCAAATGCAGATGGGAAGAACAGGAGGAGGCGGGAAGAGCAGGGAAATTTAGATGAATCCATGTGAGGGTGAAAACCAAAAAAACAAGCGTCATTGTGCATTACTGTGCCCACAGCCTAACCAAAGAACTTAGTTTGAAAACCATGTGGCACACATGATAATGCAAAAGATACCAAAGTCATTATTCTGCCCATTTTAATGATCACTCAGTGACAGAAAACTAATGGAACAAAGCTGACATGAGGAGTGCACAAAGGGGCCTGTTTTTTTTGTTTTTTTCCCCCCTTCTTCTTCGCCTATTGGGACAGAGATATATTTTAAAAATTGCAGGCCGGGGCGTTTTCTACACCGAGCACAATATAACCACCTTTCACTTCAAATGAAATAGGATTAATTTACCATGCTTCCCTAGGCTGCAAAACAGTTCAAACACACGCGCACACACACACTGAGGCACACAAAATCTCAACAGCTAGGCTCAGACACGTACAGAAGACTTTAAGAAAAAACTAACAGCAGTCATGTGAACAGGACAGCACACTCACTTGCACGTCCGGACTAATCTTTAAATAAATTGACATGACTGTCACGAGTACCGTTTTCTAGAGCCATAAGACGGGATCCCGAGCAAGGCTCAGATATGTATGTTTTGACATGCATCTATTGTTTTCAGAGGCTCAGCATGTATTAAACATTTCAGTGTCACAGCACCTTGACACATTTATTCTAAACTTAGTGAAACAATTTCTGAAGAAAGAAAAAAAAAAATCACAGTGACTGCTGGAACCTTTAAGGATATAAGGACTTAAAAATATATTATTCTTCCCAAGAGGAAATACACTATATTCTCATTGATACATGGTGACATTTCTTTTATGCTTTTTTTCTAGAGGTATAGGCCTGTCACTTTTTCAGCATGCCTTAGTCGCACCCCGGTAGAGAAACAAATATTCCTAGTGCTGAGAAAACAAGACAGCTGATTTATCTGGAGGCAAAAAGAACGTCTGAATAGATCAAATGTGACATATGATTGTGTTGCTGGTCACAAACAGTGCTGGACATATCATTGTAACTAAGGCCAGTGTGATATACTGTAGTAAGATTAGTTGTAATGGGGAACTGCAGGTGCAGCTGCTGCTGATGCTTCAAATCTACCACCTGCAGTGAGCCACGGAGGCATCATGTGCTAAATGATGCGAATCAGTTACCACATCCAGAGCCAGTGAGCCTCTGCTGTCTGCCTGTATGTGTATTAAATCCTCTACTACCACAAATTCTAATGTGAACAAAAAACCAGAGCTATTTAATGTCTTTTTCATTTCATCTACAAGTTGTAGCTCACATTTCTTATGACAATAATAACGCAAATAAAGACAAGAATTAAGCAATAGTGCTTTTCATTTGCCGTTACTTTCTATTTGTATTTTTAACCTCATTCTCTTTTCTTCTTCCACGGTTCACACTCTTCTTCCCCCTCCTCGTCCTGTGTATGTATGCAAGCACTGGTCTGTTAGTCACGGCAGACCTCTCTCTGCTAAGATAAACGCCCTGGCAAAGGTGCTTATCACCCGTTTACGGTGTGAAACGCTCCTGAGAAAAGATGAAAGCACGTGAAAGACGGAGGTGAAAGGGAGTTACAGTACAGGAAAGAGAAGGGGCACCAATTTGTGGTGGATTTCTATCAACTATGATCCTTTATAAAAGGCAGAGAACCGGAGACAGAATCACAAACACAACATTTCAGTTGTTTTCCACAAGAAGAGGGCGATAACACTATTTTCACATTAAATGACAGAGCTAAGGGCAGCGCCGACCGCTTAATCACAATTCTTCAGCTTCTAAAAGGTTCCTCAGCTTTACTTCTCTGGGTGGATATCTACGGTATCCACTTTATGATAACAGTGAAAAAGGATCTGGAAGGCTCCAGCTGTACATCTCATTCTATCTCACTCAGCTATAATGGCTTTCTACAAATGCCAACACCTAAGCTGAAAATAAAAAATAAAAACCGCTGAAAGGTGAGTGGTTGTGAAGCACATACTCAGACAGTTGTAACAGCTGTTAACCTTGAAGTGATGTTCTTTTATTCAAACCAAACTGTCAAACGTTAGATGGGAGCTTTGCAGTGCCAGTAACAGAAATATGACTCCAGAGACGGAGCCACAAACAATCTCTAATTCCTCCTTTTGTTAATATGATAAAAAGTAACACTGGCTCTCAAACTCTATCTTAGCATGACTGATACACTTTGTCAGGGCAAAGCTAAATGGCTGTTATCTCTTTAATGTCAGCCATTTCCCTTCTGGTTAATTAATCCAGGTTCAAAAGCAGGACACACAAAAAGGATCACATAAAAACAGATTTCAAGGTTAAACTACACAGAGCCTCATTTCTTGGTCAGTAAAGGTAAATGGCAGAACATTTAAAATGACTGACAACCTTTAATTAAATTATAATAACCATTTAATGAAATGTGACACTTTTACACATTAATTTGACATTTTAACTGACGTGAAATAATGATTTTTGTGTTCTTGTTTATTTGTTTCCGGTGTTTATTTCAGAGTTGCAGTCTTTTCACATAATGAGTTTTCAATCTAATCTTTGCATTTCACATGTGCTGAAAACAATTCTTGTAGAATCTGGTTTGACATGTGTAATCAAAACCATATGTGGTAATAATTGGTACCTGACCTTACACAAAGGCAGCCTCACAATTATGCACAAGCTATTATAGAGCTAAAGGATTAAAAAAAGACTTTCAAAAAGTTTTTTGTCTCTCACTGTCATTTATTATGCTACTAAGACTGTTGGAACTGGGTTTTAGCATATCTAAGGAACAAATCTCATTGGAATACAAATAGGTTTGGAAATTCTTTTTAAAAATCATCAGTGTTTTGTGAACAGTGAAAGCAGAGCTGGAGCAGTGGGAGAGTTCACAGATTTGGATTTTCCTTATGAGTCCTAAGTCTCAAAATTAAACCTTGTGAATGAGAGATTGGGGAATTCGATGGACAACTGCCCACACCTTGTTTGAATTGGTAAGATGCTTGTATTTGTCCTTCGTATCATCATCCCCAGGTGAACTTTAGGGGTCAGCACCGTATTAGGATGTTGTCTTTTTCACATTGATTTTATTTCTTGTCTACTGCACTGTGATAATTACATCTGCCACAACAGATAAGCAGTAAATCATCTACGAAAGGAATACATATTTTTTTCACTACACAAGTATAACTCAAATGGTAAAACTATGTAATATAATACCCAGGTTACAAGCATCTATGTAGGAAGGTGGCGTCAATGTCATCCAAACTCGGTTCTGCAATTACTACCTATGATTAAACTGTAAAAGCCAACCTGGCAACCTATTATTTCCACTGCCACTCTAAATGAACATCGAGCAAAATGAGCAGGTAATTGTACACTGTGTGTGTTCTGGTGTTTCTATCTTTGTAAGAATCAGTGTGATGGATGCAATTAAGACGTGACGTATGTTTGAGAAGAAATGTAACGAGAAAAAAAAAAGTATGAGAAACTTGATCACTTTCACTCAACTTCAAATTTATCAATCACATGAATGAACCTGATTTCAATTCCAAAGCACTTAATTGAATTTAAATGTATGACACAAAGTGTCAACAAATGGTGGTTTAACCAGTGTTATTGCCTTGAGTGAAAACATTAAGAAAGAAGAAGCCACCGCTATAATAAGTGATGTCAACTCTGATCTGCGGTGGACACACTTCCAGCCATCAGCTCAGGCTCCGAGCCATCATTGCTCCTCTCTGCTGACAGTAGGGAAAACACAGGCACTTACTGTATGTGGGTGGTGGCATCTTGTCAGGGAAATGCAATATGCATTAGACACAATCCAATCTGTCTCCAGTGGATTGGTGTGTGTGCGTTCGTTCCTCAATGTGTATCTGAGTTCAGTTGTGTGTGTGAGTATAGATGCAGCAGAGAGACAGAAAGAGGAGAGTCTCAGTGGGATCGCTCAGCGCTGGGCTGGCACACCGTCAGACAAACACACTTCATTAGAGGCCTATTTACCTGATTAACTGAGCTACTTTATCAGCTGCACAGCATTCTGCGACACACAACTGTCAGCAACACCCCGGCTCCCTAAAAGTTTTCACACGCACACAAATTGACCTACACACAGTTTGCAAACACAAAGCTTCACTTGCTGACTGACTGTTTCAACGACTGGCTGGCCTGCTGAATCGAGGCCTAAGACAACATTCTGCTTCTCTTGGCATACTCAGTGGATGACATCAAAGATGTCTCCCTGTAGCCTTGAATTAATGTCACCTCTTACAAGTTATACTCCAATAGGCCCTGAGTAATCCGTTGTACTTGAGCTATCCTTACGGGGGATAACATTTTGGTAACCTTTTCATGTAATGGAATGTACCAATCAAAAAGGAATAGAGCCTCAAGCTGCCTCCCAAAGACGAGTGAGAGGACAACACCCACCTTGAAACATTATCATTACAGCAGAGTAATTATTTCCCTTCTCTTTTCTTTCTGTGGATCTGACTGCAGGCTATTTGAGAAGAAAATCATTTTTCAGCCACACTTTTTTAAAGTACTACACTCAAACTACACCCGTATGCCTGAATCAACCCAATTAGCCTTCCCATGTGGATGGAGCATTAAGTTACAAAAATAACCTTTTCACACTTTAGCAAATGATAAAAGGTGACACAGCAGAAGACAATAAGAGATGGTTACAAAAATAAAGAAATGACACATCCGCTCCACTAAATGGTCATTCTAAGAGCAGATGTGAAGTAGCTACCATTTCCCCATCAGAATCTGTAAACGCATTTGCACTGTGTTGTATGTAAGCAAGCAGGCTCTCTTTTCTCTCTGCCATGTGTGTCTGTTGGGCCTGCACCGAGCCAAGCTGCCCTATTTGAATTCAGATCACAGGCAGACAAGTTTTTGGCAAGGCTATGCTCCCGGTCACAACCCAGACGAGAGGGGGTCTATCAGGGCCAGGGCCCCAGTATCACACACCTGCATGGGGCATTGGCACTGCTTTGCCGTTACACACACACACACACACACAGACATACAAGCTTTGGCGGTCATAAAAAATGCATTCTTCATGACGTGACTGGGGGCAACACAAACAGCAATGACATTCATTGCTTTTTATACATCATATTAAGTATTTGCACATATCCATAATATACACAAACATACACACACAGCAGCTGGGTCCCATGCTGACACTACATCTGTTTTTGTGATACCCCGGTAGACCTCTGATCACAGGTGCTGTCACGTCTCATGGGTTGGGTTAAAGAAGACATGGCAAACACAGGGAGCGCGCGTGTGTGTGTATGTGCGAGAATATGTGTGGGTGGGTGAAAGAGGAGGAGGGTGGGATAAACAGGAGAGGCAGCAAGTAAAACAGAAAGAAGGATTTGAAGATAAAGAACGAACAAGAGACATAGAATAAAAGCCAAACAAGAGCTAAGAGACAGAAATCATCTGTATCCTAAAGCTGGCACAGACACCAGGAAGGAAACAGAACAGACAGGAGTGCTGCTTTCTGTTAGTTGTCGCCTGGTACGATCTTTGATCTCCTCAAACAGGCTAAAATATCTGTCAGGTTGCATTTTCATTCTGGTAAACAGTGCACGAAAATTGCTAGCTTTTTAGCTCCCAGTGGAAGAGAAGAAATTACACAGAGCAATGCGCTCTGTTCAGTACAAATATGATGAAATCATCTTGAGACTTTCATGTCTGAAGATTCCATTATTTGAGTTACAAAAATATCATCAGCGCACAGTGTGTTCAAACTAACCTCCATGTGGGTTTTCTACTGTTTTTTTCTAAAAATCAACAATGTTACTGTACATGAGGAAAAATATTTAGTTTTGTACTAGAAGTCAACCATACAGTAATACATTATATTTCTCTTAAAGACAAGTAACAGAGGTGCCAAGAACAAGATTCATAGGCTGTTAAACCTTTCACATAAGCCAGTACTAAAGTAGGACTAATTGGAGGCACATTAATTCCAACACTGCAATGAAAAAAGATGAGCATTAAAATTAAATAGGGTATCAATAACTTAACATTTAAAGTGCTGTGGCATACCCCATTTCTTAAAAAACACATGTGGGCGTTACTGGAAAAGTGCAGCGGTTAGTCAGGAGTTAGTACGATTTGATAAATAATAAATATATTTAAATATCTCTCAGTTTGAACAATTAGACATGTGCATTTAAATGTTTAATTGTGTGGATTTTTGACATTCAATTTGCTTCACTATTCAATATTATAGTTTGAACAAATTTAGCTGGACAAGCTTGTTATAGGATAAATGTACATATGGGTACATAAACAACACGCAATATGACAAACACTTCCAAAGTGTCCCAGTGGAATCGATTTGGATTAAATAATATCAGAAAATATTGTAGGCTGATTTTAATGAACTGTTTTTGAAGACAGACAAAAGAGCTTATTTACATTCCTGCAGAAAGTCACCAACAAAGGCCAATCATTGTAATGTAAATGTATAACCTTTTTTACACTCCCCAAGAGAGCGCTGATCTCCATCATTCCACCCTTTGTCTCATCATACAAGCACTATTCCTCTGTTGTACCTTATAGAGTACTTGAGATCAATAGCAAGCGCCATGTGTGAATACATCTCAGTGGTTGTTGGATATTGTCACCAGGGAGCTCCAGGGGCTGGCTAAAAGCGTGGAAGAGAAAGAAAAATAAACTATTCTACCAGCATGACTAATGCAGTTTCATTCGTTCCAAAGTGTTGCACATTCACTTTTAAATAAAGAAAATACCACATGTCGTTTCAAGCACAACATTTCAAATCAAAGGGATTTCTTCATCTCAAGAGCTGCTGTTTTCTAAGTAAAGAAGAATTAGATTCAGAAAATCTACTGTGAACAGCAATGTGAGAAACTCAAAAGGAATATAGAGAGGCTAATGACATCAGACAAACTGTACGTGGAAATTTAGTTTGCCAACATCCAGACATCGTGCTATTTGTAGATGATGCCATGTGCCGATTGCAGCTGAGGGTCAAAAGTGCAATATCTCCAAGACTGTCGGCAGAGAGGTAGCATACAGTACATTCAGCTTACATTTAACTGAGCTTTTTTTCACCACTGATTGCAAAGACATGGAACAAATTGACTACAATAAAGCAGCCTTTATATTGTTACTGGCGGCTGTCTTCACTGTGGGGGCAGAGTGGGAACTACAAATCAAAGCTCTCACTTTACTGCTCAGTCTTCTTTTCCGACCCTTTACCTGTGGTCACCCGCTTTGGGTAGTGACCGACAAAAATAAGATCGCTGACACAAGCGCCACGAGATGAGATTCCTCCTCGGGGTGGCCAGCCTCGCTCTGCATGATAAAGTGAGCAGTTCAGCAAACTGAGAAGGCTTCAGTATCGAGCTGCTGTGCCTTTGCACTGACAGGAGCTCTAGCTGAGGTGGTTCAGGCTGTCCAGGTCTGACCACAGAGCAGATCCAGAACACACCAGATGGATTGCTGAGACAGTGGGAAAGAACTTCTACGCTGCTTTGTCCAACCACATAAATGACTATAAAAGGCAAGAAAAAAATCATTGGAAGTAATATTACACAAAATTACAAAGATACCTCGAAAATTTCTCACTGATATGACGATGTTCTTTTTATGCTGAAATCAATTCACTTCACAAAATTGTTGCACAGTATTGTTAACTCATGATCAGAGATGTTAACCAGCTCCAACAAACCCTTTAAGACTTTAGCTGCAGCTCTAAGGTTTTCTTGTGTTGGGACAAAGACCTGAGCGCCAACATTTATGGACAGTAGCCATGGTACCAAATCACCTCCATTTACAGACAATTTCTATAAATGTGGTCATGCAAATCCATAACTCTTTTTTGCATAGCATACACCAGCTGATGTACTGCTTGTGAATAGCACACTGACACTGTTTGAGTGTCCATTCTCATTTAATGATATAACTCCAACAGTAGCTTAGTGTCACTTTTTCCCAGTTACAACTTTGAATGTTGAAGACATGAAACAGACTGTGTTTTATCAGCCTATAAGTACTGTATTTGTTTAGATCTGTGATTTTCAGATGACATTTCATGATCAATTTATGCAGAAAACCAGTTAATAGCTCACTTACTGTACTTTGTCTCGCCACTGTACCTCCAAACAGCTAAACTAACTACGGAGAATTTAACATGAATTTGAACCAAGAAACTAAAATACAGACACATTCATTCAGTTATGAAAGCATCGGCACTATCAGCACATTTTCACTGCACCTCAAGTTTGAAATATGCAAAGTAAAAGTCAATTCCTAGACAGACTGCAACTTTTTTCTACAAGACCAGAACTGAAGGGCAGACTGGTAATCCCAGGGGTTATCACCCAGCAGCAATGGGCCTCATTCAATGCACAGATATGACCAGTCAGAGACAGATGTGTGGGAGGAAGAAGAGAAGAACAAAAGACCAAGAAGTAGTGAGGGCAACCATATGGGCTGTTAAAAACATGTGAATGTTTTCTTACTGTGGGTGGAATGTCAGTGATGTACATTGGCCGTGTTTGTTAAACAGAATACTGCTTTCATCACAGTTGCCCTTTCCCCTTTGTTGAAGGTACAACATTAGTCAGCCTAAGATGAGGTTAACTTAATCAGACAGACTCAGCTCCCAAACTGGGCTCCCACTAGAAGACATCTTCTCAGAAGTAGAGCTACTTCATGACTCCTAAACCTTTCTATTGTTTTTTTGCCTGACTGTCCATTTAATAGTAAGGCAGACGCAGTTCAATGTAAAGCACACGCTGATCCCTATTCTCTTTTACGTTTCTTTAATCATTAACAACGCATTGTGCCACTGGCCTCCTACGAGCACACTTACTTCTGGTTGTAACAACATAATCTCCAGATGCTCGTTATTTCTCCTGCAAGTACATTTCTTTACACCCCTCAAGTTCTCAGGAAAGTACTTACAGCCCTCTACTGAACCTCGAAAATCTCTACAAAATAGTGAAAAAGTCAAGAACAATCCGAACAATGGTCCGATAACATACTCTCCCACAGCTTGGAGTGTCCCTATCTCTGCAGTCTCATAAAAACTTAATGTGTCCAAGCTCTTAAAACCTAGACAAGCAGAGCCCATTTCACCAGCAGAGAGAAGTCCAATTTAACTCCAGAACATTCACCAGCAAAAGACAGCTTCTGTTCTCTAAAGACAGTTGGCAGAAAACTGACACCCTATTAAATCTTTCATTAAAGCGTCCATAAATATAAGTGTTTCTGTGGGTAACATTTCTTTGTGACGCCAAAATCTTAGCCGCCACTGCAAAACGTATATATATTGCTGCAACCAATAAATCATCGAATCAAAGGTCTTGGTGACTTGCTTGGGAAATACACTAATTGGCTATTATATTACACTATCATTTAGCAGATATAAAGCGCGCCTGCTCTTGCATTTTCCCTTTAAGCTTGAGGCCATTGTTCAGCACCTAGTTGGCAAAACATGGGTTGAAGTTCAGGACATCAATTTGCACATCTCCCAGAAAAAAAAAATCTAGGAACCTTGGGAAGATCATTTCCAATGAGCTATTTAAGAAGAGATGTTTCTGATCTCCATGAAATAGCAAAAACCAGAACCTGACAACTGCATCATCTCCACTCTGACAGCCACACAGCCTTGCACCATCTCCAGGTACTTCTCCTCTAATGTCTTCAGATGGAGAAACAAAGTTGGGATTTAGGTAAAATGTTACACTTATCTTGAAGGCAAAAAAAGATTCTCTTTTGTTCATCCAAGATGAGAGTAACAAATATTTGAGTCCTGCCTCAGGTCACCCCTTGCTTCATGGATCTTTGTTCTTTAAGAATCTTGAGGGATAGAGACCAGCTCTTAGGGTCACCGCAGCAGTCAGCATTGGGACTTCAGAGTGTTGGCTGTTGCGGTGGCGTGGGTTTTCTCCAGGTGCTCTGGTTTCCTCCCACAATCTCCAAAACATAAAGTAATTGGTCACTCTAAATCTAGAATGATAACAGAACTTAATTTCGCATGTATTTAAAGTCGAATTGAACTGACTTGATTTTCTAGTTAACTGTTAGTGTCAGTTAGCAAGTGAGAGCTAGCTTGAGTAAAATTTGTGTGAATTTGTGAATTTAAACTATTTAAATGTTTCCTGTCTGTTAATTTTGTCCTCTCCCATTGCATGATTGTTTTGAAAGAATAATGTTAATGCTAATAGGAGACAAAGAGTTTAATTGTGAGTAACATTAAAGTGTGCAAATGTGAAAAATTATTTAGGTATACTGGTGCAAGTGATTCCAAGTAGGGATGACAGCAGCAGCCTAATTTCTCAGCCGGGTGCATCTTAATGGCACCTGAAGAGCACAATGAGTCAGATTAGCTGATCTGAAAAATATAGTTGTGGTACTTATTATGCAGCCAAAACACAAGCAAAAACAAAGAGATAATTTCAGCGTTAGCTGCAATCATTTCTTGTTAGAATTTGTTAATCTCTCCTCTCATTACAGAAGAAAATGGAACTCTAGAACAGGCCACTCAATTGACTGAGTAACTGGAAAAAATACATCTGACCAACATCCCAAGTTTGCAAAGTGTGGACAAGTGTTTTCCAGTACAGCAGCATGGAGATTCCCAAGGCCTTCATTAACTTCAGACAACTCAGCCTGTGAGTGAAGATGGTTTTAATATCTTGCTCCAAAGTAGGAATTAATGTCGGTCAGTCTGTTGTATACGTGATTATTGGATCATGCAGCTAAACTCGTAAAAATAGTAAACTGCATTTCCTCAAATAGTGCCCAGAGCCTTCATTTACCACAGCTGCAGAGGGACTCAGGCCAGGCGGTATGCAAACATCAGATAGTGTGAGGAAGTCTCGAGACTGTCCCAAGTCGCACTTCTGCCTATCGGCTAAAACAGTGCACTGTCCATTAGCAGGAACTGGATATATGAGAGCCACTTTATAACCATATTTAGGACAGCACCAAAGATATGTCAACTTCATAACACTACATCATATATATGTCTTGTAACCTACACATGCACATTGTTAAAAAGGTAACAGCACTACTCCATAAATCCACTGACAAAACACATTTCTTATCACATAAAAGGACTACAGCTGCTGTAACCCATAAAATGTATTTTCTAACAAATCAATATGCTTTCTGACAAATTGAATAAAATTTTATATGCATCACTATCAGAGTGAAAACACACTCAGCACATAGAGAATGACGTAAAGAAATCTCACCTCTCTCACAGGTACTATCCCAGAATCCAGTACCGGTGCAGTCACAGATGAAGCGGTTCCATCCCTCCTTACATGCTCCGTTGTTCTTGCAGGGGTTGCTGTCACACTGTTTCCCTGTCACCTTACTACAGGAGGACTTGATGCCGGTCATATTCTGGGACTGAGCTATCTGCCGGATGTCCTTGCTGCGTCCATCAATGAACAGATCCCGCACACAGCCCACATAACCATAGTTGAGCATGGCTGTCCAGAGCTCAGTAGGGAGCACTAAACCCACCCTATTATCAGGCAGACCACCTAGATAAAGGTCCCCCTCCAGGTCCAAGATCTCATTTTCCCCACTGGCTGTGAAGGGAGTCCGACGGCTGTTTACTGAGATGATGCCTGTAAGAGAGAAAAAGCTACTATTAAATACTGCAAATTGCAAAAATGTACATGTCAAAATGTCATGTAATTCACTTCTATTATAAGGGTTAAAAAACACCCAGTGCAATAAGATGATGTCGCTTGTTTCCTCTTTGAATTTCTTTAAATTAAGTGTCATGTTCTACTAGTTTAGCAATCTGTCGTATTTTGCTCGCTGCCAGAAAGCAGCACTTGATTCTGCTCAATTCCTGAAATAACACAAACTCCACTGACATTTACTAGAGACTGACGGCCCTATTTTTGTTCATCAAAGTGAAGACAGGTTTAAAATAACAACTTTTGGTAGTTTCTAAACCAGAAGCTCTAACAAAGTGGAGGTACATGCAAAACAGAAGCACATCGGCACCAAAGTTGTACAAGAGGCTGACAAAAATAGCACACCACGTCTGTCTGTGCTAAGATGTGGTCTGAGGTGAAAACCGATATTTGGCAGCCAAAATTGCACTGATCGCTGACTTTGTAACACTCTCTTCAGCAGAGCACTATTTGAGTCACGAAAGTACAGAATGATGGGTGCAAAAAAAATTCAGAATGGGAAAATAATAAGCTGACATGTAACAAAGTAACCACTCCATTCACAAAAGGTCACTATGTATGCTTCATTAGAAACATGCACAATGCCAAACATCAAACATTTTAAAGATTTTTTTTTTGACATCCATAGAATTTCAAACAAACGCAACCTTCATTTAGAGAAACTGGACATTTAAATATTAATAATTCATTAAGGAAAAAGAAAAGAATGGTTTAACTTTAGATTGTCTCTCCATATAAGTCAATGAATCAAAGAGATGAACTCTGTAGCTGTGTAAGTTAAGTTATTTGTGTTAATTTTTACTTGCAGTCTGACTGGGTAGAGCTCTTTGTGGACAAAAAAAAAAAAAAAACGTATTCACTTGCGACTTATTAACATTTCATTCAAGTCACAAGTGTGATTATGCCCATTCTTAACCATCCCTCAGTCTGGTATCAATATATCTGTCTCATTCCTCTTTTTCCCCATGAAAATCCTACTTTCTACTCTGCTATCAGACTAGAAGCTATGCTGGTGATTAATCAAAGCAGCGAGCTCTGACACATGGCTAAATTGGCTGTTCCAACCTGATATATAACACAGGCTGTAGCACCGCCTAACACACCAGAGTCCTCAAGAGGATCCCACCTAATACAGAGATTGTGTTAGGTTTGAAGCTCAAGGCAACAGAAGTTTCTAACCCTTTTCTCTAATATAATCTTTTTTATAATACTTTGTGTTTATTTGGCCATGTTTTGAGGTCAGAGGACATACAAATGGAAAAAAGCAATGGGAAATAGACTCAGCAGTTACCTAGAGAGATGTATGACTTAATTCTGGCAATAAATCATTGCTAAAATTAATATATTGAGGAAGTTTACATGATCTTGTAGTTGTGATGTTGTCTAATGCTGAAATAAGCAGTAACATGATTACAACTTTGATTGTTACAGCTGGTGCAGTTACACTGAGGCAGCATGTGTGGGCTGACAGTATAGTGATTACTGTATTTTATTTTTATTTCAATGTGTCTAAACGATTTCAGTAGCATCTGCATCGTCACAATCAATATTACAGAACATTGCTAGACCATATCCTTCTATGGTCTTGCAAGTACAAAAAAAGTGCAAGTGCACCAATAATGGTGAACAATGTTTATTCAAGTCAGGATTTTCATCATAATGAGCTAATTGCCCTAATTAATTTCATGATTATTATATATTTTTATACATTTGGAAAATATACTCTATTGATCTCTTAAGGAACTAACAAGACTAAGATCCTACAACCATGTACTACTGTACATAAGAACTGTTAGGAACAGTGTTTTGAACCTTAGTACTGTATGTCTGTACCAATTATTATAGTAATCCTTCCAATAGCTGTTGGGACATTTCATCTTAGACATCATCCTCATGGTACTAGTGGTTACTGTACCAGTGTCTGGAGGATTCATCTTCTGGAGACCATGAATGTCTTTAAAACTTTTTAAGGGATTGTATCCAATAGTAGTTGCGATATTTCAGTCTGAACCAAAAATGTGGAGAATCAGACAGACAGTACAACAAAACACAATTTAGATTACGTCTCAAATCTTGCTGCTTTTTGCCTTTTTGCTTTTACCTTAGGGTTGATGACTCTTCTTCAGAATAAGCACTGCACCACAGCATTTTGAGCTGTAGTAGCATTTGTCATTTTTCCTGTCATTTCATGAATTCATTAATGGCTTAATTGTTGTTATAATGAAAACAATTGTTTTTCTTTATTACTTATTCCACAAAATGCAGGTTTTTCGTTTGGAACTATAAATGATGCCATACAATCTAATATACAACCTCACTCCCTAGAGCAATTCTGCAGAAAATAAGTCATTTTTCACTCAGTATTTTAGGATATTGTACGTAGAATATCTTTATTTCTTTTGGTGTGATAACTGTGCTCTTTAGCAGTTTGTCATTTACCTTGTCAGCTCTGCCTGTGAATTCATATATTTTATAGCTAAAGGCAATATTTTTAATGGAGGCAGGGGTTGGGCTTTGTGATTGAAGGCATTCTTGTGTGTGTTGGTGTGTGAAAGAGACTAACATAACAAGACCTCAGTGACGACAGCAGTGACGTTAATAGTCAAGTTTCTTTCCATAATTGGAAAATTGTGTGGCTAAAAAACAAAGATGAAAGCACTGTTGTTTGACTTATTTCAAAATAAAAAAATAACCTCTGGAATGTATATGTATAACTTCTCAGTCTCTCTGCCTCTTTCCCTTCCATTCTTACCTGAGCGACCATCTCTCTGGATGTCCACGTGGTGCCAGGCACCGTCATTGACCTTTGCCTGTGTGGCCTTGACTTTAATGGTGCCAGAGCCCATATCTAGCAGCAGGTACAGTCCTCCATCAAGCAGCTCCACCGCAAAGAAATCTACCTTGTTGTTCTTCTGGCCCTTTGCGTCTCGTCGGTTCTGAGGTTTACCGTGGGTGAAGAGTATCAGCCCGTTGGGTTCGGAGGTGCGGAAGTCGAAAGAGATAGAGCCCACACGTTTGGTGTTCCATTTCGGCAAAGCCAGGTAAGAATCGGGTGTTTCGAAGTTGATGGGGTCAAGAGTGGGCACGTTCTCACATTTGAACACCACATCGCCCTGGAGCTTCATCTTGGGGTCCACTATGCGGGCGAGTCGTGATAGTTCGAGGCGAATGTCATTATTTTTGTATACCACCTGAGGAAGACATACAGAAATTGGAAACGTCTCTTACAACAAATAATACAATACGCAACAAATACAAGATATTACACCTCTATTCTGGATAAAAGTATTTATTTATAATTCCTCTATTTATATGAGAATCAATTCTATTGCAAACTGTAATATTATAACATCATACTCTGGTAATATTACATATTTCCAATTTGAGGACAACTGGATCAATAAAACTAATATGTTCTAAAGGTGTGTGTGGCCCAATTTATTTCTCAATCATTTTCTATTTCAACTGCAATTTATCCACAATGAAAAGGAGATTGTACACACACCAATGACTGTATGTTCTTTTGATTGAACTGCTCACTGAGTGAAGTGTGAGAAGCGCTGGTTAAATTAGTAAGTCATTCCCCATGATATTGAGAAATAGCAGTTTTCATGAATTAAGGGTAAAACCCTGTGGAAATATCTGTGATCCAATGAGAATATACCAAATATCATACCTATCTACCCACAATAAATTCACCCCAACACCATAATCCATAACAGAAGAAATCAGCTGCACATTTTAGTCAAATACACCAAAATACCACAGAAAAAGAGAGTGGAATATTGTCAATTGGAATCCACTGAAGCGGAAAATTAATGTTTTTTTTCTTTTTTCTTCCTTTTCCGGGGAGGAAGACAGGCATTTTCTAGTACAGTATATAGAGTAATGTGTGTGCAGGAAACAGAAACACTGTTAGAGGGAGCACAGCTGTCAGCAAACAGATTTTACTGCTGTGGGATTACTGATAATCCTGGAAGATTTGACAGTAAATCAACACAGGTGACCCGAGCACTGAGGAGTACTGACGAGAGAGAGGGAACAGAATAACCAAGAGGCAAACACACACAAGCTGGTGGGAATAAGAGCAGCAAAATGGAAACAAACTGCACAAGCAAGGAACTATGACAAGAGGCAAATAAAAAGAAAAAGTTAAAGAGATGTCTGAGATAAATTCTGGCCAGGATGTATGACTGGCTTTTAAAATGTGTTTGGATGTATGTTTCTGTACATACAAACACAGCCATGTAGCTGTTAATGTAGTTAACGACCACACTTAATCTAATGTAGAACACAATTCTTATGAAATTAATTCATTTTAAATAAACTAAAGCTTGACTGCATGTGAAAAGAGTATACAATTATATGAATACAATTCTACATTACAAATTCATTAAACTAATCATTATTTTGATCACTGGTAAATCTGTCGCAATGATGATTTTATGAAAAACATTTTAATAACATACTGTGCAATGTATGTATGTAATATGTATGTAATATGCTTTTCAGTAATGAGCAGTGTAAGGAATTACATTTTAATTTCAGTAATAATATTACAGTTACTAATTTCAGTAAGGCTCCATTACTCCATTAGCTTTTTCACAGACAGTCTTTTTAAAGACTACATTCCCAGCATATTAAAAGTTCTACAAGATGTTTTCATGTTTCAGGAAGTGAAACTATTCACATAATTTAAAACAATGTTAAATATTTTACCAGTAAGGTGTCGTATTGATAATGGTGATGTGTGTACTTCTACCTATGGTTAATTGTTAGAACCAAGTTAATTATAAAAAGTCTACTTTTTTTAACCAAACAAGTCAAAACCCAAAAGATCTTAAAACAAGCAGACATTTTTATCACACTGCCTCTCCCATTACTACAGGACACTTTTCACAAGCACAGTGTTCGTAAGGCCTGCACTGTTGTGCAAGACCCCACACACCCCTCACATGAACTATTCACACTCCTGCTGTCCAGGAGAAGATACTGCAGTATCAGAGCCAGATCGGCCAGGCTGCAGGACAGTTTTTAACCCCAGGCGATCGGGCTCCTCAACACCATGCTGCCCCCTGGGTCCTCCCACACTGCCTCATTCGTTTCTCACACCTCTTAAACTGCCAACATAAAACTCATATACATGCATAGCCACTTTCTCGCAATGACTGTTTTTGCACACAGAACTGTTGTTCTTCAGTAGTACAGTAAAGCACACAGAACTGTTGTTCTGTGTGCTTTACTGTACTACTGATACCTGTTGCTACATATAATTGTACACGTTAACATTTCCACACAGCCCTGCTACAAGCTGATACTGGCTATATAACTGATAAACTCAGGTCAGTTTTACTACCTCACACTGCACTACAGTGTGAGGTAGGTAGTGCTGTGCACAGATTGCATGAAAGCTGTGATTGCAAATCAAGGTTATGTTGTCAGTAGTTTATAGTGTAAAACAAACTGATATTTTACTGAAACATATATATTTAAATAGCAATGAATGTCACACTGCAGACCCTGAGCCTCGCCATTTCATCTCACTATGTACTTGTATATGGTTAAGATGACAATAAAGTTCACTTGATACTTGACTTGAACACATGTCTACAGCTGAGAAGCGGGGACTAGATCATGTTTGGCATTTTTGCTTGAGGAAGTCATGAAAATAGTAGGCGATTAGTTTTCTATAGATAAACTGATTAATCAACTAATAGCTGCAGCTCTACAAGGGCATGGCCAATAGTAAATCCAGTTATAAAAAGCAATCACAGTGCTGTTGCAGTGTTCGAGTACGATAAGCATGCCGATATGACTCACTGCTTGAGAAGTCATTTCCTTTGGTTCTTTGTGATTGGATGTGATTGTCAGCATCTAGTTTTGAGAGAAAATTTAGACATGATCTTGTAGCCCTCTGATTATTATAAATCAGCAGCAGCTGGAGTTATGCAAACAACTGTCAAATTCAGCGTACTTTCTGAAATCATGTTAAACATCACATGAAAAACCCAGTTTTATGATTTTTGAAAATGATGTTCTGCAGAAATATTGCAGCTGCCCTGTACATAAAATGTCTGCTAGCTTTAACCACCATTGCCGATCTCATTTTAATGTGTTTTCTTCTGAAACCAAATACCTTACATTCCACTCTGAGCTACTCTCGGGAAAGAGAACAAACTGAATATTACATGAAAAGAGAAAGAGAGAATAAAAGATGCTTTAATGCTGCTCATTTGCAAAAGAGAGCATTTTTAAATATCACTGTGATGGCCAATGTGCCGTTCTTAGATCTGTGATTCACTGACTATACAAGGTCTTCATCAGAGCTACTACAATTCCTACACTCTAAATCACACTTTGTCTCCTTTCTTGACAGTCGAAAGTCTCTCCGAACTCTCACAGATACTGCGGCGTTATTCTCAGTTGTACCAATCTTACAATCAACCATCCTGCATCTGCTTTGGGATTATGATTTTGTCTGTTCTGCTGCAGGCTGATCAATAAGGAAATCGAAATGATGTTATAAAGACGAACCGACTACTCAGGCTACGTGTAGCTCATCTTTTTCGTTGTTATGGTTCTGCTTTGTCATGCTATCTGCTGGTCTATCAACAGCCTTATGGGGCCTATTCATAATGCACGCACAGGGGACTGTAACGACTCCATAAAGCCTAGATCCTCCATCTCAGCTCCAGGATGGTGTATTGATCGGGCCCTGGTAAGTCTACAAGGAGCAGGGCGAGGGAAGGGCAGGTGGGTGTAAGCGCAGAATATGCGTGCACAGACACACACACGCTCAAGTGCAATCTTCTTCCTAATCTACTTCAGATCAGTGCTCATGTCCTCTTGGCCCTGGCTACAGCTGCTGATTTAGTCCCAGTGTTAATGAAGAAGCAGGGTAACTGCAGTGAAAGAACACAGACACACACCACACACACACACACTCAAAAAGCTCATGAAGCTTTGCAGAGGAGATCTCTATTTGCTAACACACATACACAAAATTACATGTAAATACAAGCAGTGTACACAAACAGAAACACATACACAGCAGATCTACGTGAAGTAAACAGTATATCTGGAAGAGTGACAGAACTGATGAAAGATTAACTAGAATATTCAGTAATCATTTATGAGGATCAATATGAACCTAATTACTATATCGTAAAAACTGGGATGGGAAAGAGCACTAAAATTAGAAAGCTAGCTCACCAAATTCACAAAAAACACATTCATATACTTAGTTTTAGTACTTAGGTTTTATGACATCTGGTTCTGAGCCTTCTCCCTGCAACCTTTTGATGGAGAATACTGTCCTGCTGAAAATAGTCCAACAAGGTTTACGGAAGAATTAAGACTACTTTTTTTTTAGCTCACTCACTAAAGTGCACTCCTTTAAAACCCAAAAACTGAACATTATCATTTTTATGAAGGGAGGATATATTGGCGGACTGTTGCAGTAGACGGCGTTAGTTTTACCTTGGGGTACCTACGGTCGTAAACTGCCTGAGTGTATCTTTCAGTAAATATATTTTAGTAATATTAAATAATATAAAGTTTTCAGTTTACCCTGAATTTAGGACATAAAGTTGAGCATTAGGTGTCACCTAGAGCTAAATCCCGTAAACAAACAATGTTTACCAGTGTCAAGTTTAGCCTATAGGGGAGTGAAGGTGAAAGGTGAAGGCGTTCCATTAAAGTCTGAGGTTTGTACCATCCATCACTGTTAGTCCCTCTAAGGAGAAATAAAAAAAAAACTGAAATAATTACAAGGACATGGTGACATTTGCATTTTTATTGAAGGGGAAAACAAGCGCTGCCTGAACAGTCTATGGTGACTAACACAAAACTGACAACGGCAATGTTCCTCTCAAATGCCAAATATTGGTCTCTTGCCCCGTCTCCCCTTCTTCTCACATACTCATCATTCTCTTAATCCCCATCCATGTCAACGTTTCTCTGTTTCTGTCTCCCACCTGCTGACATTCACCTGCACCTGTCTTCTCCTATGTTCTGTCACTCATCTCCACTTTTTAATGCTTCTGCCCTCGCATACCTGCCTCCCTGCTTGTTACTCATCATATCCTCTCCATCTTCCACCTCCTGCATGCAGCGCCTGCTCTCTCAGCAAAGATGACAGCGCATGCCCCAGCCGCCCCCACAGTCTGACACAAGTTGCCACTACACAGCTCCAGTGCTGCCACGGGTGCCCTGTGATGCGAGAGAGGGAGGGGCTGCATGGCATGAGAGTTGAAGGGGGAGGGGGTTGCAGAAGGTTTTGACTGCATGGCACCGCTAACATTAGACTGGCCGGAGAGTGAGCCTGGCAGCTGCCCACTGGCCTCTTGCTCACGTGACACACTGCATCCCACATGGCAAAACACGAGCGTGTGTGTGTGTGTGTGTGTGTGTGTGTGTGTGTGTGTGTGTGTGTGTGTGTGTGTGTGTGTGTGTGTGTGT
>JAUYWH010000016.1:4750570-4772125 GCA_034779795.1 Ctenopoma multispine
GTGTGTGTGTGTGTGTGTGTGTGTGTGTGTGTGTGTGTGTGTGTGTGTGTGTGTGTGTGTGTGTGTGTGTGTAGTATATGGATGACATCCCATGTAGCCTAGGGGGCAGATGAGCACCGCAGAGACTGAATGAGAGAGAAAGGCTGTGATGGCAGCATGCAGAATCTCTTTTGTTGTCAGACCAAAAAAGAAAGAACAGTATTCTCTCTGTGTAGCAACACATGCCTCCTTCAGCTTATTCATCAGCTCTAGGTGATGTTTTATCTCATAGTGAACAGAGACCAATGTGCATCAACAATCCTGCTTCAGTAGCATCTGAAACGCTCCAGTCAGACATCACTCACACAGTCGACAGAAATACTGACGCACCCTGATCCAAGCAATGGGCTAAACTCAACTGAATCATTCCTCCATTATCTGGTGAAATTGAATCCAAAGGAAGAGGTTGAGGGGGCAGGAAGGAAAAAATATGGCGGAGGAGAACAAGAGAGAGGCAGAGAGACAAAGAGATGATGCACACGAGCCACTGTAGGCGAGAGCATTCGTGAAGCCCATAAATACAGTTAACTGAATGATCACAGAGATGTTGTAAGTGAAGGAAGATCACACAGCCAGTCATGAGCATTTTCCATGGTCCTGGGCAGCAGCTGGTATCATGCCTGCTTAATGGAGCAACGTATGATGAACAGTTGAGGATCAGAAAATACTACCACTTCTAAAATGCATGGTGAATCACCTACATGATTCTGTCCACCCAATGCTCCCTCTCAAAGACCAGCTCATTCTAAGTCACGCTTCTTCAGGTAACATTGAAAACACATGGAAAATAAATAAATCTACCTCTGCATCACAGTCCATGATGAAATATTTAATGCTGCAATAATGAATATTTTATATGAACAATAAATCAAATGACTGTGTAAAAGTCACTCCTAGTGAAGAACACAGAATTAAAACTGGAATTTAAAGTTCCTATGAGCTCTATGGAGTCTTTTAAAAGCTTTCAGCTTAATGTTTTGGTTTTCACGCCCACTCTCAGAAAGCTCTGGTGAACCCACAATATACTGTACCAGCAGCACCACAGAGCAACCAGACAGCAAAGTTGTCAACAAGCTCATGGAACATCAAACTCAAGCTAAGAAATCAGTCCACGAAAAGAGTTAAAACAAGAGTACAAGTTACTTCTTCTTAACACAGTGATTTATTATTATGGATTGCCCACCTGTCAATAAAATAAAGTCAATAAAAGTAACTCCACATTTACCAGTGCTGTTTTCATTCTACACTTCTCTATAGTGACAGAGACCTTTGACCTAATTTTTATTAATAATTAGAAACTTTTCTTTTCCATCATTTTCAGCTTTTAAACCTTGTAGTTTACATGGAAAAATATTAAATTACTTCAACGTAAATATTTTCTTCTTTCAAAAGATGCTTTTTTTATTGCTAAATAAAGAGTAAATTTCTGAAAACGGTTATTAAAAGAAAATTAATGGAATGTTGGATGAGATTTCTAATGAAACTCACACAAAAGGTTTGTTTACTCACATACTGTATGTACTGATCAATACACCATAAAAAAATTAGAATCAACATAAGAACAAAAACAAAGCCAAAGCACCTCATGAACTCATTTTAAAAGTTCATAATGTTGGATGCAAAGTGTAGACGCCATTATAAAAACAACTCTGTGACCTTCAGGGCTTATGCTTCTGTGTGATGCTTTAGCACTAAATGAAAAAAGGTATTTTATTTAAAATACGTGAGTAAGAACATTATGCTAAATTAATTCTTAGTATTGTAGAAGCTGCACATGGAGATTAGGTTTGGGTAAAAGTTTTGAAAACAAATGAATAACTGGCTATAGTCTAGTTTTAGTTAAATGATTACTGATGCATCTGTTTTTGTATTTGGGCCAAATGGAAGTAGAGAATAATGCAGCAACTTTAGCCAGCCAGTGGCATTTGACTGCCTAATTTACATAGCTAATTTTCAATATACACTATCTTTGACATTAAACTAAAGAAAGGCTGAGTGAACAAAAGCTGTATTTAGATTTATTCTTCTTAAAACTACATTGGGTGTGTCATATTTGCTTACACTAGAGGATGAGAGAGGAGGCTCAGGCGAGGATTTGTTTAGCTCTTGTGTGGGCATTTACTGGATCAATATACAGAACAGCCGCCAAAATTACCTGTCCAAACAACTTTCTCCACCCTGTTATTACATATGGATTGTCAAATAAGAACAAGTAGGCCACATACATTGTATGTATCTTTTTTTCCCCAGTACAACTTAAACAGTTTTATCTCTACTGAAAAAAAGTATTACTGAGCTATACACACTTACATTAGGAAAAAGCTTCAACAATAAAAATGTCTAACAACCAGGATAGACCAGAACACGAACCTCCTATTACTTTGCAGAGCAGTGTTTAGAGTACATACTGTATAAAGCTGTATACAACAAACATGTCTGATTGAAGTCCTGGTCCAACTGCTCATTTATGATTCATGCTTTGTGCTGGACTGACTACCATGGCTGCTGAGAACTGCAAATCAACATCCACCCATGTTACAAAAGAACCAAAATAAATGGCATAATGGTGTATGCTGTGGTTGTTTTGATCATTTCTTGTTGCTACACAAGTATTAACAAGAGTATTAACGCATTTGTTAAGTAGAATTCTACTTAATAAGCAGAATAGATTCTTTGATGATACACATAAATAGAGTAAGTTCTTACCTCCCTCCTTTCTATTATGTATGTTTGGCACATTTGTACTAAATTGTACACAAGGAACCACAGGCTCAAAGCTAAATAAGCATAATAAAATGAGAGAGAGCGAGAGAGGGAGAGAAAATGTCACAGCAGTTTGAGGATGGATGAGGGATACATCAGTGATGCATCACTCGAAACATAAAACAATGCAGACAAGGTGACTTTCTCTTAGCCACCACCCAATCACAGCTCCGTGTGTGTGTGTGTGTGTGTGTGTGTGTGCGCGCACATGTGCATCCTTAAAACAGGATGAGAGAGCATCTTGCTATAATGGAAACTAGCTTGGCTAAATGAAAGGCGTGTTGGAAAATGCTCCAAAAAAGTTGGAATCACATCACTAGACTTCACTGCATCTTGTCAAAATTGAGAAGGTTGTGTTGGAAGTAAAAAAAACAGCCTGGATGAGAGGATGGAGTTGGGCCAGCCTGAGATGTGGCTGCATATTCATATCCCCATAGTAAACTTAAAAATATAAAAGCTTTTGAGATGTCACAAAAATACAAATATGAAAATTGAATTTCTGTAGCCATCAAATCGGTAAATTCTGAATGCTATGTAAAAGAGGGAGTGATTCTGTTTTTGTTCACTCCAACATTGTGCGTCAGTTATGTGAAGCTAACACTTTTTTAATGTGAGGTTATTGAATGTGACATCAGTTCATTAGTACAGTAAGTTCAATCAGCTTCTAGTTCAACTTATTTTCGAAACCAGGCCTAAACAAGCAATGTTTATGAAGTTGAAATAACAATGAAAGATGTGTTTCCTCTACAAGTGATGGAAGACAAAATCCACTGGCCTCACTGCAAATGTGAGCAAGCGTACCAAGTTTCAGCAATCCAAGCTGGTCAAATAAATGCTCCACACAGTCCTTCTCTGGTGTGCTGTCTTGTGATATGACCTGCTACACTCTTCACAGCACTTTGAGTAGTTGTCATTATGAAAACAAAAAAAATAAAAATGCTAAAGAGGAAGTAGTAAAAGTAGAAGTAAATAAGAGAGTGCGAGTGAGAGATATCATTCTATTGAAGCAGAAGAACTGCTTTACCATTTCACCAAACCTAACGATATCTCCCGTAAAAGCAAACTATTGCAATCATCGACGGCACATTAGTTTTTTTATTTCACCAGGACGGGGCATTCTTTTAATGCTGTAACATGACACAATGTAAAAACAAACTTCTATGCGTATGTACGCACAAGGTACAGAGGACCACATGTGATCAGCTCATATAAAAGGTAAAATCTCAGATGACAATATGTTCCAAATTAAAGCAGAGGTCCACACTGTAGCTGCTGCACGAAGACATAAATCTGCACCGAGTGTGAAGTAAAAGCATAATGTTATTTCCAAGACTGCTGCTAAATTGCAGAAATCGATGTTGACTTTTTTTTTACTGCTCTGAAGAGCCACCAGGCCTCCCTTTATTATCATTATTTGTTGCAGTATAAGTAATGGTGAGCAAAATGTAAATAACAAGCTTTTAATATATTTTTTTGGCAGTGCGCTCAAGCTCAAAGAGCCAGCAAATACATTATAAATGTCCCGAAACAACAATGCTTTTTCCTATTCCATCATAGGAAAATATTTCTTTCAGATTGCTACCCATTGGGAGGCGTTTCAGCAGCACACTCAAGCTGATGCTGCAAATTACATGTGACAGAAGCAATTTTGGGATATTTTCTCACGCACAAACTGCTGTAAGTGTTATGAATTAGATTAAGCAAGGGAATATTGAAAGTCTGATGCTTCCTCTGCCAACTCAGCAGCTTTAATTGATAATGCAATTTTATTTTCTTCCCCATTTTCAGGAAGGGGAAGCATGGTGATTATTATTTTTTTGTCCATATATAAAACAGCTGCTCTGGCTGAGTAAATAGTACTAGAGCTGTTGTATGACAACAGTCCCCACATTGAGCACTTTTACGCAAATGCATAAAATATATATAGATATAATATTAGGAACAAACAACTTACAGAATATAGGACTTGCACTGTACTAGTCATGCACCTGTTTTCTACCTGTATTCATTTGTGTTCCTCCTACCTCTTTGAGGCAGCCCATGAAATTGTTGCTAACTGGAGATCCAGGCAGGTCCGCAGTGCTGGGACTCCCACCCACATAGAAAAAATCATCAGAGCCCAGCATGGTGTAGTCTTCCTGGGTGTAGCCAGTAGTGGTGAGGATCCCATCCACGGATATAGTCACCTGTTGAAGGGTAACACATAGCCAAAGCCGAGCCATTACACTCTGGCATTTGATGAAGTGCTGTGTATAAAACACACCTCCTTCCTTGGTCTGCATTCGAAATGAGCTATCTGTACTTTTCTTTAGTTTCCACTCTGGAGGTCGGTTTCTCATTTAACTGTTTGTTACAGGATGATTTGGTACCTTGAAGCGATTGTTTTGGACCTGACGGCGTTTACATTTTGTTAATGGATTTTTTGCCATAGGATTCACAGGACAGGTAAAGAAAATATGGCAGAGGCATATTTTCTTTATCTTTGATGGGGGGTAAGAGAATGGATCCTAGGTTTGGTTCTGAAACTTCAGGTTGGGGGAGGGTTAGTACAATGTTCAAACCAAGGACAAATTGATTGCACTTGTCTTAGGTTTCGGGATTTATCTGTTAACTGCAGACACACACATATACAGTACATTCATATGTGAACACGCACACAATCCCACAGATGTGCGCACACACGCCTACAGTCTTGCACACATTCGCTTTCACACCAACAGTATCACATTCTTCTCTTCTCTTGCAGACATCTACATCTATTTATCCACACACATGCAAAACAAAGGGAGGCTTTTTACACCACATCAATGTGCAAACCAAAGTCATCACTGTTAGAAGGCAAATTAAACACACTTAATTGGGAATGTAGGGGAGTAAGTGGATCAATGGTGCCATACAAAGCTGGGGCAGGCCACACAGGGTGCAGCGGCTCATGCGCAATCAAGACCAGAGCCCATATTCAAATACACTCTCAGAATAGCTGATGCTGATCTCTGATCAGGTTTAGCTCAGGTGTCATGGTTATATTTTCAATGTCACTGGACCAGACCAATAATCCTAGATCAGTATGCTTATTCTTAGAAATGTTATGTATATGGGCCCAGGGGGTAAACGTGATCAAGGTTAGCCAAAAACACACAAACACCACTTTCAGCAGCATGCTACAAAACACACACAGGGAGGGCAGAATGAGTGATACAGTGATAGGTGGAAGGTGAGTGAGTGGATTAGAGTGTTAGTGGTTATTTTGAGTGAAAAGGGTTATATGAGTCTGGGAGGTGAGGGGTCAATGAGGTGTGGGCATGCCATGCGCCATAGTGAGTTGGAAACAACTGTCAGAGCTCCCGCAATGAAGGCTAAGGGTTGCCATTTTTGGTAGTTCCTCTTTTAGGGCTCGGTGTCGAGGTCACCATCTTTGGGATTGTGGTAAGCTTCTGTCAGTTCTGGACGACAGTCCTCACAAAAAATGGGGACTTTTTTGTGTGAAAAAAATAAAAGAAAAAGTAAGTTGCCCTGACAAAGGCAAAGAAGTCAAATTTTTTTTACTTGTTGGAAATCTGCAGTAATGTGGAAGAAACAAAGAGAAAAAAGTAAAAGCCAAAGTGAAAAAAAACAGGATGGGGGACTGTGGGGTAAAGAAGGAGGTTGTTGGCAGGTCAGGGAGGAAATTGAGAAGAAGCGAAGAAAGAATTGCCTGGTAATACAAACCCATCTCCTCATTTTTTGATAAGAGTGTCTAGGATGGAACTCAAAGAGAACGAATAAAAGAAGAGAGGGGGAGGGGACACACGGCAAACCCAAAAAAAAGACAATAAGAATGATATCTACCAGACAATGTAGTTTGTTTACCATAGCGTGTCCAATGCCTGATTGCTTTCCAGAAAAAGGGGAAGAAAGGAAATCAAAAGAATAGTGAACAAAAAAGGTTGTTAATAAGGATGGACAGAAAACAAAAAACAAAACCAATGATGAAGAATTAGGATGTTAGTTAGTACATTAGTTGGTCAGATACTGGTTAGTAGTAAAAAATGACTTTTATCATGAATGAGTTAGTGTCGTGGTGAATAAACACTACATGGTTTGTCAGAGATTCGGAGCTGTAACAAAGTGTCGTCTTGCCATCCTAGCCAAATTTTCTACATCAGAGTCCTGCAAAAAAGAACACAAAGATGAGAACTGTACGGTGTGGGACGTTCAGATAAAAATTTGTGTAGGATGGCTGAGATCCCAACAAAACTTGTAGTGTTTTTTTCACCCTTAGTCTAACAAAGTGTGCCTTTCAGACAGGAAAGAAAATGATAGTGAAAGAAAGAAAGATCTGTAGAAAGAAAGCAGGCAGCCCTTGCTCTTAACTTCTAAACCCCTAAACTGTGGGTTATCCTGTTGGGACTTTCGGCTATAACAATTTACTAACCTGTGGGGCAAACACTTACTGGCAAGGTGGGTCAGGAAATCAGCACTTGCTTGTTGTGCTGCTCTAAGAGTGACACTAAGTGCTATCACACTTTGCAGACAAACTTAAGGTTGACCAAGGCAACTCCACTTTTTGCAGATACTGCCTCCACACAGGTTTTTAGGTACGACTCTTTCGTTAGTCTCTTTTTACAGCATCTTCTTGACAACACTGATTAATTCTAGCACCTCCCACGAAAGCAATAACTAGTTTAAATTAGAAATGAAAAAATGGTAAAAAGTATCTGTTAAGTAGCAAATTCTGCTTTTGGACGACAGATGCACATCTTTAAGGGAAATGTGTCTCTGTCTTTAAAAGCATCATGATCATCTGAGCTATAAATACTGCATTAATGGACGGCTCAAAGGCAGACACTCTCTGCCTGGCTTTAAAGTGAAAGTCTATATTCTACACAAGCATAAAAAACAGTTTCTGGAAGCAAGAAGATAGTAACAGTGCCTGATAGACGTGTCAGCTCAGGAACTTGTGTGAAGCAAAGAAGAATTATCAGATATTAATTTGAGGACACAGCTAACTCAAGTTTAACATATAAACAGGAGAGGAAAAGTACCTGGAATTAAGACATCTACACTTAGCTATCACATGCAAAATAACTGCTTTTTACCTTGAACAAAAATTTAACAATGAGATTGAATGAAAAAGAATTCAATGTAAGTATAAAGACAACTGAAAAATTATGGCATCTATTTCAATGTTTTTGAACTGTGGCGATGGAATGACAACCAATCAGTACAAGGTGACATTCTTAACGCCAGATCTCTCTCAAAAGCTCCTAGAAGCAGCTAATCTAAAGCAAAAAAAAAAATCCACCTGTCTCCACACTCCGTCCATCACTGCTACCCCCGATTACCTGTCTCAGGTTGCGTGTCACTTTGATGTCGTGCCAGGCGTTGTCATTGAATTTTCCATTGACTGGCTCCACGATGGCCTCAAAGGCCCCGGAACCCAGATTGATGACGAGAGATACGGCCCCATCTTTTAGCGCCAAGTTGACATAATCTGCGGATTTTCCTGTGTGGAGGAGGAGGCCGTTGCGTTGCCAGGTTTTGAAGGACAGGGTGATCTCATCGCTGCTACTCTGGATGGGGTTCTGCGACAGGTCGTAGCAGAAGTACTCTGAGCCGCGGAAGGTGGCCACATTCTCTTCCTTTGCTGAAATGAAACAACAGAAATGCCTGACAGTCAATACATTTTCAGCACATTTAGCACCTTGGTAGAGCTGATAAAATGTTTCACACATTTCAAACAGTCATTATCACATTTATTATAAAATGTTAAAAACATGAAAAAGTCAGTCAGTTGGTCCCTTCACCAATCACAAGGCAACTTCAGTAAATATGAGAGCTACTATGCTGCAGAGAAGGTTACACCAAGCTAGCACACACCATAATTACAGCTATGACAATGCCATCATTCAGTTGAGATCATAAAATCCTATCTGTATGACCGTGGGTTTAGGTTTCGCACACAGCCCCTAGACAGACAGACTACTTATAATGGAACACTACTCCCCGCTAATGGTGCACATAAATCAAACTTAGCATGATTTTACAGTTTTATATCACTCTGCTGTTGTAAAGTGACTTCCTGAGCCCATTTTTTAGATCGACACATAGAGTAAGGTGAGACAGCTCGAGACAGAAAATGAGGGGGGTGGACATCAGGGGTGGATGCGAGAGCAAAAATAAAATTGCTGGGCAGTGGAAAAGTGAAGACGCTACAAGTAGTGGGTCAGAGGAGGTGTTACCTTATGATCTGTGATGCAATAATTGACACTTTCTTCTGCTACCTCTTAAAAGGTGGTCTGACATACTCCGGTCAGCCTTGGTCTAGGTGACTGTCAATTATGTGTTGAGTTGGATAGGGAACCACTGATGCAAGCGTAAAAGTAGAAGATTCCTTCTCCAAAAACACAGTGTTCAAGGCAGCACCTTTCAGAAATTGCAACCCTCAGAAAAAGCCCTGCCAACATACCAGACCGCTGTCACACTTGATAACAGTAGCTGTGTCATTACCTGCCAACAATACCATTTTCAATGTGTCATTTCTTTTGCACTGTGTTCTGCGTTTTCTTCTGTGTACTCACAGGCAAGTCGTGAGGGCCACGAGTAAAAGGAGAAAAAGCACAAGTGGGAAGACAGATGAGCGAGATGAGAAAGTGAAAAAGAGCACAAGAGCTGCAGGCTGTAAAGCTTCAGTTTGTTGTTTCAGATCGGGCTATATGTAAACAAGAGGGAGCAGTATTGTGGGGCTGGGAGAAAGAAAGGAAGAGAATAAAATGGGAATTATTAATAGAGAAACTAAAGGAAAACTGGAGTGGGGCTGTGGGATGATTGGGTGCTGATTCGGCAACAAACTCACGTCTGTGCGCAACACAGAGAAAAGAGGAAATAGTATGGGTGGCAACAAAGGCCCTGTGAAAGCCCTTATCCATGTGCTAGGGGAATAAATAGAAACCCATTATTACCACTGAGACAGTGCAACGCAGAGAGGCTGCAGAATATACATTGCTAAATCAAAAAGCATCCCCGTCTTTACTGATTTCATGCATCTATTCTAAGAAATTGCAAAGGCATTCACAGCACGGAAAGGATAGGACTGTATATCCACATAGATCTGTTACTGTACAATGTCTAGAACAATCACACGCTAAATGATAGTTGTGTAATTAAAGGAAAGAAAAAAAAGTCGATTCAGTTTAATCTTTTCTAACAGCGTCATTTCTCTGAAGACAAACTCTTTCCGGTGACTAAAAAGTAGTGATTCAAATATCCACAATGATACGTTGTCATCGGCAGCTATAAAATAATTGGTATAGTATATCGTGTGGGACAAATCCTCCCTGTCCCAAAGCTAGAAAAAGTCCCTAAAACAGCTGCTACTCTAACCATGTTCTGTAGAAATTGTAGAAGCAATGGTGGGCTTTCTGTCACATCTTGCCCTGAGGCTCCTTGCATATTCTAGATCCACTGGCAAACATAGGTACTAGGTTTTTCTTTCTTTGCTTTTGGTGTACAACTTGGTCATCCTTCAGATCCACTCCGGACACCTGAACAAATCTGCTCTCACCAAGGTACACAGAAAGGTTGTTGTAATGTCAACTCTTCTCATCTACCCAGTATTCTGCAATACTGCAATGTGTGCAACAAGATTTCTGGTGACGATATTAAAAAAGGTGTAAGTGTCATATGTAGCCATCAGTGGCTGGTTACCAGTCCTGGCAGCAGTAACCTACTGACCACTATATATATGGCAAAAGAATAACTTAATAAAGTTTTATTTTTAGCCAGTGAGAGTGTTGGTCAGCCCATCACAGTCCAATAAAATCTAATGGGTGACTTGCCATAAAAAAAGCACCAAAATTCCCTGTTGCTCTTTGTTGCATCCAATTATTCTTCTAATAATTATTACACAGTATGTTAGATTTTTCTATTAAATACTAACTTAAATGTTAAGAGTCATGTTTGTCTCTATTTGTGTATTAATTATAGTGATGTAATTACAAAGTTGCTGTGAAGCCGTAAAGACTATCAATATAACATCATTGCTATAAATAATAGAATGAGCAAATTGATATAATGTAATATTTGTGCACCTCAGCAATATTAAAGCCGTGGTAAGTGTATACGGATCCATAAAAACCAGGGGAAATGTATTGCCTGTTGAGACATGTTCTGCACAGATTTGTGGCTTTCTTATCGATCATATAGCGGGGTCATTTTCCTTATTTTCGCCATAGTCATCAATATTCCATTTGCCTGCTGCCTGGCCCATGCACTGGGGGCTCAGGTTTGATTTCAAAATTCACTGGAAGCAATTAGCTCCTTCATTACCATCTCCCAATCTCTTCCGCTCCCCCTCAGCACACACACACACACGTTGCCTGAGCTCACTTTCTCTTCTGACCCTTTCGGGAGCACCATCACCTTTTAGAGTTCCGGTTCACAACCTTCAACCTCTTTAAGATCACTCAAGGATTTCAAAGTGTCCCTAATCACCGTGGGAGGCAAAATACTTAAAACATGTAAGGGGATACATCATTTATACTGTGATGTGCTTAATGATAGGATTAGAGAGAGGAGACTACGTGATTGTTGTGGCAAATTACTGGCTTTAGCAGGATATGTTGTCAATCCCATACGTCTCATGGCACAAGCTTGCAAATAGTGCCGGTCCCAACAAGAATTCTCTCTGGTGAAAAAAAGTCCATCTGTGCTAACATTCAACATATCAAATGTTTGCACTACATTTGCAGATAGACAAGCCTGAAGTTCCAGACCTAAACATAAAAAGCTAAGATGTGCTTTTAGCTATTGTTGCTTGTGTGACGCCCTTGGGAACCGAAGTCATTCAAGGCTGCGATGTCATCACTCTCATCCCACGCATTTGTTTATGCACACCACCCTGCTCTCACTCCACATCCTTTCCCTTCTCTCTTATTCTCCTGCGCTAAAGTGAGAAAGTAGCATCATTTGCTAATAACTGTTAAAGCAGCTTGGTTAGTCTGACGCAGTCAAGCATCGACATTGTGCTCCACTGCTTCCCCAAATGAGGCTAGCGCTAACCATGTAACTGTGCGGCTTAAAGCCCAATGGTGAGCTATCACGTGTCAGATGAATTTGGAGCAACATGGGTGATGTCTCTCTTCAAAGGCAGGCGGCACTGTCTGGCAGGCTTATGTTGGAGAGAGATGTGGTAAAATACACTGCATGGTAACATTTAACCAGCAAATTACTACCGGTGTACCAGATGCAATAATTAAATTTAGTCCAGGATACAGGAGTATTGACAACTTGTGTATTTAAGGTTTCTGAGAGATTTATTTCCAACACATGTCACATGCCATATCTAAGAGGCTGAAGTGAATTGTCACCCCGACACTTCTTTTCTCATCTCGTGTTTCACGTAACCTTGTGAAGCCGCGACAACCGACCTGTCTGAGATTGGCTTTGATGTCTGCACGCACAAACTGAGGAAGGAATAGTGGCGAAGAGGGAGACAGAGAGATAAACATAAACTGAAGTGACACAGAGAGAAGCAATAGAGTCAAGAACAATAGAAAGTGAAAGATGGAAGCAGAAAAAGAAACAAAAGGGGGGGGGGGGGGCGAAGCATTTAGGAGACAGAAAGGCGGCAAGAGCGCGCGCAATGGCAGATGGCGGGAAAGAGAGACAGAGGCACTTCCAATGGCTCTCCAGAGAAACAAAGTGACACTGTGTGTTAGGACTAGCAGTGAGGAGGTGTCCTGGTGATTCCAGTATTAACCAACCTTATTACTGCTCCTGATTACACACCCACCAAATCTCAGTCTCTCTCTTCCCCACAGCACACATACTACTGTTAATCCAACTTTCTTATAGTATTTTAAACTGAGAAAAGATCTTCTGCAAGAGTAAAATCCCCCAGTGAAAAACATTTTAAATATCTAAGTAGGGGTGGGCGATATATTGAATATACTCTATGTATCTTGATTTGTTCCACATGCAATGCAGTAAATGACTATACTGTGACTATCGAGTTTACTATCTAACATTAAATAGACAGCTTGTACTTCTCTTCAAGTTTCGCTTCTCTGCCCTCTTTGCGCGTTTTATACCACTTTAAGTCGACAGCTCCCTCCCCCACCCATCCAGTAAACTTTCCTAGCAAATGCTCGTTTTGTACTTGAATAATAGCGGAGGAAAGCAAACTCGTGGAGAGAGACATGAACGCCCAAGCGATTTTAGCGACATAAATTGGAGATGGAGGCGGACGGCTTGGTTTCAAAGAAAAACAGCACCGACTCTGTTATTGGACAGTGGTTTGGATATTGCAAGGATGACGTTGAGCAAAACACAGTTATCTGCAAAGTATGCCAGAAGTCCACGGCCACAAAAGGCTGCAGAACCACAGACTTGTTTCATCATCTGAAAAGCCATCCACTGCAAAACGAAGAATGCCTTGAATGAACGCATACAAAGCTGCAATTTCCCAGTTTAAATAGGATTTTGCTATGTTAACCTGTGGTTTAAAATAAAGAGTTTGCTATGTTCAAAATAAAGCATTATCTCTAAACATTAAATTCATTAGATTGTTATTTAATGAAATAAAGGGCTAAATTTAGCATTTATACACTGTTTTGGGGGAAATTTCAAAGTACTGAGATATATATTGTGTATGGTAATATAGCTTAAAGATATTGCACTGTTTTTTAAGGCCATATCATAAGTATCTAAGAACTGATTTCAAAGATACTTTAAAGACCTCCTGCTGAAAAACACATTGCACCAAGATGTTCAGATTCCATCTTTACTGAAAGTACTGGCTCATTTCCTCTGCAATATTCACAATGTACATAAAGCAAATATTCTCAACTTCAAAATACTCAAGCAGTAGAAAATGCTGCAGGGAAAATTGCAAAATGCTTAGAAGAATGCAGCATCTTGACTCTGGCAAGTATGACTCATTATACAGTTACACAGACTTGTACTGTACAGAGGTGAAACAAGATGGTCGGAGTGTGTAGGCTAAACCCAATGAACTAGGAGAGAATCAAGAGAATACAGTTGTGTCTACTGGCTCAAATTTTAACAAAGTTTAAAAATAACAAAAGCAGATGCAATTTGATTGCACATTGCAATTGTGCAAATTGCGCATTTAAATAAACTCTTATATTCAAATATATTCAAATATTTAAGGTTTTACTGCAAAGATAACTTATTTTAAAAATCAGAAGATAAACCTTAAACTTAAACTTGTACTGACCAACCTTATTACTGCACCTGATTACACACAGAATATTGCATTTCAATTTGTTGCAGCATGTGTAGTATTACTTTCAAGAACAAGCACATCATCACTCACACATATTTTGATCCATCAATATTTATCGACCTTTTTCACCTCAGCCAAATTTAAAAACCTTTTACAGTGGTAAATTGTACAAGTATTTGGTGGTAAAGTGTACTAGTAGGAGTTTTTAAATATTCAGTGTACCTTTCAGAAGTGCAGATCACACTAACATGATATGCCTGTTTCTAGTAGAAATTAGATAAATTAGCGACATTATCCTCATTAAAAATAAAGCTGTCAGCTCCACAAAACTGATAATTTATAAAAATGAAAAAAAGAGTCTTAACTTTGTGACAACTGTGTTGTGTCGTGTATTTTTAAAGTAAATAAAAATATACTAACTTGTAGGTATGTTGTGCACACAGTAGCTAATACAAAGAGACAATAAAAGTATTAAAGTAAAAATGTTGAACAAATGTTGAAAGGCACCAAAAGTTGTGTAACTACCTTAATCAAACTGCAGCATCAGCGAGTCTCGCCAAAGTCCACATGCAGCAGGAATCACACAGGTGTAGCTGCTTAGAACAAGCTAACGGGCTAATTAGCTAACGAGCTAACATGCTAACAAGCATTTTTCGACGTCAGCTCAGTATCTACGGAAATTATCGAAGGGAAAACGAATCCACACGAGAGCTGGTAAAGTTTGCCGTCTCTGGATATCACAGCTTCGCAAAAAACGTGAAACGGTAACACTGACTCTCTGAAGACACTTTGTCTTAGTAATGCTTGTTTTATCAGTTTAAGGTTGTAACCTCCATTTGTCATAAACTGTTCTCATCTAGGAGCACCTTCTGATCACACATTCAGTAGTACATATTGGAAATGTTTGCATCTGAAGTACCACATATTTCCCCTGAGATTATTGGTGAAACAGCACAAAATGTGATTTGCCCTAACTATTGTGGAAGCACAGTTCATCTGTGCAATATTTGTACCATATCATCCACTATTCAAATATGTTTATCAATAAAAAGACATTGAAAAAAACGGGGAAAATTCACTTTAATATCCATCCTCACCACTCAGTTAAACATACTAGGATTATGTGAAATACTCAAACAATAAAGAAAGTTAAAAAAAAAAATTCATGAGCTACCAGCATCAAACGAGAATATAATGACATATAAAGAGAAGCAGCCTGTAGTCTTTAGCACTTCCTCACCTGGCTTACTTCAGTTTGAGGGTCATCCCCTATTTGATGCTTTTCATGTTTTAAAAAGTGTGATGAGTGACTGATTGTGACTGCCAAGGTTATCACACACAGCCAGGTAAAACATCCACGCTGCAATTATGGGAAGAAGTTGGGGTCAAACTTGGTGGTACAGTACTGTATGATTAATTTGCATTAAAAAATGTGAACATGTTAAAGTTTTCAGATTAATCACATATGTTAACAAATTAACCTTGACAGTCCTAGTGAAAATGTAACCACAGTTATAATAGCAAACATTGGACTATGATAAACTGGGGGCAAGAGACGCAGAAGCTGGACTTCTGGATCTTCTATATTTTTTATGAGAATACCATGTTATGCTTCAGATAAATAGTGTGAAGCTGCTGCTTTTAAAGTAGTATATGCACCAGCTAAAACCTTGACACATTTTTCCTCTTTTTTGGCATTTCAATGTAAAAAACTATACCTGGAAAAAATTATTTTGAAAAACCCTGGACATGTAATTTTCAGTGTAATTTCAGAGTAATTTTTCAGACGTTTTGTCTGAATTAGTATGGACATGACTCAAAGCTCCCTTCTGTCTACTGGTTGTGGCCAAGTAGTCACTGTCACCTTTGGTGTGTTTTTCAGTGTGTGTGTGTCACTGAAACTCCTTATTGGCTGCTGATGGTGGAGTCTCCATCGAGTGAGTGATGAGGTTTGGAGTGACAGCAGGCGGGGTAGTGTGAATAGCGGGAATGAACAATGGAGGGATGGAGAGTGTCTAAAGAATGGGGGCACGCGCCTGAGGTCCAATCCCATCAACCGAGGCAATTGTGCGGAGCGAATACTGGAGTGAGAAGGTGGAGGTTGAAGATGAGTTTGCAAAGGAGAGAGACAGAGTAAGACAGAGATATAGTAGCTGCACTCCTATTACTAATAGTGGACAGTTAATGGAGAAGTAATGTTTGCAAACACAGGCATGTCTTTCACGGATCTTCTTGATGCAAGAGAAAGTTAGGAGAGCATAATAATCGCTTGAAATAAGATATGTAATCCATCACTGTGTGCATTTAAGGCCAGATATCCGTCCATGAAAGCTTTTGTATTTGCTCACACAATCTGCATGAAATTAGCATCTGATTTATGGAAGGAAAATTATGGACTGGCAGAACAATCTCATGTATCCTATGGGTGAAAGAGCTAAAAAAGGTTGAGTAATAAAAACAAAAACAAAAAAATAAACAAAAATGTAGTGATAGTGAAAAGAAAGTACCCACGGTATTCCAGATAATTCATGTATTGTTCATCCACACATTTGAATAGAAGAGTTTACATCTAAGGTTTAAAAAAATATAAGTTCTAGATGTAAAAGCAGGCGATCCTGAGTGTAAAGTATCATAATGCACTGAGTGACTGTTCTATGCTGGGTGCTGTTCTGCTTTTCACTCTTTCCTTCAGTATTCATATTGAATTGAAGCTTGTCAGCTTATTCCCCACACAGCCACAAATGAACCGACAAACGCTCTTGAGCAACTTGGGGTTCAGTGTCTTGCCCAAGGACACTTCGACATGTGGACAGGGGGAGTTGGGGATCGTACCACTAACCTTATATGATCTACCTCTTGAGCTGCAGCCTTTGGAAACCTGAGAAAAAGCAGCAGACTATGCACTCAACCCCATTTATCAAATCTGATCTCATTATGTAGCTGGCTTGGCATTGGCTTCAGTCTGCCCTCTCCAAGATGTAATATTAGACAAGAAATGATCAGGTTCTTATTCTTAATTCAAGTCCTTTAGATTTCCTAGCAACAGAGGGTAGGTGATCAAGCATAATTATTAAAATTGAAAAACTTGTTTCAAACTGTAGCTGCTCATGAAAAGCCACTATGCAGAATCCATCAGCACTTTTAAAGGTAGTAAGATCTGAAGCTTCTCCACGTAATAACCATTTTATATAAGAATATTATCTGCTGGGGGAAACATATTGACACAGCTACAGATTTTACATTTTGATGACACCGATGGTTCTTTCGTTGTATGGTTTTTAGCTTTCAGTGCGTGTTCATGCTGTCGCGTATTGATTGAATTACAGTACAGTGCAGGCAGAGCATTTCCTTTTTAAACGGCTCTAACTGTGGATTACAATATTATGGAGTCATCTGTGGTCTGTATTATTTCCATCAACAATCAAAGGTTCTTTGACAAGATATCTCCTGATTGCTGACTGTTGCGTCAGCTGACAGCTGCCATCCTTAGCCAAAATGGGAAGTGACGGCAGTGAGCATTGTATCGGTTTCACATTTTCCAGCATACTGCAGAACAGTGTCTTGATAGACTTGCATCACTCTGCATCTGTGTGGGTTTGTGAGTTATTTGTTTTTATCTGTCTGCCTGACGCATTATATGTTTTACCAGAAAATTTGCTTTTCTTTTTGTGATCCAAATTATTTAATGACTTTAAGCTACAGAGAATGAACGTATTTGTATATTGTGTTGGTTCGCCTACGCAATATGCTGTGAGCATTCAGTGAATCATAAACAACCTGTCAATAATGAGAATGGTTTGTATGTATGTGCTTGAAAATAGGTGTGTATAAATGTGCATCTTTGTCCATTTGCGTATGCATACACATGCATGTTTGCTGGAACATTTTTGAGCAGAGGTTTGCTCCATTGAACAGGGTAACAGGCAAGGAAGGGCTTCCCCATATCCTGTCAGTCATCCAGAGTGGAGTTGCCCTATTGGCCATTATCTGTCCTGTCAGAAGTCTGGCCATGGTTCCACCTCACCACATCAGTCTCTGTCAGTTTGCACACTGTTTGAGGACACAGCCATGGAGCACAAAGCTGCATGCTACTGTTATCATTACTGTAAGTGACATATGCCGTTTCAGCCCACTACACCATCAACAAATGTCACCTTTTATTCTGAGACCATGGCTAATAAAATATTTAAATTATTTTCATTAAAGTTTGCTTAAATTGGACAATATTTCTATATTTTCCTCCTTCATTTTATTACACAATTGATGTTTATAATACCGTGTCAACCTACTTCACCGCTGAGCTTGACATAGCTTCAAAATGTTGTATTACTACTCTCCACCTACACATGCAACTGCAAAAAGCAATTAACACATCCTTTTAAGTAAAATTCCACAGCAATAACACATACAGCATCTTTAAGTGGCTGAAACGGAATAGCTGTCACATTTTCATTCCATTCCATCATCATACATGTTATTTCTTCTCTTATGTAAAATTTACTGAGATTAATTGTGCATTTAAAACCATGGATGTCAAGGATTTCCTTTTATCTCTACTGTTTATTGTCCGTTTGTAAAGTCAATGTAAAACTCACATTTGTAAGATGAACAAACTATGAGCACAGACTTTAGGTAGGTACAAAGAAACACATACTAACCTTCCATTCCTTTATAATGTTTTGAAAATTTCACCATCATTTTGAGGCACCACATAACATACTTGCCTTTTTTTTTTTTGTTTCATTTTCAAAATCACATTTGCTCAAAATAGCACAAAGTAATTCCAAGCAGAAATCATAGAGTAATAAGAGCAGAAGACAGATGACGTCCCTCTCCTACACTTGAAACAGATTAGCACACACTCATAGTCGAGGCTGAGGCCATCTAATATTTATTACCACTATAATCTACTCTCCTGTGTACTGGCAGCACATTTACCTGCGTGCGGGGAGGCGAGGGGTTAAAAGGGGAGCAGCGGTGCCATAAAAGGGACAATGAAATAAACATGACTTACTGTGAAAGAGCCCTTAAAGCCAATATAATTTAGATGGTGGGGAAAAAAACACAGTGCCAAACCCAGTTAACAACAAGCACCCCCATCAGGCTCGAACTATGACCTTATCTAAACACTCAATCGCACTGACTGGTGGTGTAAGGTGAAAGGCAATTTGGTTACATTACCGTCTACTTAGCTACCGTGCAAGTCAGTCTGCAATGCAAACAGAGCCATGGGATAAAAGATGACTAAGTAGAAAAAGTTCCCCCTGTAATACACAGATGCATGTAGAATATTTCTTGGATAGTGAGAGCGTTAGGGATAAATCTGCAGATGATTCAGGAAAACATATTCAAACGTGAGCTTAGCAAAATGAAGGGAAAAAAAAAAACACACTGCTGTAGCTTTAAATCCAGCTAGAACCAGTTGTAGCCTGTAGCCAAAACAATATGTGACTCTAGCTCTGTGCATATACAAGTGTGTGCATGTGTTAGAGTGTGTGCTGGCATTTGTAACGATGTGCTCCTTCAAAAGATAAGAGTAACAATGGATTACTCTCACCTTTCTCTAGCTTTTTCCCCCTTTAACCTGTATCTGCAGGGCTAACTGCACGCTTTCCACATGCAAATAAACGACTTAATGTGATACTGAGATCGTAATGTGCATTTGCACAGCATACGTCTCAGTACAAACACAAAAATCAATGGTTAAATGGTAATCTTGGGCATATGCTTGTGACAAAAAACACACTACACACATTGTTCCAACACCGAACACTCGTCCGCACATCCTCCAACACGTGGCAGCAGCACTGACGCTAGAGGCTGGGTTGTTGTGTGTCTGTGTGCATTTTCTTTCTGCTTTTCTAAATCCTGCGCTTCCAACCTCTCTCCTAGACTCTGTCTCGTTCCTTCAATTCCTATGTTTTCTTGAAAAGTGTGCCCCGAGCTTTGAGGTGGGGGGTTGGCTCAAACCTCATCCTGGTTTCCGAGAGTTAGCTTGGTTGAACTAAACTCAGGAGCTCCAGCATTCCCCAGCCTCCCTGCTGCTTTCTAAAATTAGCAGAGAGGATCCACAGCCTCTCAAGGGAGAAGCAGGGGCCGACTGACATGTCTGCAGTCTCATGCAATCATCTGAACCGTCATGCCCTCCTTGTGTTACGTTAGATTTGTAACATGTCAATGGTGTATGTGTGTGTAAGCTGTTATTTAGTTTCCTCTGCACATACTGAGCAACAATGTGCATGCCGAGATCATGCGAATGCACATACAAGTGAATAAGCAAATATGTGTGAGTTTGTTTTATGAAAAACAAATGCCAGCTGCTTTCCAAATCTTGTTTTGCTGTAATCAAATCCACTGATCCTGACATGCGGGGGTAAATACAGAATTACTGTCACTGAGGAAAGTGGTATTTACTATTTGTGTAGAGAGGTCTGCCCACGGTTATTACTGCTAATCCAAGCTTGTTTGAGCAGCACTACTGACTGTTTGACTGTCTGGTGACTGGGCTTCCATGGGCTTTTCCTTGCAGCATGGATGTGCAAACATGTGAATGGCCTGACCTTTAACCTTTCTTAATGAGAGAAGAACACACCTAAAGTGAAAAGACACATCACACCCACCATCTAAAGACGGGTAACATACCTGCACACGGAATCAAAAATGCTTGAATGAAAAAAATCTAATAGTTACACAGAATGACTCCACATTCATGAGAAATCATCCACACACGCACTCACACACAGGAAGGCTGCTGTCTAGCTTGGAAGTCAATAACATTATCCTCTCTCCATCTCGGCGATGGTTATTAGTCTGGAGAGCCACACGGCTCTCTTCAATGACACTCTGGAGATGAAGGGATAAATCACCACGTTGAATGGATGAGTGTGTGCAGAGGAGAGAAAGAGAATAGGGATGAGCAAAAGAATCACAAAATGAGAGGAAGAGAGAAAAAGACTTTGAGGCAGAGATTCAGACGTAAGGCAGTTAAGGCGGGGTGGTTTGACTTTTTATTTTTTGTAAAGTACGGATGATGTGAAGACAAGTCTTTCTGAACACAAGGACTGATGTTCAGCTTCTCAAATCTGACTCTTTCTGAGTGCCGTACCCCTGAGTCTCTCTGTCCGTCCCATCCTTTTCTTTTCCTTTATCACTCTGACTCTCCATCTTCCTCCTTTTTGCTTTATCAAATAGAGAAAAGGTGCTTTATTTGGACTGGTACTCTAAAAGCATCCCCTTTGTCTCTTTCTTGCCACCAACCCCTTCTCTCAACTTCACCCTGCACTCTCTCCCACAGGACCCGTAAAAATAAAAGGGGAGAGAAACAAACGCCAGGAGGCTTTCTGCTAGTTGGAAAACACACAAGTGAACAACTTGTGGACGTGTGCCAACTTCAAATATGCCATGTTTACTACATCAATGAATATAAAATGTATGAGAATATAACTCCAAGTGTGTGTGTGTGTGTGTGTGTGTGTGTGTGTGTGTGTGTGTGTGTGTGTGTGTGTGTGTATATATATATATATATA
>JAUYWH010000016.1:4772225-4832341 GCA_034779795.1 Ctenopoma multispine
GTGTGTGTGTGTGTGTGTGTGTGTGTGTGTGTGTGTGTGTGTGTGTGTTTTTGTTTCTATATATATATATATATATATATATATATATATAATAGAGAGAGAGAGAGATACAATCACTGAACTAACTAGTTTCTAATGTACCTTGGTAAAACTTCAAACTTACTTGATACTTGATAGAATGTATAGACTTTTGACAGTAACTACAATAAATGTTGCCAGCTTTCTTTCATAAATATGATATGGATAATGGCAGAAAACATCAAATAACTTAAAATCTCCACCACCTCTCAGAACCCAGACAGCCCCTAAGCCCTCTGAAAACCCCGGGATAACCCTGCTATAAGTTCTATCAGTCTGGTCATTTGTAGTCACAGCTGAACCCATGAAAGAGAGAACGCTAACATTAAGTAGCTGTTTTTTGTGTTGAATAATACAAATGAAAAGTAAAATCCACTGGGCATCAACGCTAATTTTTATATTTCCTTATAGAACTACAGGACTTTTAAGGGGGACAACCCAGGCCTGTTTGCCTTTCTGTTTGTCTTAACTTTCCTAAACCTGAGAAATAAGCAAAGCACATCTGTGAAAGGAAAAACGGAAAAAAAATGTTTCCTCATATATGTGCATGGAAGTTGAGTCATGTCATATGTGTGTCATTTGAATGTGTGTGTGTGTGTGTGTGTGTGTGTGTGTGTGGACCAATCTAAGTAAATGCCAATTCCTGTGAGACAGCTGGCTGTATGGTAGAGTGGTCACCTCAATCCTGCAGGCTGTCACTCCAAATGTCTATTTCTGGACCTCATGCAAGTGTGTGAGTGTGTGTGTGTATCTCTGCATATGTGTTTGACCAGTTAGAGCTGGTGAAGAGTGTGACCGCTGCACAACACCAGAGGCTACTTGAGATGGATGAGGGGCTGAAGCCCAGGTGCATTTGAATCGGGGGTACAGGTGTGGGTATGTGTGTGTGTCCATGTGGTGGCTAATAATGATTCAGAAAACAAAGTAGGACCATTAAATCTCTACCTAAATGGTTTCTAGCAACACAGAGGCCTTTGCTGCATGATTTCAGACCGCCAGTTTAATTCATGCCACAAAGAGCCATGTGGTGGAGAGACAGCTAGGAGTAAATAAGCAGACATACACTCGCGCACACAGACACACGCGCACACACACGTCTATCATTTCATTATTTGGGTGAGTGGATAACGATGGAGTTGATGATGATGATAATTATGACGGTTTATTTAAGTGTCTCTGTGGAATTGAGTGCGGGAGCCAGTGAAGAGAAGCAAATTTATACTGCGGATACCAGCAAAGGAGGAGGACAAAAATAAAACACAAAAAGGGAAGAACAAAGACAGAACAATAAAGTGCTGCTGCCAAACCTCAGAGGGGCCATCTAGAGTATTACAATGTGCTCATGAAATCGCCATTAGAGGAACACTGTGCTTAGTGATGCATGTTTATTGCACGTTTGTGTGTCTGTGCGTTCCTTGCTATTTAGTCGAACACTTTGTCCACAGTGTGCTACATCTGAAACATTAATGAGCATTGGTGAGATGAGAAGAGGGAAATTTGCTGAATTGCCATGATAAATATGCTTGATTTGTAATTATTCATGGTGACACATTTAATCTGATGTGGTTGAGGAATCAGGAGGCTTCACAATGGAAGCTACTGTTACCCTGTTACCCTGGCTATCTCTACTCCAGCTTTAATTTTCCCCTGAACTGCACTGAGATAAACAATCTGCAAACTCACAGAGCTGAAATATTATATATCCAATCTTTTAGCCTGTGCCATGATGAAATAATCAAATTCAAAAGAGAGAAAAAACAGCGACATGGCAGCAGTGTGTATTCAGACTATGCTTTCAACTATCCCTGGAGGTTTGGATACAAAAAGACAAAACAAATCATTCATACGCACATATAAACCACAAACAGACACACTCACAAACCGCAGTGAGGATGACCTCACCAGCACAGAGAGTAACTGGTAGATAGCAGGAGTCCATTAAGTAAAAACTCCAGAGGTTGACTCCTCTTTTTGCACTTCACAGTGGAGGACATGCAGGGCAGTACACCACATAAATGCTCAAAAACTTATTAGACCATAAATTTAGACCAGTTATTCATAAAAGATGACCTCAAACCAGGCAAAGGCTGGGCATAACGAATGAGGAATACTGAGGTTGGAGGCTTCGGAATTCTCCATGTGAGCGGGGGGTGTGTGTTTGTGTGTGCGTTTGCGAGTGCAAATGAAAGGAGCTCTCTTTTTTTTCCGGTTTCAATTTATGATCCATTAACTCACATTGCCATACGTTCCCTCCTGCCCTGAGAATCAACAGCGAGGGGAGTGAGAAGAAGGGAAAAGGGCGTTTAGAAGTCGGCCACACAGCTACACAATGCAGCGATTAACACAGTTCTGGTCTATGATGTGACATTTAACGGACACCCACATAAGTATGGAGCAAATGAAGTTCATCCAGCCTTCATGTCATGAAGAATTCACGGTCACTCCTCCCCTCTCGATTCAAATTGCTATGATCTATCTAAACAAGCTGTTTTACATATTTGAAAAATTTTACAACTATCTTCCAATCCACTGAGTCTTCAACGAGTCATTGAGAAGCACAGTGGTGTGTTAGTAATTCTAGCTCTCAGTTCCCAGACAGCTACTCCTGCAGTGTCCGTACCTCTCCCTGCCTTTTGGTGAGGCTAATAGAGAAGCTGTCCTCTAGTACTGGCCTGCATTTATTCCCACCCAGACAGGCTGCAGTAGGGGCTCCTGTCAGCAGCTTTACTGCTCAACACCCTGCCAGTTGAGGCAAAGGGCTTCAAAAAAACCCCATCTGATCTGCTGCTTTAAAGTGTCTTTTATATGGGGTGCAGTTAGAGTGCAGGTAGCTGTTTGACGATTCTTTTGTTGTAGTCATTTTTTTCTACCAACAGAATGTGGTGCAAAGAGATCAGCCCCTCTTCCCAGCGAGCTGGCCCTCTGAAACCAACCTTCTGCATTGGTGAAATAAAAAACATGCCTTAAAAATCTCAATGGACTGCAACAACAGAGGAGTGTTTGTTGGCTTTTTTCATTTTTTTTAATATACTTTATTAATCCCATTGGGGAAATTCTCAAAGACAAGCTGCTACTAGAGTTCAGCGTTCAGAGGCGTGTCCAAGGACACTATATTATAGGACATATTATAATTTATTTCATTATATATTTATTATAATGTAATAAAGGATGGCTCCAGGAACCATGCAGAAAAGGCAGTATGACTATTTGTAACTATTGTGTTTTGTTTATATTGTATAGTTTGTGTATTGTGACAAATTTGGAACCACATCTCAAAAAAATCTTTAGGGCATCCAAGCAGGATGTATAATAAAATATAATGTTTTTTCTTTACAACTTTGAAAATTGCACTATGAGAACATCACACTGGACTGGCAATTAGCAACTCCTGTTTGTAGCGTAAGCATTGTTCCATCATTGGAACTGAAGTAACAATGATCCCTATTTATGGATATGCCTGTAACATATGAGTCATGCTGAATCTGACAGGATGTCTGCATGTTCAGAATCGAGTTATAATTCTGTATAGCAAGAGTGCAGTTGCTCCTATCAGATTAAGAAGAGTTGACACGCAAAGACAGTCTGAGGTGATAAAACGCAGTGTAATGAATGTGAGAGCCGCAGGCCAAAGTCAAGCATGTAATAGATGTACAGCAAACTAAAATGCTCAAGCACATTAACATAGAGAACATCAGCATCTGCTTCTGTTCATCTCATTGTTACGGTGGAAACTATGGAAGTACAGTGCATTGTCTGGAAGGTATTGTCGATGCATGCATAAGCATACAATGTGGAGAGAGGGTTACTGCATATGCAAATAAATGCACATGAACATATGTATACATACAGCATGAACGTGTTTTGTTGCACCGCTCTCTGTCTTTCACGCACAGGATGTCAGAGAAAAATGGTCACAGCGTTACTGCCCTTTCTCTCAAAACAATGTCACTGTCAACAGCAAGGCTCAGGAGTAAGCAACAGTAAGGTTTGCTGCTGATAATGTCAGATACTCTTATGTTGAAATTTGCATAGATTCTTGCACAGCATAGCAAGGAAGATGCAGGTCTTATTCAGGGCTAAGGAGGTAATCACAGCATTTTCTTGAGCAAACACAGGCAGTGTAAAAACACTGCCAAGAAAAGAAAAGCAAAGAGGAAAAATCAAATACTGGCTAAATCAACAAACTTGAAACAAGTGGTGCCATGAATATTCCCGTTAGCCCCTCAGGCAACACTACATCCTGCATATAGTAATCTTTTTCTCTCGCTGCCCTCTTTTCTTTTCCACAGCTTGACTTCAAAGACTAACTCTTGCAGAGTCTAAGTCAGGTGGTACGGGTGTGGGGTTGGGGCTAAAGCACACAATCGCTGAGTGCACGACATATCACACATCTCTCACTCTTTTATGTGTTAATCACCGTCAGAGCAGCAGTGGATGGAAGACGAATGATAATGTAATGAATGTAATGAAGATTTAGGTCGTGGGAAGTGACTGGCACAGCCCGTCTCCCACCCTCTTGACATCTGCTTGCTCCATAATTTGTATTCAATTCTGCTACTATCACTGAGTGTTGTGGGCATATGCCACACGAAAGGAAAACATTCTGACCTTTCAAGCTCAATCAGAAAATGTGACGAGGGTGGTGAACAGGGCAACTTAACTGGTGCTTCCTTTAAGCATCTGAGAGGAATTGCTAAGTAAGTTAATTAGCCTTCGTGAATGTGGCCCCATATTCATGATAAAACAAAATAGGCAATGTAGCCTGCAACATCCATAAAATGAGATTTTGAAGAGATAAGAAGATGAAAAGAGAAAGAGAGTGAGAAAAGTCCTATCAGAAAAAGCTACAGTAACAGGAAGGGCTTCTCTCTTCTTATTTAAAAAAATAAAAATAAAAAAGGCAAGCTTGAGTCTGGCAGCCAGAGAGCTCTATCAGGGCCAAGCCACACATCTATCAGGGAAACGCACTAAGGCTATTGGGGATAAGGCATGGAGGCATGAAGAGAGGCTATTTCCATGGGGAGTCCTTGGAGAGGCCAGGCCCAAACTGCTAGTGAAGCCCAGCAATGAGAGGTCTCTCTGGGGGACTGCAGAGGATAAGAGGCCCCGGCGGAAGAACTCTCACGTCAGCACTTCAATCACGCCTAATCCCTGCTTAGTACACCCACTGCTATGGCAAGGAGAGAGAGGGAGGGGGAGATGAGTGAGAGGGGAGGAGGAGGGGTGCAGAGTGAAAATAGTGAGAGAAAGAAAGCTAAAGAGAAACAGAGGAAAGATAAAAGCTGGGACAAAGCAAAAAAAGATTAAGAAAAGGAAGGAGATGAGACAAAGAGAAAAATTGCCAAAGGAGCCATCAAAGGTGAGCAAGTGGAGATAGTGTGTGAAATTGAGAGAGGTGATGAGGAAAAGGGGGGAAAAAAAGGCTCTGCTGACGCATACAAATTTTTGTCATTTCAAATTCTATCCAGGTGAGAAAAAAATCTGAGCAAACAGAAGTAAAGTATTAATTATCACATTTGCACAAGGTGAAAAAGCAAGATGATTAAATTCTAATTTCAAGGAAAAGAACGTCTATCGAATTTACTTTGAGGTAGAAATCATAATCTTGTCATGCTAAAAATGTGGACCTCAGTTTAAATTCAGCTCCTCATCACTACAAGGCATTTCAAGAAGGGTGAAAGAGGATATGTTTGGCTGACTTTTAGAAAGAGATTAACCACCATACCACCAGAAATATAACCAGAAAACCACGTGTTCCACTTGTCAGGAAAATGACTTGTTCCTGCTGTACTGGTTTTTCTTGGGAGACCAAAAAAGCAAAGTGATACAATCTCTGTGGAGATGTAAAAAAAAACGTGGCACACAACTATAAAGAGACACTGTCTTTTTTCCAATCATACATTTTACTAATCAAAAAGAGACATGAGAAGATGCAGGGGTCTTGATGAAAATGGAGAGGAATTGGAATCTGCTCAGTTGACCTGCGATTACTTTGCACAAGGAGCCGCAGGACATCAGCAGACGTCTAAACATAATCTGATGTATGGCATGCGCGTAGCTATGTATGCGCTTATATTCTCGTGTATGTGCATCTGGCATGCTTTTGTAAGTGTGTCTACATGGATGTGTGGCAAGGGAGGAGAGGAAAGAGGGATGGAGATGGAGCAGATGGACGAGGGGAGATCAGCGAAAGAGGATTACGCCACGTCAAACTATCATCGCAGTCATAAAATCAGTCCACCCACACTGCTTCTGAGGCTTCAGGGCCAATGTAGAGCTGGGATAATTTAAGGCCCAGGGTCTCTCTCACTCTCTTACTCCTGATAGTAAACTACCGCTGAGAGGGAATGGACAGAGGAGACAGTTTAAATTAAGTGCAGGGGATTCTACAAGAAAGGACGATTGAGAGTGTGTCGAGATAAATTGTAAAGGGTGATTGTGCAGGAAAGCTGTGACGAGATTTCTACGCAATAAGGCAAAGGGTGTGTATGTATTACTAAGTTACAAAAATGAAGAACTGGGTGCAGTCATAAATGTGTTAATCTATTCATGCTTGTGTGTTGGAAAGTGAAGTGCTGCACTTACCTGACAGTTGACGTTCACTAACAACTACAACACAGCACGATTATTAGCCCGCAGAAAAATGATGATTAGTGTGCACAACTTTGCATTACAATCAAAAGACTGAAAGCTGTTTTACATTTCACATCATTTGTACCATCCGAGTAGTAGCTTGTGACAAGATCTGACAACTTTTTCTTTTTTTTTTCTTTACCACCAGCAAATTTCCTAGAGTTAGCTTCCCCAGATGTAGAAAAATGAGCTGCTGTAAATGTAATAAAATGTCACCTTTAAATTAGCATTCAGTATAGTCTCATTGTCAACAATATTTTCTACAAAGGGGTTCAGCTGGACACAAAATGTTTACAGACCAAGACTGCTGACAAACTGTCTGATATTTGTTATTTGGTGATATTTGTGTTTGCATCTGATTTAATGTTAACGTTACCATTGAAGTTTACTGTTGCAAGAATCCTGCTTTCTGACAATGCACTTCTGATTTTCGTCTTTCGTCTAATTTTTTGGTGATATAGTCTCTCACATTTGACTTTCAATGTTTAAAGTGGCCTTCATTCTTAGATTACTAATACAATTGTTGTATTTGACTTTATTATTTATAAAATCAAAAGCGTATCAGCCCCAGCAAAACAAAATTCATATTCACTCTTTGGGATCTCTTGTTAAGAGTCCTTTCAGCACCATGGTCAGCACCAGACACTGCCAGTGTCTGAAATAATAAACTGTTGGACATTTCAGCACCATGGACAGGGCCTCTCCCTGACTGCTCCAGACCCCTGAGGCCCAAGTAAAGCTGCAAAAACCTTGAATTAAACTTACAGTAAAATGAAAAGTCAGTCTTACACTAACCACTCATGTTATATGTAAATATGTATGTTAACAATTCAATGTTCTCAAATTAGTCACACATTTTGAACCTTGCATTTTCAAACCTGTCTTTTAGGGATCACATTTGTAGAAGTATTTTGATATAGGTTTTGACAAGATATGCTAAATTTAATAATTTTCACTAGCAAAGTTTTTGTTGATACCAGCTTTATGCTTATACTACCATTATAAAGTTTGAGGTCAAATGTTTTTGTTTTTGAAGGGAAAGGTAATTTTATAACATCAATTTAATCAGAAAAACATTGTAGACAGTGTGGAAGCTACAGCAAACCATGGGCATATATATCAATATTTAGGGCAGTCCATCTAATAAAAAATGCCTAAGAATTCAACCACACATGTATACATATGCACATGTACTGTATGTAAACTAATGCTTTTCTGGCAGCCAGTGTGGCCTAAATAGGTGAGGGCTGGCCGACTGAGTCCCCCAGAGATAAGGTGCTCATCTTCGCTTTGAAGACCTGCCAACAAGGAAGCATTCCTGGCTCACTGGTCAATTATGTAAACACTCTCATCCTATCCCACTGCCCAACCTACTAGATGCCCTTGAAACAAAACGACATCTTCTACAGGGGGACTGAAGAAGGACTAATCTCTCCTTAGGTTGTGTCACGTGCACCTTCCCTTCTCCGGGGCTGCCCCATGTGTTGGCTCTTTACTTGATTTCCCACGTACCTACGCGCTCAATGCTATGTCACGCTCAAAATGGACGATGATTAACGCCATCTGTGGTGGGCGGGCGGCGTGCTAACATCCTGGAACGGAATGGATGGTGCATTCCACATCCATCTGTGCCTGAATATACAGGGGAGGAGCACAGACATGCCTGTGTACGCACATGTACTTTATGTATGCACACAAACAGCAAGTCGCAAACAAACTGAAACACACCCGCCAGAATGCAAACAGAGAGAAAGAGAGAGAGGAGGGGAGATAAGAGGAGGAACACAGACTGCTCCAACCCCTATTGATAGCAAAGAGGCTTGGACTCCCTTTTTCAATAAACCAACACTTCATGTCCCTGGCAGTCCCTCTCAGCAGATACACTCTGCAGCATATCCAAGAGAGCAAGAGAGCAGGAGCGTATTAATTAGCACAGCGCGAGACTGGTCACGTCCATTTAAAGAGGCACAGATTAGCCCGGTGTTCGATGAGTTGTCATCAGGTCAGCAAAAATAAACACATTACACGGCTTCGTAAAAGTCAGATCGCTTCACTACAACAGGAAAAAAGAACACGAGCGCTGGAGTACATGCCGCAATTAATATGTCAAAGAGTTTCTTTGAAAATGCCATTATGAGTTTTGTATTTGTGACACAGTCGGCTGATTTGAGTCACAATTATATGACCTTGAGGCAAACATGTTATCTTTAAAGATGCAAATTTCGCTTCAGACAAATGAGTTGATGACTATAATGTCAGCTTGGAGAGAAAATCAGTTACAGCATGTGGGGGTAATGTACTTACACCTTCTCTTGTACTCTAGGCCCCCACTGTCTCTCCATTATTTATGTCACCGTAGGCATTTAGAGTCCATTATGCACAAGGGTCAAGGTGCTGGAAGATGTTTTATTTGAGTGACATAATAGCTCTAACACTCCGAGGCAAAGAGGAACGGGAGAATTATGCAGCTTTCAGAAGAGCCATTTGTCATCATCTTTTTTTTTTTTTTTTTTGCTTGTTGTTTGGCTTGCTCTGCTGTGTCTGTTTATTTGTTTCTTCTTATTTTTTTACTCCTCTGTGCTAAAAGGAGACAAATCCATTTTGTGCTTTAGTGTGTGGGAAAAATTCCAACAACAAATGTTTTACAGCCCCCTCCCTCTTCACGGGATGCTAAGAGGAGGGAAACGAGGCGAAGCAAGACGAGTGGAAGCGCAGGTCTGCTCGATGTTTGGATGCTGATGGAGACGGGGAAGATATGAAAAGATAAATGACTTATCTTTAAAAGATCAGAGCAATACAAAACCCCCTTAATATTTAGACCCCCAACCCCCACCCCAAAGTACAAACATACAGGGATAAAGTTTATTGCAGCATGTGTGTGCCATGACAGTGCACATAGGGCGACATGAAGAAAAGCTAGTAACTAGGCAGTTACTTCCCATGACTGCTCTACCCTCGACAAGAGGACCTGACATTTTTGTCCATGGCAAAAAATGTGCAAAGAGAAAAGAGGTAACCAGGTAATGGAACTCATTTATAATCAAAATGACAACCAGCTTCAGTCCAGACAGAGCGAGGCAGAGGGAGAGAAACGCTGGAAGACAGCTCGAAAGGGAGAACTGGGATGTGAGACTGAGATTGAAGAGGGACTATGGGCTAGTGGGAAGCTGTGGCTCCCCTCAGCATCTGGGTGAGGTTCATTAAGCAGCGGGTCTGTTGTGAAGGGACTTTGTTACAAACCAGACCCAGAGCGAGTGGAGACGGCTGAGGCTCTCGCCCCCAAGGTCACAGCATGTCCCAGGAGTCAGCAACTTGAAAAAAAAATGATTGGTGCTGATTATGGCGAAGTTAATGGTGACAGTGATGATAGATGATGCACAGATTCTTAAATCCTTATTTTTGCCTTACACTGTGTACTTTCCAGTGTAACAGAACATACTACTAACAGATACTGAGTCAATGACCAGTAACAAAAATGGAAATCAAGCGTTCACTGTAACAGGGCATACTTATAGAAAGGTGTTTCATATGCCATTACCTCCATACGCTATTATCTAACACAGCACCCAGGTGTGACATTAAATCCCACTGTATTTGTCACATACAGTATATCTAGCTAAGGGACCTTTGTAGACAACTATGTCTCCCAAAATTAAATGTTTATAGTAGGCATTTGCAAAAGCAAATTCACTTAGGGAGAATTGAATGTCACCTGAACTATGTCTTTTATCAGCACACTGAGGACATGCAGCAGATAGACTGGACAGCTGAATGGACGTTGGCTGCTACCCCCTACCCTGTTGCACAACAAAGATATGAAGTAATTTCTAAAGCAATGAATTTGCAAACTTCATTTTTAAGTACTTGCAGCTCATTAAAGTTCTATTACCTTGACTGGGAAAGTCACTGAATACACCACCTGCTTTTTACACATTTGTCTGAAGTGCTCTTAAATACTTATATACAGCTAAGGATTCAGAATTTGTGAAACTGATTGTATCAAGGTTTCAAGTACCCATGTTAGAATACATTTCCATACGATTGCTCAGTTTCTCGACATCATACTGATGTGGCAGATTTTTTAGTGGTATTAAAATGTCAGGGAGAAGCATAAGGACACAATTTGAGCACATATGACAGATATGCTGTTTTAACTTTATCCATACTAGACCGTGTACTCAAAGTCAGGATATCGGAGCATCTGCAAAGTTCAACTGTGAAGCAGAAAACACAAATGCTCCAGGAGGAAAAATGAAAAAAACAATAAAAACAGTTGTATGTGTAACAGGTTTATAAGAACAGTATCAAGTACATTGAAAGAGATGTTAAATACCATCGGTGTAAAAAACAATGTGCAGTCTGTGCAGAAACGTTTGGGTCTGTCTGAAATTTACATTGCTGATACTCCAGAGGACAAGAGTATTAAAAACTGTTTTGTTTTTTGCACTGATATACAGTATATAAATAAATATTATCAAACATAAGAAATGTGTATCGTATAAAGAATGCAATTATTAGAAATACATATTATAAAACCTTTCACACGTAGTACTTCTCAAGGAGCTCACCATCTTCAATAAACTGATATTTCTCCAGACTGCTTTTGCAATTAGCACATTAATGCATTAGTCTATGTTTTAGTTCAGACTTTCATTACAGTGGAAATTCATTCGCTGACGTTTCTAAGGATTTTGTTTCACATAATAATGCCTGTTCTTATCAAACCTTCAGTTTCCATTTGGTGCCCGTGTCCCATTTGTTCTCTATCCACTCAATTTTTTCCGGTCCTGCTCCTGATTTCTCCGTGTGATCTATATATGTCGAAGATGATTCATACAATCTCAGAGAGAAATAATGTTCCTCAAATCATTAATCTTTTTAGCTTTTTTTTAAAAGTTTTTAGCAATCAGTGACACGCAGGGTATATGAGAGAGAAAGAGAATATGATACAGTGCGACGCCAGTCCAACATGAATGAGAGTATCCATAAAGGCCTGTCAGATTAGGTGTGCCAATTCCTCAGTCTGGATTTATTATTATTACGGGCCGTGGAATGCTGGTGAATACTGCCCGCATGCAGATGAGGGACCCGCGCGGAGATGTCAGAACAGATCACACTCCATTAAATCTCACTATGTGTGTCTGTGTGTGTGTGTGGGGGGGGGGGCGCAGCAATTGTATAGGTTCATGTATATCTGAAGGATGGTGGGTGAGATGTGGTGCTGATAGGTAGAATGTGTGCACAGTATGAAACGTGTTTCAAGGAGTGGCCGATGGAAAGTATGTATTTGCTTTTTGTCCTCAAAACGTAGAAAAACAACTCTGTCGAGACACTTCATTTAATCAAACTCTATATCAGCATTTTCTGCACAGAGAGGCTGCAGAGAAGGACAGCAGCAAAAATCTGCATTCATATCGAGTCCCCACTTTCACTGATGTTGGCACAAGGCGATATAAAGCTATGAGCTTGTGTTCTACTAGTTTCATCCTCACATACACTCCACGTATTAGCATGACTTTGAGAGCACCTTTGTCGGATGTGAGCAGACACATGGTGAACAAAGCTCTGGAGCTGCTAAAAACCTAACTCGTACTGTATATCCTCTTTAGTCCTCTGCCTCCTTTTTCTTACTTTTCATCTTTACTTTCTTTTTCATTATTTTTGTCTTCCGTTTTTGCTCTTCCCATCCTTCCTTCCATTCTGCATGCTGGCTCAGGAGACACCTGTGGTGACTATGTGCACAACCACACACTTAGAAGATTTATAAAAGGCAAAGCAACACAGTAGATGGTTAGCTTTTCAAATGACTAAAGAAAAAGAAAGACTGAAAGACAGGCAGAACGGGAGGGGAGGGAAGTCTGAAGGTGAGAAAAAAATATTGACTTTTGCTGTTCAATGCTGAGTCAATGTTTAAAGTTTGAAGGAAGTTTTGCCTGAAAGCTTAGATGTTGAGGGGTATTGACTGAGGCTGAGAGGATTATAAATGAGGGGTGATGCAGGAGTAGATGCACTGCCTCAGTGTTTGAGTATATAATATTTCAGATGAATACAAACTATAATATGTTAATGGTTTACTGTTGGCATAAAATATGACGTTATTGGTTTATCATTTAGAGCAGTGTAATGGTCTGGAAAACGTTTACATTTATTCTACATAATGATGATTTTGTTACAGGTATATACAGAATTAGATGCAAGTGTTTGTGCAGCTTCTATACAAACATGAACACTGAGCAAGTTATGTTGTCTCAGAAGTTCAGGTTTCACGTCTATTTCCTTTGTACAGAACTACAACTTGTGATGCAGCGTAAGTTAAAAGTCCTGTGAATACCTTCAAATATTCATATATTTGGCTGTATGAAGGCTTGTGTCTCTACATGAGCAGAGTTCTTGTATTCCCAGTGCAACTTAACAGCCATACACAAAGAAGCTGACAAAAATTGAATTATCCTTGTAAGAAGTTTCACAATATTATTATACTAACCTCGATTAACTTTAATGTACCACATTTAAAGCTGCTACAGTAGCTGATGTTGGTTTATTATGACGTGTAAGACACCTAAACGTCCATTCACATTCATGATTCACATTCACTACAACTACAGCTACTCTACATGGAGACAATTGCCATATCAGTTATATGTATTACAACCTGTGCTACCTACAGAAAGTAGTAGCAGAAGTAGTGATGTAAGATAAGTGGTATTGTTGCCACCTACGGACAGAGTGTTGCTTTGAGCTAAATGCTATCAGCAGACTGCTAACACGTCAACTGTTGTAATGCTTGTAATGTTTACCATGTTTACGTCGCTATCTCTCCATCCATTTGGACATCAGCTAAGCTTACCGTCATCACAGTCTTAACGCTGTTGCAGCGCTTTAAATTTAAACACGTTTCACTGTTAACTCATCTGTGTCTGTGTCAGGCTAAGGACACATGAAATAAGCACTAAACATTCTGTCAGAGCAAATGTTTCAACCAAACAAACTCTGTCTGAATGTATGTCTGTCAACATCCGTTGGACTTGAAGCACAAACACTTTTAAGGGCAACACAGCTTATTGCTTAAGGATATTTGTCAGCTGAGTCATGTTAACTGCAGCATTCAATAGAACCTGACCTCAAATATCACTCACTTCTAGAATGAATTTGCCCACATATGTGTGCCCCAAGAAATATGCTACTACTTTTTTTTGGGGGGGGGGATACCTTGAATGCACAAAAACTTGGTGTAATATCAAGATAAAGAGAGACAAAGACTAAAATATAAGATGGATAAACAAATAAAATGCAACACAAAGAGCAAGCAGCAACAAAAAAAAGGAAGACAAACAGGGCAAGGTGTCAGCAACACAAGACTCCCTAGCCCATCTAAAAAAGTAAAGATGAATGACGGAAGCTAAATGAAATGCCTCTGCGGGTAATGGGAAAGAACCGGCATCAGAAAAGCAGGTCACTTAAATTGCAGGGGATGTTCTTGAGTGGCTTTGCCCTGGGGCTGTGTGCATTCAAGCTTCCTCCTCAAGAGTCGATAATGTTAGCACAACACACTCATAAACACACACAGGCGATGAACTAGCCACTGCTGGCTTCTTGCGTAAAGTGTTTATGTATTTTTGTGCAGGTGACAAGAAGGCACAAACTAAATCTCTGGTGATTTTGTCTTCATTTGACATTTTTGTGCACACAGAGAAGAGTAGAAACTATATTGGTGATTTGGTGACATTAACTATTACGGAGGTGATGCTGATTTTTCATGTGCCTCGTATCTCTCCTGTCTGCATTCTTGGCTGTTAATGCTTCCATCTCTGACCTCTTCTTTTTTTTTTTTTTTTCCTTCATCCCTTTCTCGTGCACTTTGCCTCCCTCCAGCCCTCCCCTCTCTCTCCCCTATCCATCCCTCTGACCTGGATTATACTTTTTTTTTTTCAGCTCCCTGAGCTGAACAATACGCTCTAGCCTATTAGCATGCAACCAAGCCAAAAAGAAGAAATCCTGCTAAGGCCTCTCTGCCCCTTTCATCTCTTCTTCCTCCCGTGGCCTTCGCTTTCCGTCTTACACTCTTTGACTTGGGTGTGTGCTTTCTGGTCACTCTCCATTTCTACTGCTTTGTCTTTATTCACAGTGTCATCATCCATCTTATAACCTCTGTGTCCTAAATTCCCTATCCCTCACCCCCCCATTCCCCCCTTTAACCTTTCCTGCTTCCTTTAACTCCACTCCATCTTTCACTCAATATCTGCGCCTTCTCTCCCCCACTCCCCAACCCACCACCACCACCATCCCTTCCTCCTTCCCTCACTGCTGTCCACACTTCATTGCCCTGCCGCTGGAGTGCTCGAGAGAGGGGGAGCAACATGCTTCATTTAATGACAATAATTAATTCTCCGTCTCCCAATCTTAATGAGCCAAATCAGTCACAAGCCTGAAAAAGAGAGAGAGAGGGGGGAGGAAAAGAAATGAGGGAGTGAAGGAATGAGACAAGTGCCTCTCATCGTTAATGCCTGTAAACGCAGCTCTGACAGCCACCCGCGGCTCAGCTTCACTCACAAGGCACTCCTGACACTTTCTTAACTGCCGGCCTACTTGTACTCACCTTGTGATCACATATCAGTCACTGAAGCTGAATCAGAATCATGATTCGACGTAGATATGATGTCAAACGGTGGGACAGCCACGAGTCTGATTCTTGTTTTTCGAGGTGATGAGTTATCACTTGTTCACAAGCTATTTAAAGCCAAAACATGAATGTCAGTGACTAAAGACATCGTTCCTCGCATGAGCTAATTAACCAGTGCACTTTAGCCTTTTCCAAACGTATTGTTTTACAAAATAAAAGCATCTATTGTTTTGTGTCCATCTCTGATGACGGACTGTATACGTAAATGGAAATATAATTCATAATAAACTATCTGTTTTTTTTGCCACCTCCTCCAGACATCACCAAAGCAGTCCACATTTCATATTTTTCCCTCATTGCACACTAAGCGTCATTACATATACTGTCTCTACCATTATAAATCAAAATCAAATATGCACTTCCTCCCTGACCCGTAATGGGTCGTATATATTTAGCCAACAGCAACTGACATACAGCAGTGAACATGACAGATCATAGAGAAACATACAGCACATGCCTGCATCCGTACCATTATCATCATTTCAACTAGTGCTCTTATGGCTCTTGAACCTTAAAGCTCTTTTTTAAGCCATAAACTATGAGCAACTTTCCAGGTAAAAACCAAGCGTATGCAGCCAGAAGTAATATCAGATTGTCTTACGAAGGCTAACTTGAAATAGCCGACTGTTTCATTTTGTATCAGAGCACAACCCCTGCACACTGCAGGTCAGGTCTGTTGAGACTGTTCAGTTTGATATGCAGATTCAACACAAAGTGCAACTTTGTACAAACAAATGAGTTAATCGCTAAGGCCAATGTTTAAACAAGCTTCGGGTTTTATAAAATCATAAATTTCACTTTTTAGAGGCATTTAGCACTGAAGCAGAAATGGGATCAATTTAGCGTGACTTTAGAATAAAAACACAAAAAGCTAAATAAACTAGATGTAAAATTTATCTGATTATTTTTAAATAATGGTAGAGAAGGTGAATTCCCAAGACTCTGAAGTCCTATAGCAGAGCTATCTTGTTTGCATAGATGTCCAACAACAATTTCCCATGTAGATCAATAAAACATTTCAAAATAGAGAAGAAAAACATTACATAGTAGTTGAGCAATTCTATGTGTATGATACCAAAATGTCTTTTTCTTCTTTCTTCTTGGCCTCGACATGCTTTCTGCACAGCTTGATCTCAAATCTTCTTAAGATCATAGTGATCGACACTCAGGATTTGAGGGTAGAGATCCACCCTCCTCATGATCCCTTCCTAATCTGCAACGCTACAGTAGTCCTTTGGTTCCTAGGTTCAGATTTTCCAAAGAAATGGGGACACCGACTTATTTAATCACTGCTGTTTAGATCTCTGTCCCACTTACACTGATTTTTGTCACTGAAACTTTGTTGTCTAAATAAAGCTAAATGAGGGTTAAATAGCAGTAAAATCAGTGTAATTACCCAAGTTGTCCAGCCTGCCTACAAGACACTAATGCTACAATTAATAGACAGGGATTGACAGATGGATTAGCGCTTTAAACAGACTGAGAGATTATTCCTCTGAGCAACTACACGTCAAGGAGAGGGAAGGAAAGATCCAACTCCCAACAGATCCCAATCCCCCCTTTGGCTGTTTTCAGGAGGGAGATGTGGAGCAAAAACAGCCCAGAATCAGACAGTGTGGGTGCTTTAAGAGGAGACACGTAATAAAGAGAAGGTTTGACTGCAGTATTACAAGACTACATTCATTGCCGTACCTCCTCGCCTCTTTGCTGACATTTCCAACTGTGAAGCAAGGTATCCAGGGTCAGAAATGATGTCTCACCGCCACAGCTGACCCATTACATTGCTTGAAAAGCAGTGATTATGTTGGCGAGCTAGCGAGACAAAAACACAGCGGCCCAAACAATAGCAGGAGGTCACCTTGATACAGCTGCCTGCTGGAGACAGTACTCGAACAAGGAGAAAATGACTCAATTACAACCAGACACACAGCAGTAGACTGGGAAAAGGGGGCAGGAATGGAGGGACATGGGAAAAGGGAGAAGGAGAAAATAAAGAAAAAATTATATGCAGCATTTGTAAAGCTCCAACATCTCATTATATACATGCTGTGCTGAACCTGTAAACCATATTATTGGAGTGTGCTGGATTTTACTAAAATACCTCATAGATCCAATTAACATGAATTAAACAAACCCTGTGTTACATTTACTGCATGTGCACATTAGGTATATATATATTAGTGATTGCTAAAATGTTCAATTTCCAAAAAAGTAAAAAGTTCAGTTTCTTTTATTTTGCTCTACAATGCTCATAATCAATTTATTTGATGTCAAGTGGCACTTTGGCTTTGAAAGAAACACACACAGAATGAAGTAAGTGGCAGTGGTGTTACGAGGCATACTGTGAGCAGTTAATGTAATTTGAATTTAATTTGAAGTTGTTCTGACTCATGTTTATGAAGTTAATGTAAAGTAATTTCAGAGACCAATAAACAGCAGCTATATAAAAACTACTTTTTTATATCAAATTCAAAACGTCATGGAGATGTCCTTTGCATTTTCTGGACCATCAGTCTGCAGCTTGTTTTTTCAAAGGCACTCTGCAGGTATATTAGATGATTTATTTATCAAAAATTTTTATCGACAGCAGCAATGCAACATCCACCGGAAGCAGCACGATGTAGGAGCTCCACCTCCTGCTCCTCAAGCTTTAAAGGGATGACATCTGACAGGTATCAAGCTGAACTGACAGCATTATCCTATACTGTACACTGCCAGTGGGCTCCTATTTCTGTCCATTGTGAAAAATAAGCACTCTCACAAATTTCAGAGCCTTGCATGACACCACTTAAACATTCCTACCAGAAAATGTCGTAAGCCAGGAGCTCATCCCTTAGCAAAAAAACAACAAAAAACCTCATCTGAGGACTGAAAGCGCCGTAATGTTTGTCTTGCTGCTGATCTACGGTCAAATAGGTTCATGACATCAACACTAAGCATTTCAGGAGATGAGAATTTTACAAAAAGTGTGTTCATTTGCACTTTAAAGAGGGAAAAATACAGCTGAGCGTAGTGCTTATACAGAGACCCTTGAGAACTTACTTCCATGCGAGAGTCATTGCCAGGTTTGACTCTTGACCAGAAAGGATGCAGAAAACTTAATTTACACCTTCATTTCAAACAGACTATTTTAATGCATTATTCACAGGACTTTTAAAACAAACTATTTAGAGGCTTCATAAGATTCAGAGATCTGCTGCAAGTTTGCTTGTTGGAAGAAAAACGAGGGAGCGTGTTTGGCCATCCTGAACTGGCTTCTCTTTTCTTTTAAAGGTTAAGCTCCACGTGGCCTTGAAGAACTTCATATTCTAATTTCTGAATCAAATACATTCCACATGCAACATTAAGAAATGAAGCATTCATTAAAATTAACCTCAGATAGATATTAAGAATGCAAACTCAGTTTCCAAATCCAGACGCTTTAATATATGTTTTGCTGCAAACCACTAATGAATCTCTACTTTAAACTCTTCCCTTAATTAAAGAGAAGGGCATTTACCTTTTCCCTTTAAAGGATTTCATTGCTAGTTGTAATTGTCGAAGATTAAATGTCAAACTTCACTAGGAATCTGTGGCAATTTCCACAGGTCTTTGATGCAGTGGATCAAACTGAACCGTTTCACTAAAGGCTACAGCACTTTGGAAAAACCCTCTAGTGTCCTGAAAGAATGCTTCAAGTTGAGAATCCTGTCAAGGTGAGACCTTGACAGGATTCCCATCAACACACAAGTCCTGACAGCCAAGAAGGGTTTTTTTAACAGGTACAGGAGCCCTATAGAGAGGACTGTACATAAAGCTTGGTTAAGAAAACAGTCACATCCAGCTATGTCGGTGCATGAAGCCACTTAGGTCACTCCTCATGGCTCACCATGCTGTCAAAGATTTGACGGTGACTTGTAGCAACCGGCAGAATTCTTCTTTGCAGGATATTACAAAAAACTTCTCATACCTAACACTTTTTTTCCTGAATTATGTATATAGCAAACAAATTGATGTCAACCACAATGAATATTCTGCTTAATCAAAAGGAGTTACCTTTTTTTTTTCAAGAAAATAAAGTTTAACTGTCTCCAGTTCCACATTTTACCAAATGAAATATGATAATTAAAGTAGATAAATAAAACATCTCGCTTCTCTTTAGCTATTATAATCATTCATTGTAAACTGAAAGCCTATTTTATTACTACGTACAGATGTTTTAACGACATATTATATTTTTTATTCTATTTATATTACTTAACCAGTGTGGAGCTGATGCACAATATTTTCTCTGCAGCTCAGTGTTGGAAGAAGCTGCTTGAAAACAAAAGATCACATTTTATGATTTTATAGACAATAGATGACATGGAAAAATGTAAAGTAAGATGCACTAGGAGTTGAGATTAAAGCTTTTGTGTTAAAATTTTCTGCAACATTTGAGAATGAATCCGTGGCAGAGCCTTTTGCAGCACATGTGGAAATAACTGAGGCCTGACACAGAAAAAACCTATTCAACATTACTAAATAAAATCCAAATGATTCATAACAGCAGAGCAGAGAGGAAGCAGAGGGAAAGAAAAACAATAAAGATGATTACATTATAAAAAGTAGAAGTTGCACAGTGTCTTCCCCAGTCACAGCTATATCTATTCCCAACAATGGTATCAGTCTCAAAAATTAGCTCTTGACAGGCTCCCAGAAGAGTCAGTGGCAGCACGTAGGCCAATATATATAAAGCTTTCCCTGTGCCTGGGGCTGGCCCAAGTCTTAGCAGCAACCAGCCAATTCCTCTGTGGCTGAACATAAACACACAGATATGTATGCACATGTATGTACATACACACACAAACATAGAGGGATATTTCTCAGCTAGGGGCCATGGGAATGTGAGTACAGTACACACACTCATTTATTGGAGTGAAAGATAAGACGACTGCTAGACTGAGACTTTTCATGGACAAACAATGAGTGACTGAGTAGACTGAATGTGTGTGTGTCCTGCAAAAAAAGAACATACCAAGGGAGCTGTATTTTTCAGCCCTGAGCACTGTCTGCAGGCTTTCCTTTAAGGCCGTAATAACTGAAGGTAACTTGTCTCAGGATCTCTTCTCAGCCAGAGGATTTTGTTTAGAGAGATTTCGATGTGTTTATCAAACAGAAGCTAAAAAATAAAGGAGCAATGAGTTGTTGTTTTTTCCATGAACACCTTGATTGAGAGCTGAGGAAGGAGCATTAGTTGCATGAGGGGAGAAGTTGTAGACTTCAGATAATTGCATATTTGTTAAGTTAATTTAAGTCACAAAAGTAATTGTATAAATAAATATAGTGATGCTTACATTTAAAGTTTTTCTCTGTACTTATTATCTCTATATTCAGATTAAACATTTTCTATATTTTTCTTGCCTGGTGCAGTGAGCTCTACCCCAAGTTAGGCAGGCTAGTGACATACACTGGAGTTCACACTGGCCCTAAGCTACGGTCGTGGCCCCATTCTGCCAGGGAAACCAATTACTTAGAGTTTCAAAGCCCTCAGAGTGCCCGAAAGGGGCCCATCATTTAACCATGAGACACTCCAACTTCACTCACTGCTGGTCTTTCGGCACTGGGTCATGTAGACATGAATGTACAAACGCACACACATATACAAACCATATGAACATGCACAGCATAAACAAACATGAAAGTTACAATTAGTGCAAGTAGCCTTATTTAGGATGTTGTTTATCCGATTTATAACTTAAAATCACAGCAAAGAAAGAAGTACGTAGTTACCCGGCGTCTAAACTGTGTATCCTAGGTAAAATTGTAACCTGAGCAGTAAAAACGAGGATGAAAAAAAATATATAGAAATGCCTGTCAGAGGTCAGTCCAGAGCTCTCTAAACTGTATTTTCCAATTAATTTTTAACCAGCATCAGAGAGTGAGTCAGCGGTTAACAGAGTGACCTCTCAGCACCACAGACAGAGTAAGCTTTCTACTGCTTAGTGTCTTCTTACCACAATCAAACACACACACACACACCAACAGGTAAGCAAATAAACACTGGCGCACCTGAGGACTCATACACTCCCACACACAGACACGCGTCAGGTCTGCTGAAGCAGACGTGGTGTCATATATTAGTCTAATTTAGCTCGATAAGAAGCTATTCTTGGTTTACACCGTGATATATATCTATCTGTAGCTTATCGATTGCATTGTTAGGTAAAAACCTGTCACACAAATCTTCTTTAGAAGATTCAGTTTGCCTTCAGTATACTCCGTGTGTTCACTCTTTATCTTTCTCAATCTGTCTCTGCAGGATAAGTTAATGACTCTAATGTGAATAAAGACTGAGGGAGAGAGAGGGAATCAGAAAGGGAGGAAAGTGGGGAAGCAATCAGATGTGGCTCTGCTCAGCCCTTGGCAATGACAAAGTGGAGCAATTATGCATGAAGGCTGTGACATTGACTGTGGCATCACCTCTTCTGCTGATCTGTTAAAAAGCAAACAAACTCTATAATTCAGTAAGGCACTCGCTCAGTCACACACCCACATGGGCAGGCGCACATATCTCCCTGCCAAACATGTTCAAGGACACAGATGATCATACCGTGACAAGTTAACACGTCTGCGCACATGGATGCGTCATTGGCCGGTGCCAGCGTTTCACACCGCAGGTCAGCAGAAGGTCAGAGCTGTTCTTCAATCTCTCACCCGGTGGGTGTGTTAGGTGCTGTCAGAGGAAAGTATTCCCTTCAGAGTCCATCACCTACTTTTAGCATCTCCTCTTTCTCTGCATGCACACACACACACACAAACACACACAGCTTCCCCCTTAACAAAGTACACCCCCGCAGCCCATATAATCCCTCGCCACTGCTCCACTTCATGCTTGGGGGCAGAGTGATGGTGTCGTGCTTGAAAGAAATATTGATTCCTCACATTATTCTGGTTTGCACACTCACTCATAAACCCACATTCCTACATTGTCACTGTCAAATGTATGTGCACATAACTCTTCAGAAGGGTACAGCGGGACTCTACTGGGAACAGCAAATAATGATCATTGCATTATGGCATTCTTGACTGCACTTAAAAGGCAAGCATTATGGTAAAACAAGAAGTTCCTAGTGTAGATGTGCATCTGCTACATCTTGACAGTGAATTTGTGTTGAATACACTAACTTTGGAATGTCTTTTTGCAAAATCACCTAGAACGCAAATACACTTTTCCATGAAAAAAAAAGGCCAAGATGTTTTATGAAACAAGGCTGCAGTTTCAACCAGGGTGTATATAAAGACCTCAATATTTTTCACTACTATATTGCAATATACATGCAGTGAATAATCTTACATCCCATTACGAAACACAAATTTTTTTATCCTCAATAGTCTAATATGAACAGCTTTAAAAAAACAAAATTTAACCTTTCCTTCAAGGTGAATTACATTTAGGGTCTACTTTATGTAGCTTTGTCCATCGTTTGGCTCAGTAATAAAATACTGAACTAAGCACAATCGCACATGTTGTAAACTAACTCAATGGTCAGCTAATCTGATTTGGAAGAGCTTATTTGGCAAATTACAAAGTTTTATGTAAAAATGTTTCCTCTTGCCATGGTGTGCACACTTTTCTATCAAGAGAATTATTTTATAGCTCTCAGGTGTGCTTACTTTTGATTCTAGGTCCAATCTGGCTAGGCCCCTTTAAAACACAAGTGACTGTTAATTGTGCTGTAATTTTTTTGTAGTCTCTGTCTGAGCACTTATTTTTGTGAAGACAAGCTGCAAGCAACATACAAGTTACCATCACCAAGAGAAATCAGCATGGGTATGCAGCATGGACACCAAATACATTTTCTCTTCAGTAGAAAACATAGACACCAAGTTTCCCACCTCGATTCTCGGTTCTCTCGATTTTAACCTCTGAATACTTTCCCTTGCCCATTGGTTTCTACTCCTAACATACATTTTTTAAAACTTTTTTTAAGTCACTTCCAAAACAGCTGGCCACTGTAGTTTTTAGCTACTCGAGTGAGAGTAAATGCATTCGTTGTGGCCTATTTTCAGCAGTGGATTTGGTGTACTACTGAATATTTATGCACACAGAATAGTTTATGTGGCTGTTGTCTAAACTACTGTGCCGGTGTTCATAATGAGTTAACGTGTCACACCGGTGCAACGGTGTGGCTCACTGGTGTGTTCTTAATCATTTTTGAACAACAATAGAGCTCAGCGGAACAAGCGATATCAAACTCTGGCTGCATAAGCAATGCTTGTTAGTGGGTTCATTTCATTGTTTGTTTTGGGTAGTGATGGAATTTGTTGATAATACAGTTTTGCTGAATTTGCTTCTAGTCAGCTAAGAAAACCAAGCGGAGCATATAAATTGCAGATGTTGTGCTCTCCTTCAACAGTTGTAGCCATGCTACCCAGAGAGTAGCATAAGAAGAAGAAAGGATTGGTTCACTTTCATTCAGAAAGAAGGAAAGGCAATGGCACCACAAGAACTGTAAGTAAAGCATACAACCTCCTTCAGGAGACGTAGATAATTAGATTGGAATTAATCACTCTAAGTGTGCTTCAATGAATCTAGCAGCCTGTGATCAGACATTATTATAATAACTACAAAGAACCTTTACCTAAAAAGACATTCACAAAAACTCCCACCCTGTCAAAATCTACTGTAGGGTCAAAACATATTCCACCAGCAGGAGTGTGTTAGCTCAGCATATTTCCATGCAACTGATCAGCCAATTACAAGGCTAATTATTTCCTCTTGCGGATCTGTCAGACTGTGCAAGCGCAGGATGAATGAAGATCAATAGGATGTGTTCATCCAAGCAACACACACAAACACACGTGCACACCTCTGAAAGAAAAGAAGATGATCAAACGCTATCACATGCCTCTGTGAGTCTCTCAGAGGACCCCCACTCAGGCACTGAGGCAACAGGGGTTAATGGGTTTGCTGCAATGCTTTGAAATCTGCCTACAACAACATGTAAGTTGAATCCATTTTCTGCTCAGCTATGCTCAGATTTTTTAAAAAAGGAGAAAAAAGAGGAGATAAAAGAGTGAAATTATGTTTTGTTTACTTAAGGCTTCAGGGAGGGTCAAGGCTAGGACTAGAGTGGATTGGGAACAGGTAGTGCAGTGGAAGAGGGGACCAAGGGATGAACGGAGGGAGGGGTAATATTAAACGACACTGAACTTCAACTGAACTGGGAAAAATGGAAGTGAAAGTATGAGAAAAAAAGATGGAAAGAAATGTGGGACAGATGATTTAATCATGAGAGAAGAACTATGATACTTTATATTTTACAAAGATGAGAAAGAGGGGGCTGAATGAGAGATGTGAAGGGAGGAAACACAAAGTGATGTGATGACTTTTTGACAGTAAAATAAGAAACAGGACAGGTGGGTGTGTAATTGGTTAAACAGTGATAAAAGCATCAAGAGGAGAAAAAAGGACACAGGGCTGAATGAGAGGACAGAGAGGCTGAAATAGGAAGAGGGGCAGGTTGCAAAATCAAAAGTGATAGCAACAAAAAAGTACAAAAAGAAAAGGACAACCAGTGGCTGAAGTATCACCAACAACTGAACTAATAGATAAGTAAATAAATACTAGAGGTGGGAATCACCAGAGACCACACGAAACAATATTATGGCAATACTTAACTCACAATACACTATTATTGTGATTTTAAATGTTCTGCGATATGCTAAGTATTGCAATACGCTATATTATGATTATCATCTTATTATTATCATTTCAACTGCAAATTAGGTCCATAAATGTAAACTTTTTTAAAATACATTTAATCTAATAAAAAAAGTTCTCAGTCTTTCACTTCAAACATTTTTATTGCTGACAAACTGTATTACAGTTTATCCAACTTAACTGAATGCAAATATGTGTTCACTGTGCAATTATAATTATTTTATACACTAAAATTGGACAAATAAATTTGTACACAAAATATTGATATTTGGTGTCCCTGTATCAAAACAATATCACCATGCAAAAATATCGCAATACAATGCTGTATCACTTTTTTCCCCCAACCCCAATAAATACCAGGACCTTGTTACAGAGATCCTTGTAGTAGATTTGCTGTGACGACACCAGGGCTGTAGCCAAAGGTCATGTCCTCTGGATTTTCTGTTCGAATTTCAATTACGGTGGTAAAACTTACTAACAGTCTGTCTTAACCATCTTTCTCTTTAACTAAACACATGAGTACCACATATCAATGCATCAGTGTTTTATAAAATAAAGTTTATATCTAGCACAGAACTGGATGTTTGAGGGTTTCTGAGGTACAGACACATCCTGTACATTAAAGACAACCATTCATGAGCAGTGTAGAGTCACCCATGTGAAAGCCGTACAGAAAAGCCCCTGCTGGCCAACCTGGATTCAGTCTGGGACAAAAGAGTGAATATCATCTACATTTTTGCCAGTCACACTGCTACGTCCTCTTCTTTCATCAACAACAGCAACAACAACCAAAATTACAGTCCCACAGACCCACAGACATTTTTCCCTCAGAGCCACAAAGCAACACACAAGACTGGACACACACAAATACACACATACGAGCACACAGCGGCTGCAGCACTGGGATCTGATCAGTGCTTGATTATCATCCCTCAGTGCAGCGCACCCTAAGCAGAACCAAATCGGATGACTTCATTAGCATATCATCTGCATAATGGCTCTGCCAGAGCAAGGGCATTCGCTTGCTACGTGGCTCCTACCATGTCTCACTCTAAAGAGGGGGGTGAGGGTTAGAGATTCTCTTTAATTCTGATTATAACTAGGCATATGCCGACCCTCTTTCAAGTGACATGACTGTCTTAGACATCTCAACTGGGCAGTTAATTGAGGGCATGCTAAAAAAAGGAAAAGAAAAAATTAATAGAAGATAATTTTTTCTCCATTGTGCACAATTGCTGGAGTTTCCTTGCTGATACATTCAATTATAAACCTTTCTGCTGAAAATTCAAGTGTGAACATGGAACAGGCATGGGTGTTTGTGCAGTGTATATTAATTGCCTGAATATTTTTATGTTAGTATTCTATCATTGCAAAGAACCTGGAGAATACTTAATTCAAAAAACGGCATATATATATATGTATATATATATATATATATATGGTTAATAATAATAATGAAAATAATATAAAACAAAATATTCTGGTTTGACCACACAAAAGGCAACCAGGTCCTCACCACTCTGACCACTGTCTGCAGTTCTTCTAAGGATAAAAGCAATGCAATAATACCAAGGCTGTTAAAATATTTATTCCCTTAAAATGGTGTGAAAGTTTCCATTCTTCACATCACAAAAGTCTGACCCTGGTTTTTATTTGTAGAACGACTCTTTCTCTTCACCTTTTGTAACATTTTATATCAGTCAGTTAGTAACTCTATAGTTAGCAGGAGCTGTTGCTGTTTTATCCAGTAGCTGTAGTTCATTATCTTTCACGCTGCCCTCTAACCGATCAACATTTTACCAACTTACATGAAATCCATTTTCTGAATGGAGACAGCAGATTTCTGCAGTCACAATGTTCAAATAATAAACATGCCACATGAGATCTGCACTTTAACACAAGGGCAAGTCAAACACTTGTTTTAAACTCAGTCACAAAAAAGCAGACATCATGTCAGGCAAGAGTGCTGCCAAACTGTGCCAAGCAATGACAGGCACAGCAGTGGTGTCGCACGGGTTTAGCCCCCCGTACGTAAGTAGCCTCAGTGTACTGTTGGTACTGTTGTCACTGTTGGTAACCAATTCTTGCGTGTGGGAGTCAACTAAGCCATGTCCACCTTTCAGCATTTCCATTTTTCTGAGGGCTTCTGGGTTCTTGATTCCTCCTTCCCCTTAGTTTGGAAGCATTTCAAACAGAAATACAACTAAGTGCTTTGGAAGACAAAACAGACACTCAAGATCAGACCTCCACCAAAACTGCACAATTTCTTTTTATGATAACAGAGACTGTTTAGAGGCATTTTGGGTTCTGTATTAAACATTCATGGAGCTCACGCTGATTTTTAGAGATGTTCTAGTAATATAATTGTGGAGCCTCACAAGCATTAAGTTGCGATATTAAATATATTATGTTTCTAAAGCGATGCCACAAAAGCAAATTAAAGAAATTTGTCTGGCCAAGTATTTTCAAGGTCAAAATATGTGTTAGAAACGGCACAAAATATGACCACCATGTGAAAATCAAAAACTAAAGAAATTATTTGTTTTCTGCAGAAATGTTCCTCAAAATATTACTATTTTGAAGGATATTATACTAACTAATCAAGAAACCAACAGACAGATAATCACGACTCCTTGGCTGTGCTAACAAACAGAGAGCAGATTTATTAAATAAAGAAGGAACAGAAAAGAGACAGACAGAGAGAGAGAGAGAGAGAGAGAGAGAGAGAGAGAGAGAGAGAGAGGGACAGCATGCTCTAACAGTGGTTACTGCATTTCTTACCACTCTGCTGCCATGTTTGTTTACTTTCTCCCTGGTGTGAACATCTATGCATGGCTGCAGCCATCAGATCTACACATGTCACCCCTGTGCACAATCACACAAACACTGCACAAACACACAAGGTCCCACATATTCCTGAGCCTCTCTGCACTCATACGTAGACTCTCACAATACAGCCCTTCAAGCCACATCTTAACCTAGTTCTTTGCATAAATCCTACTCGTAAGGTCTCGGGCACTTCACAAACAATACGCTGCATTCCTGAGATATCAGCCAAATGTGTTCACTCATACACTCACTTACATTTTACTCTTGTTTTTACTTGAAATGAGGGTGTATTTTGCACATATATGTGACTAGTCTCCTGACTCAGAAAAACATTATTTTCTTTTAAATGCAACACCGTGTGATCATCAAAACAGACTTTGAGGGCATAGTAGGAATGTTTCAACTTGCACTCCGTCTGTGACTATGCAAATGTGTATTTGTGTAACATGTAAACAGATTTTCTATTTGTCACTGTGTATGAACAGTACACATTTTATGTTTGCCCAGCAGCAAAGCCAATAATGATAGTTCAAATATTTCATACAAACATATTAAATATTTTGCTGAAAAGTGGCATAACCAAGAGCAAATTTCTTTTTGTGATAAGCAGCTATTCAAATATATACAGATAAATATGTCAGTTACATATCCACATGTTCTCTCTTTCTCTGGCTCATTCCCCCTCTCTCTCTCTCTCTCTCTCTCTCTCTCTCACCATTGCGTAACCACTGACGCACTCATGATGCGTGAAAAAGTGGAAATCAGTTTTGCTCGGTTGATCCCAGAGGTCAGCAGCACAGAGAGAGAAAGAGAGAGAGAGAGCGAGAGAGAGAGAGAGAACAGAGAGAGAGGAGTAAAGAGAGCACAGGGCCGAAAAAGAAAGTGAATGAGGAGCGAAAGACAACCAATTGTCAGCTTGGCATTGGTGGTGGTGTCTGGGTAAGAACTGTGCAATGTAGTTGATAATGTTTTGTGAACCTCTGCCTGCTGTCTGGGGAGCCAGAGATGCAGGAAATAGCTTGTAGGAAAGGGACACGACAGAGCAGAACATAACATGACAGAGAATAATGTAAATTAAATGGAAACAAAAAGGCAAACAACAGAAAGGCACAGCAGTGTGAAAAAAGCAGAGCCAACGGAAATGGCACAGTAAAGAGGGAACGGAGACAGGAGCACAGAAACAGGTGAAACATGTAAAGGAAATTAGAAACGAAGGGACAATCAATGCCTCCATCCAATTCTACAAATAATAAAACCAATGCAAATGATTAAGAACACAGCCTTCAATGACAGAATGGTTTGTTCCCTTTTACTTTCCAGGGACAATAATACGCAATTTGGCTCCTGATTCTATTAACTAAAAAAGTGAAGTCCAAAACTTCAGCCAAACAACATCCTAACTGAAACAATGAGCTGCAGAAGTAAAAGCCCACAAACGTAAAAGAACAACTCATATTTTCGAACTGCTTGAGAAGCAGCCGGTCAGTGCTGAAATCAATTTGACCAATGCCCTCAATTTTTAGCAACTTTGAAATCCACCACAAGTACTTGCAGACTGAATAATGAGGAGAGACAAAGTTAAACTCAATTTCAGGGTGAGCGTCCAGCCATTAATGGCCATTTATCAACGGCACGACCAACGCGTGCCAAGGCCAATAAGTGCCAGCTGGTGCTCTGAATCCCAGCGTCTGTGGCATAACAGGAAAACCTGTTTTTTTTGCCCCTGTGACACTGCATGGGTGAAAACAAACCAAACCTCTGATGAAACACAGTTCCTTTCTCTATCTCCTGCATTAGAAAGGCCATGTTTTTTAACATGTAATCATTTGTCAAAAGATTAAAGACAGCATTTTATTCTACTGAGCAACACAACAGCAGTGACTTAATTCCACAACACTTAGCTTCTGTAGAAACACAGCATTTTGGGCTCTCCTCAAAGCTACCTCTTAGTACTCACGGGGCGTTCCCCAACGAGTATTGTCATGTGTACAAACATCCTTGCCAACAGTGACTGCCACAGCTGTCATTACAGGTTGTTCACAACATCGGATTGATCACAAGTGAACTCAACTGTGTCTATCCAGTGAAATGTCTCATGGAAAAACTGAAACCCTGACGGAACTGAAACATTAAAAGATACCCTGAGGTAACAGTACATGCCAGAAAATGTAGCATGAAGTGCAAAGGTAAGAAAGAAGATGACTGCTAGCTGGTGATTTGAAATGCAGAAATCTTTAAGTGAAAGTAAATTCTATGTATTAAAATGTGTATTTATAAAAGAAAGAGAGAGAATAAACAGAACGTGCAGCAGAACCTGAGATATCCTTCACCTACAACATGCATTCTTCTCTCGCTTTGTACCTCTCACAAAATGGAAGCATCATAAAATGTATCACCAGGGACCAATGCATCTTAATATACCACTGGCCGGATATGAACAGACATAATTTCTTCAGTAAACGAGAAATTGAATCCTATATGCACCCTGGAATACTACAGTATGTGATGCTGTGTGACACACGTAGCTCATCTTGCAGTGGAACAATATGTGTGAATACACTGCAGTATTAAAAGATGCAGATTTCTGTTGGTTGAAGCAAGTGTATGGTTGGAGACTATTGCCAGAAACTACTAAAACGTCACTAAGATACAGTGAGTATCACTAAGTTCATCGGCCAGTTAAGTGCTGGCCAATGAACTAACCAAAATGCTCTGAGGAGGAAAGACAGAACTGTCCATAAATTCCACTGAGGCCTGACAGCATCTGTGGACAGTCAGTACACACCACCACCACCACCATCTTGGAGTGTGGCTCATGATGTCCACAGTCCTTTGAACTGGAGAAACACAAGAAACAGTAAGGAGAAGGAGGAGAAGAGAGAAAGTTAGAAAGGCTAACCAGAGTACTGAGGCTGACAGAGATGAATAGGGTAGGACAAAGGCAGAGAGGGAGATGGAGAGAGATGGAGTCAGAGTCAGAGGAGGGGTGACAGGCACGGAGAGCATACATATATATATATATATATATACACGAGCGCACACACACACACACACACAGAGGGAAGGAGGGAGGGAGAGAGACAGAAACAGAGTTTGACAGAGGCAGAAAGCAAAAATCTTGTCTGCGTGAATTTTGCGGCAGGACTTTGAGAAGATAATTAGGAAGAGTCACTGCAGAAGTGGAGAATAAGTTCTCAGTCCTAAGCTTCATGCAGGGGGATTAGACTCGGACTGAACTCCCCAGTCCTTCCCTCCGTTCTCTCCCTCTCCAATCAGTCATACTCTGAGGTGGACCTGCCCCCACTGTCCAGTTACGTCCGAAGCAACTGTGTGGAAGTCCTCTTTCTTTGTCCACCCCCGGAGTCAGTTTCACTACAGATATCCACCATTTTTGTATCATCTAAAGAGACTCGGTACAACTAATGCACAGGAAACAACCTTCACAATAACATGCAACATTTAATTAAGTGCAGTACATTACAAGACATTACATGAAATCTGTATTGTATTATTAGAATGTGTAACCAATATTTTGTATTTTGTCAGAAGTACAACCAGACCACAGCCGTGTATTCATTATTCTAGATGTTTTGTTGCTCCCACCAAGCATAGGATAGGTTGAAATCAGTGTATTCAATTGTTAGTAAATTCTGAAGAAATAACTCGCAATTAATTATTAGTAAAAATATGTATATAACCGCTTGTTGAAGTGCAGCAGGTTGCTAACTGGAGCAAAGTTGCTAACTGGAGCAAAGTCCCTGGTCCACTGCCATGACTTTTAAAGAGGTTGTTATATTGTCAGAGTTATGCATCAAGTGAAGTTGTATCTCAAAGCCAAGAATAATCGGGGCGTCTTTCTGATTACAAGCTACAAAAACTTGATACATGGCTCGGGGTACACGCGGCATCAGCCCTAGTTTTGAGTACTGTGATGACAAAGTGCTCTCTATATTTCATTAGAAATATGTTGCCTTGCATCACTGACATGTTCCCCTGGCCCTTTCTTCAGCAGCAATCTATCCTTTTTCATCCTTTTTCTCCAGCTCCTTCCCCCACTCTCTCTAGTCTCTCCTTTAGGATCTACTTTCTAGTCTGTCCTCCCTAGCCTCCAACTTAGTGTGCCCTCTGACCACTGTGCCACTTAAATAGACACAACTGCAGAGGCATGAATCTAATAACACAGGGACCTGCTGCAAGGCACATCCCTATTTTACACACTATGATTTTGGTATTTTACAATGCAAAGTCATCTAATAATTTATGCATCATAAATTCTGCCTTATCTCCATGTCGTTGTTTTTTAGAACTACCTCCTTTTATGTCTCTAATGACAGTTAATTGGCTTTTGATTAAGTAGCCACAGTCAAATGAAATTACTCATTTATTTTCTTTTCACATAGAGTGTGGAACTATCCAGAGATCACTACAGAGTTAATACAGATACAGTGTTTTAAAAATATTTTCTCCTTTCCTGATTTTTTTTTTTTTTGCATATTTGTCACTCTTAAATTTTTCAAATCATCAAACACATTCTTACATTACACACAGATAACCAGAGTAAATACAAAATGCAGTATTTAAATAATTATTTCATTTATTAAGGGGAAACTGTAATTAACCACATTTCTTGAAAAGATGAGTTACATTTCACTTGCTACACCCAAGCTTTATTGCTGCCAGACCCTTTAAGAAAGCACTTATATAGAAGCTGTCTGACAAAGTGAAGCACACTAAAAGATCTCAAAAGGCAACATATCACTCCGCAATCTAAGAAAATTCAAGAACAGGTGACGAACAAAATTCAAAAGCCCTACAAAAATAATTTTCTAGGGCTTTGGGACTACAGTGAACCGCGGTGAGAGCCATTATCCACATATAGCGAAAACAGTGGTGAAGCTTCCCAAGAATGGGTTGCCAACGAAAAATTAATCCAAGAGCACAATGACGACCCATCAAGGAGGTCATAAAAGAACCCAGAACAACATCTAAAGAACTGCAGATCTCCTCAGTTAAGGTCAGTGTTCATGATTCAACAATAAAAAAAGTGACTGGGCAAAAATGTGGCGTAATGTGGGACTGCTTTGCAGCTTCAGGACCATGAAGACTTGCCACAATCAATGGAACCATGAATTCTGTGCGCTACTAGAAAATCCTGAGGGAGAATGTCTGACCATCAGTTCCTGACCTCGAGCTCGAGCAGCAGGGCAATGATCCAAACAAACCAGCAAATCCACTTTTAAAACTTGATGGTGGCAGGACCATTTATTAGGGTTAGGGGGCAATTACTTTTGCACATAGGACATGGCAGGACTTTTTTATGAATACATTCATCATTCAAAACTGCATTTTGTACTTACTTAGGTTATCTTTGTGTAATACTAAGTGTTTTTAGATGATCTGTGTATGCAATATGCAGAAAAATACAGATAAAATCAGGAAAGAGGCAAATACCTTTTGACAGCACTGTATAGGGACAATCATTCACATTTACACCTATGGGCAATTTAAAGTCCCCAGCCCATCATATTAACAAGGCCTTAGACATTTGGGGAAACTGGAACAACAAAAGGAAATCCCCATAGACTCCGCACAGAAACGTCCAGAACTTTGCCTTAAACCTGGGGACTTCTTGCTAGAAACCATTTAGTCCCATGATTTCCACTTTTTGTTTGAACTACCATGGAACCTCTCATTACACACCTACCAGTCCACTGCTGCCTAATATGCTGATGTGATACAAGTGTAAGGAAAATTGTTTTTTGGTTTATCCCAACCACAAGCAGAGACTGTAAAATAGCTGATGGCATACCACTTCTGTGCAGTGGCATATGCTGACTCCCTGACGGCACATGGCGATTTCCTAGTGGTATGCTTCTCATGTTCCACATATACCATTTCCTAATGGCAGATGTCAACTGACAATTTCCATGTTTCACTTAAAAGTCAGAAAATGCTTTCAACTGACAGCAATCGAGATTATAATCTACGTTTTTTTCCATCCAGCTAGGATAGGCAGACATGCATAAAACACGCATGACCTCCCACACACAGAGATAACTACACACTGTATCACATAGCCATGATAAATGAATAATGAGGATATTCTGTGCTCGACTGCAATACACAAAGGTCATTGCTATGACCTCATTCAAATGAAGCCAAATGTCAGATCTATTTCACCAATCAGCTTCTTCACAACACACACACACTGTCACATCCAATTAGGCATTTACACACACAAATGCATGCGTGTCTCATTTTCACAGTCTATTAATAATATTTACAGTCTGCAAAGACACTGAATAATCCACTGTAGAGCAAACTATCATCTTTTTAAATTAAACAGCGATAATCATGTGAAAATCTTTTCAGTACTGACGCCATATTTCTTTCCATCTCCACTCATGCTTCATGCAACGGGTGATGTGAGCGCTCATTAGCTAGAAAGCATCAAGTCCCCCGATTTTCACTTTCTCTCTCAAACACACAGACAAGCATATGCACACATCCAATGAACACACATAATGAATGATTAACGGGTAGCAGCACAAGTGCAAATTCAACACAGGCGCGCGCACACACACACACATACATACACACACACACACACACACACACACACACACACACACACACACACACACACACACAGCTCTTGCAGTGCTAAGTGATAAGAGTACAGTAGGAAAAAGGGATTTCTGTACCTTTGTTTCTACCTACAGTTTTCGGAGAGGAGAAAGGATCCAAAGCGATAAAATGGGGAAGAGTGTCATCCAGCGCAGAGCCCCAGAGAAAGACAGCAAAAATGGGGGATAAGCTATAGTTAGTCTACAGTAAGCCTGTACACTGCCAAGTGACACTTCCCATGCAAAATGTTGACAGTCATGCAAATGGTGGAGAAATGGAGAAGCGCACATGGGCAGCGAATGTCTCTTTTTATTTTCCTTTAGTTTTGGTGAACTGCATTTCTACACTGCACTTTCATGTCCTTCTGAAAGAAGTCCTACTGGAAGCTGGTTGTCTTGAGGGTTGTGGACAATGTCAGTTGAGGTAAAGTGAAATAGAGGAGGAAGGGAAAGGAAAGATCTATTGACTTTCCTTGTAAGTCAAAATAGGCAAAATAAATATGTGAAGAACAGTTTTACAACACAGTTTCTAATTTTACTGTTATCTCTATATTAGAGTGTCTGATTTTCTCAAATTATTAGTTTATAAATGGCCAAGTTCAAAGATGACTCCTAGGATCTGAGAGATTCTATTAAAATGACTTGTGTGTAAAATGAGGCGGTTAATAATGCTGGTGTCAGTGAGTCCAAACTGAAGCGGCCTCTGTTGAACTCACTGTTCATATAATCTCATGAACCGTATAACCAGAAAGCTAAAGGACCCTGACATGCTTACAACACACTGATACAGCAACACTCATATAGCTTGTTCACAATCAGCTGACTTTTATAGTGCAAAATTCAGGAGGGCAGGAAGTGAAAAGCAGAACGGATAAAAGGAGAAAGCCTGTACTGTGCTAGTTCAATTATATTACAAGAGAATGTTTTAAACAGCAAATGATGACATGTACTTTGTGACATTGTCAGTTTTTTATGCTTTTCTCACCTAATAAGCAACCGTAAATAACTCAAACCACAAGCATCTTGAGAGGTTGTGCTAGTGCTTTCTATGTATAAAATCACCTCCTGCCCTCCATCTGCAGTTATTGCTGAAGCAGTACGCTTGTGTGACACACACATTATATATATATATATATATATATATATATATATATATATATATATATATATATCACCTTTTGGACAAGTCTAAAAAAATATCCTTCCAATTCCACAATTTCTCAGAATCATTTATATGACTCATGTATGGCTCAGAACAACTGTTAAATAAATATTGAGTCGATGTTGTTTTGCCAATGACAGTTTCGAAGGTCAAGAATGAACAATATCAGATATTCCTTCCACAATATTGGCACACAGTAACCACAATGTGCTTTAGTGTAGTTTTAAAAATTAAAATATTATTCTCTATCACCGTATAAGTCTTATTCTTCTTCTAAGCTGTCTCCCCAAATTCCATTGACTTCTTTATCCACCCTCCTTCTTCCCTGCTTTTCATCAAGCTCTCACCCCTCCCTCCTCTACCCCATCACTGCAAAGGTCGAGCAGGAACAGCGGAGTGTGTCACTGCATGTTAGCCGTGGAACTGAGAACAGTACACAGTTATGTAATACACAGAAACCTGGGTGAAACAAGGGTGAGGAGACACAGAAGCATAGAGAGGGAGAGGGAGATGAAGGTGAGCTGAGGAACATGCCATGCCGCCATGCACCCCTCCCCACCAACACACACAAACCCTCCCACTTCTTCACAACAACAACAATGGGAGCATTACAACACACAAATGCACACGCACAGGTAGTGGAGGCACACAGCAAAGAATAACGCCCTAAAACCAAGCCAGGCGGTGAGTGAACAGAAAAAAAACAAGAGCTCTACAAAGAAAAAGAAGCGAGTACCTTGCTCTGCCTTCAGGTGTGCGAGGCCTTGAAGAGAAAATTCAAACAGACAGGGACAGAGAGAAAATTTGAGAACAACTGCACACCAATACTAAACTTGTATTGTCATTATGCATGATTTGCATGATGGCAAACCATGGCCATCACACTAAAACAAAAGCTTTCCCAAGTGCATTTGAAAGCTTTCTGTTGAAACAGACAAATGACTAATAAAGAGAGGAACACAGTATGTGAATATAGATTAGCTCTGCAGGTTGTTTACTGAATAAATGACAATTAGAAATGTTCTAATTGGATTACTTGCTCGTCTTCTGAAGGTGAATGCATAAATAATAATCTAACAGATAACACACAACTTGTTGAAGTGAACTGCTGCTCCAAACTATTACTAGTCCTTTTGAAGACTCACCTGGTTTTCTCTGGACGGCTGTGGAGTTGTCAGAAGAAAGAAGAGAAAGCAAAGAGAAGTCCCGCATTAGCAACACACTACAGCTGCTTTTGCATGTGCACCTAACATGCAAAACGTCCCACACTCCTAAGTATTTTCTGCCATGTAAGAAGCAAAGAACTGCCCCTTGACATGCCTGATCAAAATAGCAACTTCAGTTTAAATTCCTGTGGAGAGAAAACACATACAGTTTCATCTGTCCCATCCTCTTAGGGGAAACAGATGGACATTGCACCCTTTGCAAACATTTTTTTCACATTTAGAATATTTTTACAGTAGTATAATATTCCGCATCTTGTATCACACAGAGTGCCCCGCACACGTAAAAAGAGACATAAATCCACACACTAGAGGATTTATAGTGTTGTGAGGTTTGTGGATCTCAAGACGCTGATTCTCAGACCCATGTGTTTCTCTTCCACCTCCCCTTTTAACCCACCCAAACACTGCTGACCCAAATTCAACCCACCCCTTGTGGTTTTACAGGGGAATGCTCACTGTGGGATTCCTGTGTGGCTTGGCATAAAAAAAGGTCAATCTCTTGCTGTAAATATTCTCACCAGAATCTCACCCTGAGATGACACCTTGTGGGTATCAAACATGCTAGTCTGATTTAGAGAACATGAGGGATCAGATGTTATTGCATGTTGCACTACTGTGCAGCATTATACTTTCATGCTTTCAGACCTGGTGCAAGAAGACTAAAACGAATATTGAGAGATTTACTTTAATGAGGGCCTGGGAGAGCATCGGGTTGACAAGAGGAAATTAGACAAATCTTAATTAAGACAGACTACATTAAACATTTTAAGTGTTGGCTCTAATACACAATATCAGGCAATGATTTGACTGCCTTGATCTCCGCTCAGGCTGCACAGAGCCAGTCTGGCCTGCTTCCCACCGCTGGATATAACTTAGGATTTTCATGTTTGGCTTTTTTTTTTTTTCCTCTGTGACCGCATTAAGTCCTCGTTAAATGTTAAATTTGACACACACAACACAAGACAGAAATATCATTTGACAGTAGGCGCAGCGAGACAGGGGGAGCTGATGAAGGCAAGGTGAGATTTTCTCCCGTCTACTTTAGGGAGTCCAAAATGGCTGCTGCCTCTCCTCCCACACTAGGAAGGATGACATTGGCAGAGAAAAGGGAAGGACGACGCACGGAAGTGGAGAGAAGGGAGGGCCAGCTGACGGACCACAACTGGGGGACTTAGGACTCCTGAATGTATGTGCCTGACTGAGCAGACACATGTGCCTTTTTTCTGACAGCGCAAATGCTTGCGCTCACTAAGTGTTTATATACAGTGTGTGCACGTTTGCGTGTTAAACACTTAGTTTGCCATGTAGATAAAACCCTTTCTATTGATGCGACAGCATCCAGAACAAGCCAATGTGCTGTAGAGGACATGTGGTCCGAGCGTAATCCCCTGCTCTATTTTACCAGCAGCTTCACCACTCAAATCCAAACAGAATTTTCAGCTTGGGCACTAGACACAAATGCCCTCTGCACTAGAATCAGGCAAGTCCCTGCACCATTTTTTTCCTTTTTTTCCCCCTGACCTACTTTTTATAGTAAGATTATTGTAACTGTCATTTTTTCCATGTCTGTTTATTAATCCCCAAAGCTAAGCCTGAAGGCACCATTTCAGCACTTGCTTAACAGTTTGCTTGCCCTAGCCTTCAATTACTAGCCTCCCATCAAGCCAGTGGATATTTCTATGCAAAAGAGGTCTTAAACTGTTCATTACAAATGCAGAATGAGGGACTCTAACAGAGGAAATGGGCGATCGTTTTACATATTCATTAAACAATCCAGTGTAGCTCTTAATAACCTTGACCTTATGCATATCTCATTGTAACTGAAAAAACCCTAAGGTATTCAAGAGGCTTCATAATGTCACCTCATTAATTTAACTGAACACAATGAGGGACAATATCAGGATCATTACCATAAAATATACTGATATTTGCAGAGCTAATAACAGGAGCAGAATGGACCTGATATTAAAGATGACTCCTCACAAAGAATTAGTTTAGGAGTGATCATCGCAGCACAAGACAAAGGTCTGGAGCCACAGCGGCAGATTTGTCTGCCAAAGTCGACACGTGTGGAAAGCGAGTGCTGAGTGGTGTCTAATTTCAGCTCGTTGCCCTGACACACTTAGTCACACTGATACGTCCTGATCCACATGGGAGGAGAGCCTGAACATGTGTTTTATGGTCATCTGTTTATGGTGCTAAGCTGGGAAGAGCTGCAGGAGGACAGACTGAGAAAGCACTGTATCATGATTATTACCATGGTGAAATAATAATGCTTCAGCAGTAGCTATCCCATAATGCAGGAAATTTGAGCAAGGACTGTGGGAATATGGATGTTTTTAGTGCAAGTGGCACAAACAGGCTCTACCGCACGTTCCCGTCTCATTTTCTCATTTTTCATCTCACATGTTAATTCGTGTTTTCCTTCTAGGCCAGTGGGCTAGCAGGGTACCATTAGGAATACGGCTGGCAAAATGCTTCCAAGGCCCAATCCACTCAGTCAGTCAGCCATCTGCCCATTTTAACGAGCAGCTCCAGGGCCTTGTTGCTCCATGCCTGTGTGTGTGTGTGCGTGCACGCCAGTAAATGAAAATGTGTCTGAGTGTGTGCATGCAAGGCCCCAGCCATGCAGCCTGATAATGTAGCATATAAATATTCACAGGTTTGCTTTCATCGCTCATTAATGTACAACATAATCAACAGTCTGCCGACAAAGGCAGGTGTGCTGAGCAGTTCACATTTAACTGCAAGCAAATGGTGAACGTTCAATCATTATGAGCGTCCCCTGAAAACATGCTTTGCTCGAGTGTTGCTTTACCAACAGGTACCTATAATATTGCCAGTTGCATACGTGTGGACAAACAATTAAAATAATCCTGCAACAGTTTGCCGACAGACAGTTTGAATTGACAGGGGCGTTTGTGCAGGAATTTTCCGGGCAAATTAGCCATCTCTGTTCTCATTATCCTCCTAATTATGGTCCCCAGTCTCTGTGGCATAATCAACAATCAGCCACATCAGTTAATGGGAAGGCAAAAAAGAGCAGCAATCAGATCAGCTGGGGTGCAAACATGACTACCCTCTCTGTCTTGCTCTTTTATCGCCTGAAATCAGAAGAAAATGGAGACTAGATGTGTGAATAGATGTGTGTGTGTGTGTGAGAGGCACAAAAAAAACAGGCAGAGAAAAAGTAAGTAGGGGGTGGTTTGTGTCCAACAGCTGACCTCCTGGGACTAATTGGGGTACAATAGGCCTGTGGTGAATTCACTTGTCACACTTGCTCTGCCCTGTGGCTGAGATATGACCATGTCTTTCACTGTCCAAACTGTCTGGCCGAGTCGCAAACACACTCATAAAACCTTGGTTATTTTAACACGAGAATGTCATAATTCCCCTGCGAGCTCTCAGACAGACTGACCACCTCTTCCTCTGCCATCGACTGTTCGGTACAGGCATGAGCAAATGGGCTGAAGCGAAAAGAGGGCAAGTCCAGACTGTCCGCTTGACTGGTCTGCAATCAGTCATTCGCATACTGCTGAAAACGCAGCGCAGAATTCTAAAACTGCTTATTTCAAATGCACGTAATAGTGACAAATTATAAAAAAAATGTTTTATTTAAATCAGTGCTGCAGCATTCAGTGAGCATTCCCCCGATTTTTGGTCAAATGAAATCATCCCTCAGCCATGTCAGTTTGATTTAGACAAACAGGAAGTGGGTCAGCGGTAGAGTAAATTTGACATGGGTCTGTACACACAAAGTTATCATTTACAATCCATTCACGTGAAGAAAAAAATTTGTACATTTTCTGAAATGCTGGTCTACTTGTAACATATGTGGAGGCTACAAGCAGTGGTATGTTCTGGAAGATGTAGGTTTTAACATTAAAGATGACTCAAAAAACAGCAGCAGGGCCATAAAAATTGAAAGTGGTTCAATGTACAGTAGAAGGAAATGGTTTTTTTGTGTATTTCGTAAAGCAGGAGGATAGGAGCAGTGGAAATTTTGTGGGTCATTTGAGTGTATACGTAAGCATTGGCTGAAAAAAAAGCTTTGTATGCCTATATATTTAGAGATGTAATGATAGAATAGGTAATGTGAAAGTGGTGAATCTCATTACACTCCCGAAAAAAGAGATAACCTTGATACAGGAATCGGAGGAAAAATAGATGAAGTTGTTTCTCTTTCTCATGTGTACCTTCGGGTCCCTTCACCACCTTGTAAGGGCTGAATACATTTAATGGAGAAAACAGAACTGAGTGTTTAATTTTACTCATATCAGCAAATACCATATCCACCACATCCTCATCAAGAGTAATAAATGTGGAGGTAGAGAAAATGCTGTGCACATCACCTCCAATTTTACTCCCACATGAAATATGAAGACTTTCTAAAAGAAGCAGCAAAAACCCACAAAGAAATACTCTAATTCTATGTCATGTGAATTGCATTAACTCTTACAAACACATGGGAGTATAACGGTTCACGCTTCATATAAATAGTGAAAATGCTACTTCGCAATCAATGCACATTTTTCAAGGCATTTCATAAATGAAGTTTGGGGTGGCACAAATCACATTAGGTGCAGCGGGAATAGCAACACAGTTATGAAATTAAATCAAATTTCAGCAATCTGTATTGAGATTTATAGTGCAGCAACATACATCAAGTTCTAAGCCATATGCCATGAGATGACTGTAACAATGTATGTCTGGTGCAAAAAGCAAACAACCTAAATATAATTTTTTTCTGTATAGCTAGAGGGAGCCAACAAACCTGCTGTTAGCTTACTTCTAAATTTGTAAGGAATCCCTCTGAATTTTTTTTACAAAGAGTATAATCAATAGTCAGTGCTTGACACAAAAAAGCTCTGGAATCAGCCCTCTTACCTTCAGTGCAATATCGACCTACATATCCAGTTCTGGAGCAGTCACAGTAGGTTTCTCCATCTGCCAGCGAGCAGATCCCACCATTCTCACAGGGGTTTTCTGTGCAAAGGCCCATCATCTCCAAGCGTACTTTTTGACTATTGATGAGGGTGGGTAACTTACTCCCATAACTAAGATCTGTGATAATTCCCTTGAATGGTGGTAGCTCACGGACAGAGGGCAGGGTGATGGCAGATGAGCGGATGTCCCCGGGGAGCCCTCCGAGGAAAAGGTCACTAATGATCTTCATGAACTGCCTCTGGGGCCGCACCTCTTCCGTCTTGGTCTGGCCATCTACGGCCAAGCCAGTCCTCAAATTGTGCCTGTTGATGGCGGCAAAGTGCCAGCGGCTGTCGTTGACCATTTTGTCAGAGGTGATAGTGGTCTCGGCGCAGTCGATGCTGACGCGAAGCTGCAGCTTACCCTCAGATACCGTGAGAAGCAGGAAGTCGCAATAACCGCCATCATCGAAGTAGAGCAACAGGCCTTTCGATTCTGAAGTCTTGAACTGAAACATTAGGTCACTTCTGGAGCTGGCGTCCCAGCGCAGGTAACGAGCCCACTGACCTTCAGAGCCAGTAAACTCCAAGCCTACACTCAGGCCCAGCACAGTACTTAGCAGCAAGAGGACATGCCCAGGTAGGCCGTTGGGATTCATCGTAGACAATAACAGGGTGTTCCGAAAAGGGCTAGAGCTGGGATCCTCAAAGTGATAATAACATCTGATTATAACTGTGTTCCTTGATTTATCTGCTGAAGGTTATATTCCACATAAATATTTTTACAGCCATATGGAGTATGCAAAATCCATTATTATTATTTTTTTATATTTCTGAGGCAGATCTAATGGTGATAACGGATATAATCTAATGTTCCCAGTCAAGTCTATGAAGAGATATATGGAAAAATATCCAGTTTCCACACAAAGTGGATGGATGAAAGTGCTAAAATGAGTGGAGATCCTTGTCAGTGATTCAAAGCTGCAGTTTGCAATTTTTCCTTGAGGCGACTTCCTGGATTGAAACACATAACCTTCATCGTTTGTCCAGTTCCATACCCCATGGTTTGGTTGCCAGCCTCAGACCTTTGACAGAGCAGGAAAAAAAACCAGATAATTTTAAGCAAAGTCTCATAATGTCAAATGGCAGAACAAAGGACCAACCTGCAAATTAAATTTGTGATGTGGTTCTGATGTGATTCTCTGGCAATAAATGCAAAGATACATACAGTACATATCCAACACATCAATTCTGCAACCAAGTGATCATTTATGAAACCTAAAATCTTCAATTTTTATTAATACTGTGTGAAAGAGGCATTAATTCAGCTGTGCATATATTATTGTAATATAGTTCAAATGAAAACTGTTGTTCACAAGAAGCAGAACAGAGGAAGCAGTGCCACCTTTTGTGCCAACAAGTTAGGCAAAATACACAGGAATTCTTTGAAGATAAGCAAAATCATGCCAAAGAGTTTAGATCGAGATCAATGAAATACTGAATGCAGATCTGACTCTCCATGTGGCACAAATAACACAAAATAACAATTACAAAGAAACTGTAAATGCGGGTTGCCATATCTACCTATTCCCCATTTTATTTGAAGATGAATTCAACTAATGGGAGTTTTAAAAGCTTAATTTGAAAGTTAGATTTCTAAACAGAGGTAGCACAACACAGAGATTGTGCGTGAGAATATAAACTATCTAGTAAGCTGCTGGTGCTGATTCTGTGATGAGTGAAAATCCATTGAGGTGAGCCTGAACATGTGTTTAGCCTCAAACGTTAGCCTGCTATCTGCACGGACCTGCTGGGATCCTGATAAATATGACTAATTATCCACTGCCACTCTCTCACTCACTCATTTGCATGTCTTTGGGGGATTACAATCATAAACAGCTATTCAGAAAGATGTTGGATGGGACCACTTCATATTTGAATCCCATTACTATTAACATTTTTTAAAAATTTCTTACAATGAATACGTATTCAAATTCTTTCCAGCACCGAAACCCAGATGACACTGGTATGGAATATGAATCAGCTCACCAGCCATTGCCTGTTACACCTGTACTCATTCAGTTCTGTTTAAATTTGCTCAGCAGAGCTGGAAATTATTCACATGGTGAAACCTTATATGTGTGTGTACTCTTCCAGCCCTTGCCCTTGCAATTGTTTTGGCAGTGGGCTGCTCACCAGACAAACATATTGTCCAATCTGACAGTAGCACAGAACCATGCAATACAATAGGCTCTTCAACCACCTGCCCTGAATAGTTAATCTTGCTGCTGCAGGCAAGCGATTGAATTCTAGAAACTGATACCTATGCTAATGCACTGTGTGTGCATGCATGCACCTTTGCATGAGTGAGTGTGTGTGTCTCTCTCTCTCTCTCTCTCTCTGACAACACTGGGTTGTCTTAGTCTTAAAAGTGACTTGGTGAGACAGCAGAGAGGTTGAGAGGTTCTGAGTGGTGAAAATAACCCTGAACACATCTGTATCAATCCAACCCGCAGACCACATGGAGATGTGCTCTGTGTGTATGCGTCTCTTCTACAAACCAAGCATGATATACCCATGTAATTTGAGAAGCCAGTCTCCTATGAAGACTGGCCATGGCCTCTATTCAATTAACAAGACTTATTGTGTGTATTGCATAACTCAGGCATCAGGTGTCCCTGTGAGCCAGTGCTGTGACAGAAAACAGGCTGCTAACAATGCTAACTTGTTCCCTTTTCAGTTAACTAAAGCGCTAATGGACATTTCTATTCACGATACCAAGAAATAGCCTTTTACAATATGTCACTCACATTTAGACCTAAATACTATATTTTAAATTTACAAAAACGCATTTAAAATTTAACAAACTAAAAGCTGTGTCCAACAGCCCACCTGCTAGCTAGCCTGTGGGCTAAGCTAAACGAGGCTAATGTGGTGACAAGTCAAATTCACACGGAATATTTTACTGACATTTTTTCCTCGGAGGCTTGTTATGAAAGATGCCCTTCAGCTAACCCCACGTCTGATAGCATACTTAGCAGTCCTCACACTGGGGCCTAAAACGCAAATTAAGAAGCTATTTTTGTCCACTTAAAGATGTGCATCTGTTTGACAATTATTTCCCCCCTGTTAATTACAAAAAGTAGGCCACGTATTTCAAAATGTCACGGTGTAGCTAACACTAGCTTGTAGTTACCTTAACTCCTCAGCAGCACCGCTAGATAGCTCTGTTAAGTACATTATAGCAGGATAAGCACACATTTTCCGGGATATACACGTTGAATTATTAAAGACAGCGGGCTATGAGATGACCTGCACAGGGTACCGTCACTGACTGAACATAAATGATGCACTGATGGATCCAGCTTCGCTGCTGCAGATTTATTGACATGTTTTGTAATATAGTCTAGCCCCCATCACGCACTGGAGACCCTGCTGTCCCCCGCTGTGCTCCCTGTCCATCACACACTTCAGCCTGGAACAACGATTTAATCCGACATCAGTTACAGCACACTGGGACCGGCCAAGCTAAATTGGGGAGTGTGTCCGGACCCTAAAACGTGGGCTCCGGGGACCACCAGGGGGCCTTTATGGGGCAACCAAACAAAGTGGATCATTTCAGCACTTTCTTCCATCAGACAATGTGAAATCTGCTAGGTTGTGTGTATTGATCTCTTGTAATTGTATCTGTTAATCATTTCACCGTAGTCAACAAATCCAGCTCGGATGGTTCCTCAGGACAAACAGAACTTAGTCTTACAAGTCCTACACACGAATGGTAGGTTTAACTTTACAAACATTACCACACTGGCATCATCAGACTTATAGAAGACATACAGTCTATTCATTATCGTCACCCACTGGATATTTGGGCAAAACTCCAGATATTACGTTAGTACGTATGATTAAGAGATTGTCTCATGTGTAACCACATATAAGATACTAGATGATGAAAAGAACAGCAGAATAATCTAATTCCTTATCTTACATACTATTATAAATTATTACAGCCTCAAGAGAAATAGTTAGGTTACCCCAAAGGTGTTGATCAGGTCACAGTAAGCACAAAAACACAAATATTACCGGAGAAATATTAAATTATAGTGATATAGTCCAAGACCCCTTTGATTTTCTCAATCCAACACAGGCACGTTTTCACTAAGTGAAAGCAATGAACAGAGCTCTCATAGCACATAAGGCTCATTTAGATCCGTAATTGGAACATTTGAACAACAACATTTTCTGCTGGAAGTAAAACGCTTGAAACAGAGCAGAAATGTGACCCGCAGCCCTGCACCGACGCATAAAACGGCGGGCAACATTTTCCAGGAGCGCTCCAGCTTTCCCTCTGATGTTCGCACGGTGGCAGTCTGACTGTTACTCAAGGGTTTACAAGCCTTTGTTTTACAAATGACTAAGTCATTTCTGAGCAGGAGTCGGATTTATATTTGCGAGAAATCGTTTGTAAATCGTAAGCACTTCTGGCAGGCTGTGCCTTAGTGTTTCAGACTGAGCTGCCTCCGCTGAGCTGAAACTTTCCGTCTGAACGCGCATCGCTCCTTCGCCATAAATATATTTGTCACAAATTCAACTCTGACAAGTCAACTTGGTCTTTTGAGACGTGGTTTCCCCCCACAAATCGTCAGTTCATCAGTTTGCTGAACTGCGGGCGAGAGCTTTTAAACTAATCATCCAAACCATCCCATGGCGCTTACATCCTCGTCTCTCCCCAAACTCACCATTCGCGTAAGATTCACGGAAAATGTAAATTATTGCGGGAAAAAAAACTTCAGAATTCATCAATACAAACACCACCACAGAACAAGTAACGCATGGCGCACTGCACCGCACAGAAAATCACGAATAACCCAGTTTTATTCTGTTCCTACCTTTACGTGCAGAGAGATGATCCCGGACGGATAAAGCCTTGTGTATAAATTATAAGCAAATTATAATAATCCACATCAAAATTCCATCCATAAACCGCAGTGTTTTTAATTATAGCCTGCCCAGGGCGCTGAGATGCTGATGCTGGTGATGAGGAGGTTATTATAAGTGAGGCGCAGTGAAGGGGAAGGCAGCGGTCCTCCTTCCCCCGGCTCAGTGAACGCGCATCTCTCAGCTCGGCTCACTCAGCGCAACTGATGATGGGCCCCAGGATTTCTCCCACACTGACGCTCTGACCCGCCTTCCACACAGCACTCTGCACAGTGGGGGGGGAATCATTCCATTTGAAGAGGAAATAGGAGAAATACCCCCTCAGGACAAATTACCAATAATGAAAACTCTTTATTCCTTATACTTAGGCAGGGCTTTATGTGCTGCTTGCAGGTCATTCTACTGTTTGTGCGCAAGACCTCGGAGCAGGACAGGGCGCACAGGACACGCAATCCCACATGCTCACAGTACGGCAGTGGCTTTGAATTATTTATGTTTTAGGTATTTTTTTGCACAGCCATAAACCCCTCTTGTCTTATAATCGTGTCCGACTTGTCTCCTTTCCGAATGGCTTGACAGGACTGTCAGACTTTCAGGCTGTCAGTGGTCAGATTGGAGGCTAGCTCTACATTTCCGCCACTGACAGCCTGACTAATACAAATAGACTTTGCTTGTACTGAACCTACTGATGGTTAATCCGGGGACTGTTAGTTCAGTTGCTTAAAAAAAAGAGAGGACAGAATGACAATGTGATGTGTTTTTCGTGTGACACTTAGATATGTTAGCGTTGAGCTTGTATTAGGAGTTCAGCACCTTGGACAGCACCTTGGAAATTTTGAACATTTAAAGAGTAGTCTTAATGCCAGGGTGCTGTCCAAGGCACTGAACTCCTGTCAGGCATGAAACAGACCAGAAGGATTATTCAGGGGAAACTGGAGAGATCAGCAGTACCCTGTCCTCACACAGAATATGACAGCACTTAAAAATGTTCTAGTGCATAATAATAATTGGCTGTGTAAGATATGATATAGTTCAATTCATTCTTCTGCTTGTGTGCAGTAGGTTAACATTTTTCCTTATTGTATTACTGCTCATAACAATGCTATACTGCTACATATACGCTATCATTATATGTGACACTGTGCTGGAAGCTGGAGGAAGGGCCACTACTCGCATGAGATCACGGCACCCAGGTGTGGCAGCTAATACAGCTAATGAACCAGAGTTAATGTGCATTTTTGTCTTGACAGTTAATCTTTTGCAGTACAAAAGGTGAAAAGTCTTCTTTTTTACACTCATAGTACATCACTAACCATTATTTTTAACCTGCCACTTCACCTACAGGTACACTTCTGCTGCTAGTGGTTGTTCTTGCCATTGTTACATAATACAAATCTAAAAACAGAGTTTATAAATTGCTACAGGGAAAAAATAACCAGAATAACCTGAGAAATATTTGTAAATACAAGCCGAATAAAAACAGCACAGAGATAGAAACTGACAAGATGAAAAACAACTGCATCAAAGCCGAATTTGCATATCTAAATCCATCAGACAGGGTCCTGAAAAACGGGACATTTAGTGTTGGGTTTAGGCTGAGGGTCAGTCGCTAAAGTCCCGCCTGAGGGCTTTGACCTGATCTACAACAAGCACAGAAGTCTTCTTATGTCTGGGCATCAGACCAAGTTCGAACATGATATGTACTTGCAACTCATGACAGGGTGCTAAATCCAGAGATACATGGACTCTCTTACTTTGGCTCCAATTCAAATCCTAGCTGATTCATTGAGAAATAGCTTCAGGCATGAGAGAGACTTTTGACTGAGGCAAGACTAGAGGGAGAAGAGAAGAAAATGCTCAATGACCTTCTGTTGCTCCACAAAGAATAACATAACTTGAACACACCTCCAAAACCTGGAGATTTCTGGAGGTAGTACAGCACAATATAAATATGTTCTATGCAAGATAGTTTGTAAAGTGACACATGGGTTTTCAGGTATATTACCTGTTACAGGATTTGTGGAGATACATAGAAAAACATGCTTAACCTACTACACTACTACTTATTTGACCATGAGTGGCCCTAGGTATTATCTGCTGATAACTATGGAAAGTTACAGGAACATAATACATTTTATAAAACTGTTAGGAAGTCAAGAGAAAATCCCACCATAATAAAGGATATGTTCACAATTTTTCAAATCTGATTTTAAACAGCAGGTGTCCATGGTGTAATCATTCCTCATATGTATACTAGGTATAGAAAAAATCCTTTCCCAAGGTTCTCAAAATGGAGGAGATGGGGTGACGAAATGTGTTTGAATGTGTGGGGGCCTGACTGTTGTTTTGAGACAGACTTAAAAACTTTGAACGTATCCTTTAACCCAGTGCTACAGGAGGTGAATTACAACTGCATGATGAAATAGAGTTAAATGAGGCACAAAGGTCCAAAAGGACTTAAATAAAACAATCTCCTGCATCTGCTGTAAAATTGAGGCCATTTGTTACTTTGAATAGGGCTGCAAGGCTAAATCAACATCTGGGCTGCTCTTGTTGCTTGCTGCAATTGACACTGCAGCCCTGACCTGGATGAAGTGGAAAAAATAGAAAGGATAAGTGGATTACATCTTTTATAAATGATGGATTGATCCTCTCTGCTGTTTGTTTGTCCACAAAATGTCTGGTTTTATCAATTGCTAGTAAGATTAATATTCTAAGTCCTAACAGATTGATAAACTAGTAAATTCAAACACTGACGTTGCAGTAAAGCCAAGTGGAGACATTTTAAAAGTGCTATTTTAATAAACAAAGACGAAAAACAAAGGTGTAACCTTTACATTTTTACCTGACGGGGCTCAATGATTGCCGCCTATTAGTGAGGCTCAAAAGATAAGTACAGTATTCAGTAACATTAGTCAACAAAAACACTGTAAAATAAAGTGTAATTTAATGGTTTTTCAGTGCAACAGGTTGGTCTATTTCTTTCAATGCTTAACACACCTGCAACATCACTTTTTTTCCTTTAATTTTAAATCTAATCCAATGACATATTAATTAGGTCTTAGGGGCTAATTAAAATGGAACGGTGATGAGAGCACTCTCTAATGAGCAACAGCAGAGAGAAACAGACAGCAAAGAGGAAGAGCGGGACAGAGAGCTCCATCCCCAGAGAAAAAAAGTGAGCTGTTACAATGCATGCGCACAAACATTTGTGACCCACTGAACAAAGTACGCCCAACCTTCACAACCCTGACAAAAATACATGCATACGCAATGATAAATAGAAAGATTTCAAAGACAATTATGCCTCAAGCTTCCTGGGTTTCTCACACAAGGTTTTCTACCCCCCTTTTCTGTGTACTAAAAGGCATAATAAATGAATTATAACCCTTTGATAATTCTTCTTCAAACTGAATTCAACAGAAGCTTCTGGTTTACTTTAATAACACCCCAGCTACTCGTTCTGTAATCATGAAATGAAATTCCACAACTGTTGTAATATTTACAGTTATTATATATGCACTGGTGCAAAAAAAAAAAAAAATGTATGAATGATAGATGAGGAATATTTCTTCTACATGTTGCTTGGAGTGGCTTGGGATGACGCTTACTCATCATGCAGTGTAAGTGTCTGGTTATTCATTTGATTCATTCAGCGATTAATAAATATCATATAACCTATGTTTGTTTTAACTTAGAGATATGACCCATTATTTGAAGAGGGTGACAGAAGCATTGATGCTATCAGAGTTTAGGTTAGCATTAATTGCTCTGTTGACCTGCTTTTTATTGGATGTTGTGAAGTTTATGTCATTTTTACAGGCTTCTTACTTTAAAACAATACCACAGGAAATGTCAGACAGAAATTGGACAATAACAAAGTGTGCAAATTCATCTAGTTAACATTATCTTAATTAGCCTGTTAGCTACAGGTAATAAAATCTGCCAACCACAGAATTCATTTCAGCCATCATCTACATGTAATTTCTGTAATCCTACCTCTCTGTCTCACTAGTTGATTTGTAGACTTTACAGAAAAGGTCCCTTTCTAACTCACACATAAGCACACATTTCTAGAGAAGTCACGGACACTTCAGTTTCATGGTTTTTACTGTGGTTTTGAGCCTCAGCTGACTCCTCTTTGCATGATACCAACCACAGTCCTAAGCTTCCACTTACTACAGATACAGCAAAGCTACTAACCTATTAGCCTTCAGTTTGAACAAGGCTTCTACTTAAGCCACAGATAGATGACACTCAACACCACCACTGTCAATACGTGTGCATGTTCACTATATGCACACTGAAAATATGCATTATCTCACTGTTCCCTTTCTGTTACCACTTAGTTGAATCACAAAGGCCTTGCATTTGAAAAATATCAGGTAAGGTGTGTGCATTTTTCATCAGTGTGAAGATATCTTTTGGAGGAAAACCAGGTCAATACAAAAGTTGTTCAATGTTAAGGATGGAAGGCACACACCGCAAAATATGGCTTAGGAGAAGCAATTGCTCCTTTGAGTCAAAGTCTTTCCCTGTTCTCACAGGGAAGTTCAATAAGATGCAGAGTGGTCTAAAGATTTTTCCATGACCAGGTGCAAAATAAGAAAAGGCTGTTTCACAAAGTTCCAAGAAAATCCATGGTACACGGCACAGTAAGATGACTCATATAATGCTTTATATAAAACTCAGTACTACTGATGTTAATGGTTATCAAATACAAATACATCCATCATGCTGTGTTTTTATTATGATGTCAATAACACAATATCCAAGTGTTATACTTTCAAGCTAAGATTATAATTTTCTAGTATCATAAAATTGCTGTTCTCACTTAAAGTGGAAATAAATAAAATTCTGCTAGTTTAATTTATTAAATTCAACTTTTATTTCTAATGGTAACATATCCTGATATACATCTCCTAAAGGTGTGAATGCTAACATTATCTGATCAATGGGTGCGTGTGTGTGTATCATTTACCCAACTGTGAGGCCGAACAATACATTTCAGCAGGCCTGCTGCCGACGGGCACCACCTGCCATGGGCTTATCAAAAATCCATGAGCGTCCAAATAATGCTGCATCATGGTTTACCACCTCCATGCTGAAGGTCAGATACGTTTCTTCTCTCTCACACAAAAACGCACACTTAAACACACTGACACTAATTGAGCCTAATTGTACTTATTTCACTCCAAATCCCAGCTGCCTGAATGCCCGGCTGTATAGCAGGCTGGTCACTAAAGTGGCAGTTAGCGGGTCAAAGTGATTACACTATCAAGGGCATCTATTAGAATCCAATTTGGCCAGGTTCGGTCCTCAAACAGGCCCAGCTAACCTTCTTAATGGACATTCATTTATCTCCTGTTGTTTGGGAGCTGTTGCGAGCGAGGTCCACAGCTTTGGTCCTAAGCAGGATGGATGCGATATTTAGATCAATACGTCTGGCTTATGGGGAAAAATGTGATGGTATACAAATGATAAGAGGGTGATATTTCATTATAAATGCCAGTTTAATGTAACCATCAATGCCCAGAGAGTGTGTGTGTGTGTGTGTCTGTGTGTGTGGGGGGGGGTTGTTTTGTGCACACACACTATATGAGACTTTATACTGTATACACAGCAACTTATAGAGCTGACACATTATAGACACATGAAGGCTCTTCTTCTATCACTCCCTCTCACACTGGTGAGATTCAATTTGAATAATGAGGAGAAGCACCTGTCAGAGTTGATTATCTTGACACACGGACTGTAGTCCTAACACCTACATACTTCTGAAGAGGGAGAGAAGGAGGGAGACAAAGAGACGGACAGCACACACACTGCACTGCAGGGTACCTGCATGTTTTTTTAACCACATACCTTGGAGCTTGAATAGACAATTGCCAGAGAGGTGCTGCTGTCGCAATACTGCATCAATCACTGGCCTCAGCATGAGGTATCAGTACTCGGAGATGAGATCCATCACTCTTACAAAAATACAGGCTCAGACCATTTGAAGAACATACTATAATGGACAGTGTGTCCTCTTTGGTGAGGGAGCTTTTTCAAAAGCACTTTATTTATTTATGGTATTTTGGGTAGTGATTTTGGAGCAATTTAAATTGTGAATGGTAACTTTTATGTCACTGTGCCCACTGGCCTTAGCATGTCTTTCTCACTTTGTGTTTCTTCCACCTGTCATAACCTTTCTCTGAAAATATCATTTCAGTTCCCAGTCTGTGAAAGCACATGCAACTCCACACCAAATCCCACTAGACCTTTCTGTGTCATATTTCATCTACTAAACCACTGTCTGTACAGAGAGTAGAAAAATTAAACAGGTAGTTGGCTTACATGTAATGTAAATGATGTAACCCCGCTCTTTTATATGCTTGTCTTTAAGCTATATGTATTTTAAACCCACAGCATCTGAGGGAAGAATAATTGTTATAAAAGGGGAATTGATCCTTAACTTAAAAATTCACTGCAGCTTACACTCTGACAGGAAATCATTGTTTTCAGCCTGTCAGACCTACCTACATTATGGACCACTGATATTTCATCATCTCCACCACAGATTTCAGTAGCATTGATAAAATGAAATATGGATCAGGGTATCCTGGTGACTCAGAAGGTTACAGAATAGGGCTGTAACTGCTAAAAGATAGCTGTAAATACATGGTGCTCATCCTTCATATCAAATATGCTAAAGTAGAGACGCAGTGAGCTGTTTTGCGTGTGCAATTTTGCACAATTTGACATATTAAATTATAATTAAAGTCTGTATTTGTCATCTTTCTGATGTCAAAGGTCACATGCTCAGTTATGCATGTCAAGGTTAATGGAACAAAAAAAAATGTAAACTCTGATATCAGGGTTCAGTGCAAGTGTAGTGTCTGATGCCACTGTTCCAGATGGGAAAAGGTCTTGGCAAGACACACCCGCCACCTGGGCACCTGGACACACTGACACCTGGAAGGGCCGACTGCGTGTGATACCTAAGTGTTTCAGATTCCGACCAGATGGTTGTGTGACGAGAGATCACACATACAGACAAACACGTACCCACAGAAACATACAGTTGCCTCACACAAATAATTCATGCGAGCCAGATGCACTGCGGATCTGGAGTTTTAAACACACGCGTATACAAGGATACTGCTGAGCTCCTGTGCAGGTGTTTGTGGTAGGGTAAAAGGCTTTTTACGCTTGATACCAGACTTTATTTAGCACGTCTTTAAATCACCTTGAAATTTAATGGACGTGAGAGTAGTAAAGGGAATAGATTTCTTGTGAAATTATTTATGTCACTGTCAACAAAATGTACTAAGCCTCCTAACTGACTCTACAGTACAGTGTATATTTGTCGGTGCTGGGCAGAAACTTGACACCTGACTAGGTTGTAGCACACGTGACCCCACCAGATAAAACTGCCATTTTTTTCCTTGGACTTGGAGACGCAGTTCATCTTGGTTACTCAAACATTTTGTGGGAAGACAGACAAAGGCCAGTCTCCAGATTTTGAATACGGTGAATGACAAAAAGAGAAAGGGAGAGACGAAAGACAGACACGGAAAGATACAATGAAGCCCTCTGCCCCTCAAAGAACGACTTCAGAGGCAGAGTCGGTGAAACAAAAACAGGCACAGAAGGACAAACAAAGTGATGAAAGCTTGGTGGATTTTGAAAAAGATGACACATTTCTTTCATTTGCAGAGAGAATGCCTGCTTATCAAAGCAATGTACAATACGGTGCTGAAGAACAAGTAATTTTTTCTTTTGTTCTCCTTGCAATTGTACTGGAAATCATAAGGCACATAAATCATGTGGACATTTCTGTATTTTCCACCACGCACGCACCACCGCAATATGCTTTCAAGATGGAGACAATTTGTTTTTCAAGGGGCCCTTGGAAAGGAGCTTTGATGCCATCCAGAAGAATGAGAGAGGAAAAAAAAAGAACCAGGCGCATTTCATTCAAGTTGCCCCCCTTTGGAAGATTAATGTGTATTAGAGAAGAGGGAGTGCCATCTTATATCAAAGTCCTTCGGTGACTTTTAAGTATGCTGGAAGTGTAGTGCATGAGAGAGCAAGAAATTCCACTGCTCCCATTCTTGAACTAAGGTGTTGCTACCAGTAAGACCAACACAACCCTCTCTCTCACTCACTAAGATCAGTTCATTCATATTCCCTACCTTCCATCTCCAAGGCAATCAGTCATGTCTCAGTTGTAATGGAAAGTACAGCAGTCACTCCGACCTAGCGAGAGGGAGCTCCTATTATTCCCTCATTGCATTGACGAATGATTCCTGGATATGATAGCAAGAGAGAGAGAGAAACATAATGTAGAGAGAGAGAGAGAGAATATAAGGGAGAAGGGTAATGTTCAGGCCGCTAATGTTTGCTTTCAGATTTGAAATAAAGCTGCTGTGGAGAGATAGGAGACAGATCAATCAATGCACAAAGAACAGGGTTAGCATTCTGGGTCTAAGCAGGTGATTTGTCTGTGGGCTGAAATAGAATTGGACATTCATACAGGAATGGTTATGAATACGGAACCAGACGGTGACTTTGAAAATGGAACAGTTCAGAACGAAACGCTTCAGTAAGTCACATAGACTGCAGCGGGGAAACAGTGATGTAGTCTGTGAGGCAGCCATTTTTCATAGCCCATGTATAAATTCCCCAATGAGGGCTTGGTTTCACCTCCTTTGGTATTTTGATGTGCTGTGATCTTTCATTATCTGTAACACTTGAGTACTACACAGATTCTAACAAAGAGCACAAGGTAAAGAAAAAGAGGTAGAAAATTATCACTTCACTTGTGATTATGTTTTATATGCTTATGCTAGAAAACGTCATATTTCCTAAATAAATGCCATATACCTGCATTAATTATTGATTATATTAACCCAGAAAGACTAATGACACTTTGGTGGCTGTACGTTAATGGTCATACTAGACCAAGTTAAGACTCAATGCAATAAAAACAAGCAAATATGCAAAATAGGATGAATAACAGGCATTTTACTCCGGTATCAGAATCAGAATGTGTTTTAATAGCTAAGTATTTTGAGTGTTCACTGCCCAAATGTACGTAGACAACATTAAGAATAAAGAACAGAACAAGTAGTAAACATACAAAAACCAGTAAGACACAAGAAAAACCGACTTGACAGATGACTGTAGTATTCATTATCTTATCTAACTCTGAGTACAGGTGGACTACCATTGGGAACAAACAAAAAAATGGTGTCATTATGACAGGTAGGGCAGGGGTGCGTTGAAAGTGTTCTGGTTGCAGTTTTTGTTAGTCACTGGGTGCACAAGTGAGGGACACATGAGCAATAAAATGTGTATCAGTAAATAACGCTGAAGTTTGTAGCCATTATCAAATGTCAAAAGCACAAGCAGGGTTCAGTTTAAAACTGAGGTGCAATTTAGCACAGCCAGTTTGTTGTTGAATCATGCCTATCCAGCCCTAAATCAACACGTGCCCTATGAATCACTTGTGCCCTTGTGATTCATTGCAGCTGATTTGGATCTGAAATGTCCTTCCCTCCCTCTTACGCTATCTGATTGGCTTCCTGGTGTAGCTTCCTCCCATCTCCTTCCATTTGTCTAATGAAGAGACTATTGATTACTCATGCAGACAGATGGACAGACAGATGGACAGAGAGGTAGTGACAAAGAGAGGAGTAAACATGCAAACAAATACAGAGGCAATGCAGGGCGAGAGCCAACAGACGGACAGTTAGTGTCAGCTAAATTGTTTGAGCGGTCTTACCAATGTGGAGCAATGAAAGGCAAATTTTTGCCATGTTTTTGATTCAATATTTCATGAGGAAAAGCAGGACCATTAAAAGATACACATTTGTGGCGACCAATATTGCGTCCTGTAGGTAAACATCAGTTCACATACTTTCTAATCTTGTGTCAGTGTAGTCAGCATACTAAGCTTAGAGGTTGATCTTTGCTAAACAATAAACCCAAATAAAGCTACAATATGCAACTCGAGTTAGTGCTGGTATGAGACTTGAAGTCTTTCCACTCAGACCTCGCTCTCCCTGCTCCTCTGTGTTCTGCTTTGCTCCATGTTCTGCTCAAGTAGTTAACATTATGAAATTAGATGTAATTAAAATACTCCCAAACTTACTAATTAAGCAGAAATAACAGACATTTGAATGTCTTTTCATCCCATGCAGTTGACTGCAGATTATTTTTCCAATATTAAAGAAGAGGAGAATAAAAGGGAAACCTTATGTACAAAGACTATTTTATTGTCTCTTTATCGCAAACAAATGTTTTAACACCCTGCCAAAAATGCATAGAAATACTCAGATATACATAATATAATCTCCTCCAGCTTGCTGAAAAGAAGAAAAAATCGGAACACATTTCGCGATATAATTACATTCATCCAGTGTTCTCTGTGTTACTCTCTGATTTACTTCCATCAGATGAGTATGGCCCGCACCCTACTTCCTCACTCTCCTTTCTCTGTAGTCAAACCCCTCTAAGTCAGGGCTGTAAGGGAACTGATCTCCTTTGATTCTCCTGGCCTAGGAGGAGACAGACAGGGAGAGAGAGAGTGAGACAGAGAGAGAGCACGCGGCAACGGCCCCAATCCTCTCATCCTGCCACCGGCACACACTTGTTTCCCTCTGAACTTCTGTATTCTTCCCAGGGCCAGAGTGATGTGGTGAACGAGGGGGGTGGGGTTGTGGTGGGTGGAGGGAGAGAAAAGGTGTAAGGAGAGGCAAGAACAGGCTCTGCATACAGACAACGATTTAGGCAAGAAAGAGAAGGAGAAAGGAAAAGCAGGGACAAAGAGAAAGAGTAGAGAAGTCAGGGATTGGACACAAAAATATTTTGACAGCTTCATCTGAGTCTGCTGTCTGAGCAGCGGTTGAATGCTTTTCTTTTAATAGAATAAAATAGACCTTTAGTTGTGGGTCACATGTGTTCGACTGAACCACGTGAAAAGAGCTTCAGTATGTAGCAGAAAAGTGGTTCCAATCATCCAGCTGTAATTATAATTACAACTAGTGACCACTCCTGCTAAAATGTACTTAAGCACCTTTTGTTTTTTGGCTGCATATAGACAGAGGCAGAGTAAGTGAGAGGGAGGAAGAGATAGCGGGGGAGTTTTGCTTCTTAGCTACAGCTCCTAATTGATTTGGTTGCTTAATCCCTCTTGGATTGAGTTAGGGAGGGAGCACAGCATGATTGAGGCATTTGAATTCCCTCGGTGAGACGCAGTGGCAGCATGGAGGTCATTTAAATTGAATGTGGATCAGTCACCGTTCGTGTTTACTCCAAGGATTTGGCTCCCGCTGACAGCCAGGACTCTCAGTCTGTTAGGACAGATCATCAGCGAGGCCATCGACTCCAGTTTGTTTGTTTGTCATCTGACGACGCTGCATTACTTGAGGGTTTTGCAGCAGATGCTCTAGTAGACCAGAGTGGGCAGGGGGAGAGTTTTCTGTGCCGTCTCAGGCTGAAGAACTATCAAATGTTCTTTTTCACACTCATGTTTCTCCTTTCCACATGTTATTCCCCTAACCCCCTCCTCTTCCACACAGCTTTAGATGAGTGGGGCAGCTAACTTTGCTGGCAGCAGAACAGAATATCCAATGCCAGAAGTGACTATGGGTCTCTTGACATTATGAGGTTAAGCACAAAAGAAACACATATTGAAGCTTAGCTCTGGACTAATATTGGAATGTGACCATGAAAGACACTTCTAATCTGTTCAGCCCAAATCACATTAACTCCCCTAATGTATTTTCTCCACACTAAAAAAGCTGGGTCTGGGAACATTTTTAATGGGAAACTTTTCTCTTTACACTGCAGCTAGTGAAGGAAGGGGAGGGAGGAGGCGAGTGGTGTGGACGAGAAAATGTTTCTTCTGTAACTAATCTTTGCTGATTTTGGAAGTGGGATGAACATTTTGTGCACCCTGGAGAATGCATAGATGGTTGGAAACAGAGCTCTGCAGATTTTGCCCCTAATAAACACAGTGCAGATTTATCAGAGTCACTTGTCAGAGCAAAGAAAAATCACCAGTCCATTGCAAACATGAAACAGCTCTCCGGGCAGAAATACAAGAAATGGCACCCTCCTGAAATGTGAAGCCAAGCAGGACGCCACTGGAAGACAGATGATTGGCTGTCAGGATCTCTCTAAGACTCGCCGATCATCACACGGAGCACGCAGACTCTCTCTGAGGTCCCGTGGGGGATTGTGAGAGCCTGCTCTACAAAGCAAGGCAAGGAGAAGGGAGTGGGAGTGAAGAGGAGGTCATCAGGAACTGCTTTATTGAGGAGACGGGTGTGAAAATGATGGCAGTGCTTCTGACCAACTACAGCAGTCCTCTATGACACTATTCATAGCATTCTTAATAACAATGCATGCACTTTATACCCATATGTCACATTTCCATAAGTGATCATTAGCTGCAATGGGGGTTTTGATCAACATGCCCTTTTCTTTGGCTAAAACATGTGCTTTAGCTGCCATGGTCACACAACAGAGTACAATGATGTGATATTTCCAGCACTGCAGATCCACACTTAGAGTGTAGGAAGTGAAAAGCAACACCAGGCTACACATGATGCTACTGAAGTGCCACAAAAGGATTGGATTGCTGTTATAATTTTATCATTCTGTCTTGATGTTTGTGTGAAAATATAGAAAATATTCATCCGATCAGTTCAAATAACTCTTGCAAATAAGACACTAATGGATTCTGCAGTTTTGTGCTCATTGCACACACACATAGTCTTTTCTGGCTGAGACATCATACTGTCCCCACACATAAGTGGAACAAAAATACCACTTTTATAGGGCTCTTCGTGACTTTAAAATTTTAATCACACTTTACAGCCCCAGTATAATACACACAGTCATTTGTGCATGTTTGTGGCTCTCTCTTCATTGTTTTGAGTCTTTTCCTTTTTTTTTGTTGTCTTGGTTAAGTTAAAAAAAATGTCTTAAGTCAGGGGATGTAAATGGAAAGTAAATGGATACATTATTGTGATATAAACTGATAATGTCATAAACAGCAGCCACATCTTTGTAGTAATACTCTATACTCCAATGTTACATCCACCTTTGTCCTCTATTAGTTGTGTACAATGTTATATACATACAGTAGTTATATTTTCCTGCTGTTAAATCCTATTTTTTATTTAATTAATTCATTTCATATTTCATTCAGTTATTTACTTTCTTTTTTCAAATGTGTGTATAAAAAAGAAACATATTATTTTACAGTTTTTTTCAATCGTTTACACGCTAAATGAAAAATTAACACACAGTTAGTAAAACTCTGCTCCAAGGAGCAA